>CM042535.1:24276398-24778898 GCA_023630585.1 Cranoglanis bouderius
CCCATGAGAGTAAACAAACCACGTAGTCACTCTGTGTGCTGTCAACACTGCATGTATAGCAGAGCAGTTTCCAACCTGGAGTGGCTATGGGTAAAATTATTGTACCTATGCGGAAAATGTCTCAACGTGAAGTTGAATGTCAGCTATTCTCTGCCAGTCACAGTTCAACCCTGTGTAGAGAATCTTACAAACACAGAGATGATTTAGTTGCTCATCTCTAAGCTGAGGCCTCATCCCGACAAGCATGTCAGACCCATACTGTGAAATCTTTTTTACTTCAATAATACTCTGCGGCTTTGCTATTTTTATCAGCAGGCAACAGATGCAAATAAACACTGGAACACAGGCATATATAAATATTCATTCTGGGTAGTCCTTGGATTATACCAGGACAATTGTGGGTTTTATTGGTATAGGCTAGCAGGAAATATATATCTATACATATTGATTGAGATGTTACTGGCTACCATTCAGAAATGTTCTGTCGACACACAGACTCACACAGACACCCACAGACTCACACAGACATTTGTCTTGTTATCCTGTTGAGGATTGTCTTCCATTTCCATAACTATTAATGTAGATAATCAATGCTACAGTATGTCTATGCCTAAATCTAACCATAACCTTAACCCCAGTATCAGAAAGGAAATATTTTAGGTACTTATAGGTTTTTAAATAAAACTTTTAGTCCCTATCTAAGTAAAGCTTTTATTCCTATCCTTGTGGGACTTTCATTTTCAGTCTTATTCTCACCCTCCTCTTCTACTATTCGCTGCATCTATTTTCACTTCCATACTACTTACCACAGACCTACTGTGAGCAAACCAGCAGCCATATTTAAAATGGAATTCCAGACAAAGCAAGAGTGAGAGCTAACGAGAAACCGGCTTTCACCCACTTTACAAAAACTGAGGGTGGGAACAAAACACTTTAATTTCCAAAATACACACATATTAACTTTAACCTGTACATCATTATCTGGGAGAACAGCTGGAGAGCACAAAAACACACAGAAATAAATTAATAAGTAAGGGAAACTGGACTGGGCATTTGTATATGCTTATGTCGTTATCAGTTCTAGACACGTAAATGGTTGTCGAGAAAAGTGCGCTAATAGGTTTGCACAGGCATCACTTTCCACTTTGAACAGAGCTATTTACATGCAAATGAGGGGACAAATCTGTGGGTGCAGCATGTTTTAGAGTAAAGGGGAACTGGGTGTAGCTCACTTACCAAATATATTTGTGGAATGTCCTTTCTTGGCAATGGGTTTGAGCTCATTGTGTCCCCAGCCATACTGCCTGTAGCTGTCCCACGCGTGCTTCATCATCTAGTGAGCCACAAATACAAGAGGGAGTTAGTAAGCCTCATGAATATAAAGCAGTGTCTCAGCTCAGTCTGACATACAAATACAATAGATGTCCCAACCAGGGTCAAAAACACAATAAAAATAATGAGATGACGTAGGACCTTGATCCTCCATGACACTCTTGTTTCATATCCTTTCACGCTCTCAGATAAAGGTGGCCCCGCATGAGCTTCTCTCATTTCATGCAACAGTTAACATTTAAAGCAGCTGATTGAATGTGGGGCTTTTCTGTAATGTGCAGTGATGCGTTTTAGGAAGCAGGTCATAGGGGAAATACACAGGCTTTGATGACACAGTTGGAGAATCTGCAATCAAAGATGTTCTTTACCCAGCGGCCCCTGCCGTGGCTATAACTCTGTTTGGTACACTATCTCTCTTCTTGCAGAACATCAGCCACAGGGAGTCGAGCAATTTTTGCTACACTGTGTGTAGGTGTGTTTCTGGTAGGAAGGGATGAAGTGGAGCCGTGTTTTGCGTCAGCGCTGGTACGGACTGTCACGTCTTCCTGCTCCATGCGTTTGATTAAAATAACGCATTTGACTCTGTTTCTACCAGACATCCATGTCACTGACATCAAATACTGATGCAACACTGTATCTTTATACACAATGCACACCCACAAACACGCAAAGACTAGACCCCAACCCATAAATACACTATAACAAAACAAGCATTTTTTTCTTTCTTCCCTGTCAACATGTATTAGCAGTTTTTGTCTTGCCCAGTATGAACACACTCACTTTGATATTATTGATAAAGGCTGTTCACTAAAATGAATGAACATACAGAAGCCTCTGGATTACATCTGCCTGTATGCTTTGTCTTATTATAGTCCTCCATCCTGAGCATACAAGATCAAACTGTCCTCCGCTATTCACAGCCTATAACCTCCTGCAGTACCATGACGCAATTTGTGTACGCAAAAAGGTAAGTCAAGTTAACAAGCCGTGACATTATATATGTTTTCCTGCAGATTTTCTGACCACGGCAGAGACCAGGGAAGTCATCGATTAACGTGATCAAGCACTGGAGTTCTGAGATGAGCTAATTACTTCAGTTCCTGCCTTAAACACACTGCTGAGTATGAACAGTAATGTGAAGTTACTTGTGGTCCGAGGCATGTCACTGTAAGAATAAATTACTTGTGGAAACTTGAGATGCAGGAAAGTCTCACTTTCGCCATTTACACTCTACCCAGCTTGCAGAGATTCCAGCCACAAACACCATATCCAATTTCAGGCCAATATCTAGACTACTCCTATAGAGTTTCATCTTAGTTCTGGTGTAACTGAGACCTAATTGGCTTCTGGAAAAAGAAAAGCAACATCAGCAAGATCTTTAGTTTTTGGAAATTCAAATGATATCATTTCTTCCCGACTAAGCTAAACCGGTGCCCTTTGAATCTCATACTAGCCTCATACTGACAACTTGGTTTTCACCATAGATCTTCAGTGAGATCGTGTGTACAGGGACCACAGCAGCTTTTCAAACCTTGTAAAACTTTAAAGCAATTTCAGCACTTCTTTCCCCTCACTTGGTCAGAAAACCTTACAGATGGTGGATGGTGGGCTAACTCAAGAAAACAACTGCACAGTGAGCATCAGCAGTGTTCTACATATACCATTAATAATTTATAAAATCATATGCAAGCTGAAATTAGACTATTCAATTTAGGGCCTTTTGTTATAAAGTCAAAGACTGCACTCAATGAAACGTGTCTGTTGACCAGTATTGTCAACAGAAAATTCTCAATTACACTTCATATATCAGAGTTTCTTTATAAGTAACCATTTAAACAGAATAGGATCAGCCCGAAATATCGACTTTCTAGCAAAAATATTTTAATAATGACAGGTGATCCCACAATAAACCCAGGAAAAGAATACAGATATGCAATTGTTTGCATGTACATCAGGGTTGACAACGCTTTTACAAAGGCAGGGAGAAGAGGTAAGTTAGTTAAAGCTATATTTCATGTAGATGTGTGTCCTTGCTAGAAGTATTATTGTAGCAACTTACCATGTGTATGTAAGTTACGCTAGAAACTAAGGATACATCGATACTGATATGGAGTATCAATGCATCGAGCTCTGGTACTGAGTTTCGGTCCGACACTGCTAGTACTTGTAAAAAAAACAAAACAAACCGAAATAAAAAATAAAAAATGCTCCGATGCCAACATCGGAGTGGCCGAGAGAGTGAATCTAGTGCTCGCAAGACCTAGTTTTACTTCAAATCAACTTGCACGCAGTTCTATGAAATATGGTCAGGAGAGAACAACCTCAAGCCGGATCGAACGACGCCCGGATAAACAAGGCTCGCGCT
Source organism: Cranoglanis bouderius (assembly GCA_023630585.1). Lineage (NCBI taxonomy): Eukaryota > Metazoa > Chordata > Actinopteri > Siluriformes > Cranoglanididae > Cranoglanis > Cranoglanis bouderius. Next base: position 24,280,096 of record CM042535.1, read on the forward strand.
GTTCACTTCCCGCTCCGGGTGACAGCGAAAAGTAGACTAGGATACAAACCACGACTGACTCTTGCTGAATGGAATGTTCGCACACTGTTGGACAGAGCTGGATCGAGTAGACCAGAAAGACAAACCGCTCTGGTTGCAAAGGAACTTAGCAGATATGGTGTGGATATTGCTGCGCTCAGTGCGACACGTCTTGCCTGCTATGACAGCATAGTTGATTGTGGGTACACTTTCTTTGGGAGTGGCAAGGAGGAAGCTGAGCGAAGAGAAGCTGGTGTAGGCTTTGCTCTGAGGAACTCTATAGCCCAGCTGCTGGAACAAGATCCAATGCCAGTAAGCGATAGAATCAAGACAATGAGGCTGCCTCTTCAGAATAATGTGTACGCTACAATAGTAAGCGTCTATGCACAAACTATGACCAACCCTGAGGAAAACAAGGAAGAGTTCTACAGTCAACTGAAAAGTGTGCTACCTCAGGTACCTAAAACTGATAAATTGATTGTAACGGGAGACTTTAATGCTAGAGTTGGGTGTGAACATGACAAATGGGCAGGTGTTATCGGTCCTCATGGTACCGGCAAGTGCAACTCAAATGGTGAGCTTCTGCTTGCATTGTGCTCGGAGTACAGCTTAGTCATCACAAACACTATATTCATGCACAAAGAACATCATAAGACCACCTGGATGCATCCTCGCTCTAAACATTGGCACCTCTTGGACTATGTTATAACAAGAAGGAAAGATCAGAATGATGTTCTTGACACTAGAGTAATGAGAGGAGCTGACTGTGCGACGGATCACCAAATGCTCAGGTCTCACATCAACTTTGTCATTCGTAAAAGACATAACAGGACTGAAACCAAGCCACCAATTAGACTCGACACAGCAAAGATCAAGGACCCAAAGATCAAGCAAATGCTTGCAGACGAGATGGACAAAACTCTCAAGGAATTGTACCATCAAGGGGACGACATTGAGGAGCAATGGGAAACCCTCAAGATGGGTGTGCTTGATACAGCACAGAATATTTGTGGCAAACCTAAAAGAGTAGGTTTTAGGTTTGCCACAGGACTGAATATCATGTCCATAGTGCCTCTTTCAAACCATCAAACCACCAGGACTGGTTTGATGAGAACGACAAGGAATTAGAGAGGACGCAAGAAGAAAGAAATGTTGCACGAGCTAATATGCTCCAGAAAAACACCAGAAGCAACAAGGCTAAATATACAGACACTAAAAGAAAGCTTCAGCGGTATACAAGGAAATTAAAATCGGACTGGTGGGAGGCGAAAGCTGAAAGCCTACATCAGGCAGCGGATATTAATGACATGAAGTCATTCTACCATGGACTAAGGGAAATATATGGACCGACAAAAAGAGGAGCGACTCAACTACTATCAGTTGATGGTCAATCAGTACTACAGAAGTCACAAATCCTCGATCATTTTGCTGACCATTTCAGTCACCTCCTAAACATACCTGGGACCATTGACAGAGATGCACTCCGTTCAATTCAACAAAGACCTGTGATAATGTCCTTAGATGAAACACCAGACATTCGGGAGGTGTTCGATGCACTTGAATCTACAAGAGAGGGCAGAGCACCGGGTGTGTGTGGTATTCCAGCTGAGATATGGAAAAACAGTGGTGCAGAAATTGTGACTCGACTGCATCAACTCTTCCAGAAAGTGTGGACTAAAGAGTGTGTACCACAGGATTGGAAAGATGCTAGTATTGTCCCCATATTCAAGATAGGCAATCGTAAAGATTGTGGGAATTACAGAGGAATATCACTTCTCTCTATCGCCGGAAAGATCCTTGCTCGTATACTGTTGAACCGGATTAATACACATATTGGGCCAGCCGTACTTCCGGAGTCCCAGTGTGGCTTCAGAAATGAAAGAGGCACTATGGACATGATATTCTGTCTTCGTCAAACACAGGAAAAGTGTATTGAACAGAATATGCCCCTCTATGTGGTGTTTATTGACTTCACTAAAGCCTTCGACACCGCAGCTCGGGATGGACTGTGGGAGGTTCTCGCCAAGTTTGGCTGTCCAGGCAAGTTTGTGAATATAATAAAGTCCCTGCATAATGGCATGCAAGCTCATGTGTCTCAAGGTGGTTCACATTCCAAGGAGTTTGAAGTGACCAACGGAGTAAAACAAGGTTGTGTACTAGCTCCAACATTGTTCTCACTCTACTTGTCAGCTATGTTGGAGGTGGCTTTTGCTGGTGCCAAAGAAGGTGTGTACATACAAACTAGACACAATGCTGACTTGTTCAATGTGGCTCACTTCAAAGCCAGAACCAAAACCACACAGAAAGCAGTGCGTGAAATGCTGTTTGCCGATGACAGTGCACTAGTTGCTCATGATGCTCAGAGCATGCAGGTATTAGTAGACAGATTCGCAATGGCTGCGAAACAATTCAGTCTCAAGATAAACATCAAGAAGACAGAGTGCTTGTATCAGCCTGTGAAGAACATCAGTACAGTACCCACACCTGAGGAGATCAAAGTAAAAAATGAAAGCTTGATCCAGTGCAAGAACTTTGTATATCTCGGTAGCACCATTTCTGAAAACGCTAGCTAAGACAGCGAACTCATCCTTCGCTTGGGCAAAGCTAGCCCTGCTTATGGTATGCTCAGGGATAGACTATGGGACAACCATCATGTCTCAATCAGAGTCAAATGCAAAGTCTACCGCGCTGTAGTATTATCCTCCCTTCTTTATGGAGCAGAAACATGGACGATCTATCGGGTGCAGGTCAAAAAATTACAAGCATACATGATGCGGCACCTACGGCAAATTATGGGAATAACTTGGCGTGACAAAGTCACAAATGAAGAAGTACTCAGAAGGGCTGGATTACCATCAATGGCAGACATACTCATTGAGAAAAACCTTAGATGGCTCGGACATGTTCAACGAATGGACACGGACCGTCTACCAAGGCAGCTGTTATATTCCCAGCTCAGTACAGGAACCAGAAATCAGGGAAGGCCACGTCTCAGGTTTAAAGATGTAGCAAAAAGAAACATGAAACAACGAGGGATCAGCCTAGACAACTGGCAAGCAACAGCACAGAATCGACCGACCTGGAGGAAGATAATTCAGAGACCATGAATGTAGAATAGTCATCGTCGCACCGACGGACTGCATATGATATGATGATCAGTATCGACAACAATAAAAATAATAATAATAAAAATAATTTTAAAAAGCTATTGAAGCCTCCCTAATACAAACCCAATTCCCCTTTACCTTCTCTCTAATGGCTTAAGCCAGTGGTTCTGACACTTTCAGTCAAGCCCTCCTTTGTTAATAGAAAGAATTTCAGACCCCCTCGCTTTACTTTGAAAAACTAAAGTGAGCCTGTCATTTAAAGCCCGTCAAAAACGTTTTCAATTTTTTTCTTGAGTTGTCATAACAGCTTGCTAGCTTGCTAATATTATGCTCCTTTGTAGAACACCAGTGCAGAGTTTATTCAACTTGTAACAAACCAACAGTCACAATGCGTTTTGACAACTCTTTTGTTTAACCAGTATTTCTACATTTGGGTTCCTTTACATTTTTTTTCCATCTTTCTTCAACCCCGCCCCCCACACCCCCCTTTTTTTCAAATTTCCGATCTAGCTCATACCCCTTATGCTCCCATTCCATCTCCCTGTGCCGCCCCTGCAGTACTCTTGCACCTCCCAATGGGGGCTCGCCTCACACTTTGGGAACCATTGGCTTAAGCGAACAAGACCAAACTCATCCTTTTACTCTTCCTTAAACATTTCCTTAATTGTACCGCCTCTCAAATCCAGCCTGTCTCTGAAATTAAAAGCATTAACTGTACCAGCAAAATACAAGGCTAGACTTCCAGTATCTGACACTGCAGGTGCTGGTTTTCTCCGGTATCCACAAACTGCAAAACACCACATGCTGGATGTAGCAAAGCCAGACATTAAGACCAATGACTGATGTAGCAAGCGTGTCCCTGTACATTACCACTGGTGTCCATATCAGTTCTTGATCTAGCCAATACCTGGTGTGACGGGAAATAGGAAAGAAAGATTAACCATGTCTGCCTGCCTGCTTGTCTGACCGAGTGATAGATGTTCCTGCTAATGGTTTTAAGTCTAAAGAAAAAACATGGCACAAGTTGATTAAGCTGAAGGTTATCAACATAAAATTCACCAGAAACAATGTGAAATCTTGGGATCTATAACCATAAAAATCGACCCGATTTGTAAAGTTCTGCAGCGGAATTCTATGATTTTTTACAAAGATTTTTTATTTCAGAGCACAGAGGCCCCTTTCCAAAAATAAATAAATAAAATATAATCCCATAAATGTGTAAATGTTCAACCAGGTATTATATTTGGAGACATGTTCTACAGCAAAATAATTTATAGAAATTCTATCTTGCTCTGAGCAAGATAATACACTTAACATTAAAATAGTCTGAATAACCAAAGCAGACTGATTAAGAAAATAGCCATAGCTTATTTCTGCTCTGTAGATATATATGCAGACACTCATTAAAAAAAAAACAAAAAAAAACAAACAAACACAACAACAAACATCTGCACAGGATACATGTAAAATGATTTATGTCTACTAAAGCCATAATGTAGCCTCATTTACATAAAGAAAAGAATTTTCTAGCAAGTGACTACATTGCGTTAGTGTCTGTACATTTTTTATTAAGGAACATTTGCGCTTGCAAAAACACACATCACTGCTGGTCAAGGAACAGGCTAAAGAAGCGAATATAAACACCACGGATGTAGTTCAGATCTGACCGTGCAGCTCGTCCTCCACTCAGGTACAAGGACACTATGGCAGCGAGATTTCGCCTTGTGGGCATGTTTAAATCTTAAAGGACATGACAAGCATCCTGAAGCCAAAGATGTGAGTTACTCCTGCAAAACCTCCTACAGCTTGCTGCAGAAGCTCCCACAAATCTGCCCATAAACACATCCATCATTGTGTTTTATCCAGTCCTTCAGCTGTGGATAGTGTGAGCAGACTGACTCAGCTTTATGAAGGTCAGCCTTAGAGGGAGCCTATTAAATTCCTCATTCGCAGCTGGGGCACGAATGTCCATTCTGTACCTTACTACACAGTAAAAGTCTTAGAAAACGCTGCGATAAATATATTGAGACACCTTTCCATGTCTACTCGTTTATCATGAGGATGCCAGGAAGACCTCACGGTTCTTAGGTACATTAAATGAAGACATTATTTGGTGCCCTGATGGCTTTTCTACGCTGTGTTGAGAGACAAGCGTGACCGGGAGATCCGTTTAGAGCAAATCATTCTGTCTGGAGCATATCCTAAAAACTCAGCCAACTCAGCACAGCAGACAGGAGGAGGAGGATCGAGAAGGAAGATCAGGAATAAAGGAGGAGTGGAAAAGGGAAAAATCAAAACATGAACGACAAAGGCATTGAGTAGTATGCTGTTGAATCAGTGCGTGCTAGCAGAATCAGAAGCCAGATACCTCTTAAACTGTAAGAACACCAATTTGAGAAGGTGGAGAATAAAAAAAATTTTTAAATGCTATAATCCCTGTGTATTCCTTTTCAGCTTATAGAGGGGGTGTGTGGGTGAGCGAGAGCGTGACTGAATAGAGAAGGGAAACAGAAGACAAGAAAGGTGAGAGGCATAGAGGCAACATGTAGTGTTACAGTGTCAAGCATTATCTTTAAAATGCCAATTTAGTAGGCTGGGGTGAAAACACACACAACCAAAAAAAAGAAAGAAAAATGAAATGAAAGACAAAGGTGATAAGGTACACAAAAGACACAACGTGTAGTTAAAGTATACTGCCGTTAGACAAAGAAAATCCTGCCGCTTGAAAAAAGACATCAGCATTAGTGAGTGTTGCCAACTAAGTTCTTCAGAAAGCCCAGGACAGGAAGTGTAGGAGGAAGTGAGGATTGTGTTACAGTCAGTGCTCTGTAATGTGTTAACACGGTGCAGCACACGCTTTATAAACAGGGTCTGCAGATAAGCACTGGCTTTAGATGTAACAAACTCGTATGCGCACACAATGAAGCTTCCTCATGCCCTGTATCAAGATGAGTGCATCCAGCAATCTCTTCATGGACTCATCATGACTGCACTCCCCAGAAACTTGGCTGCAAGTTGGAACTCAGCTGCTGCTGCTCACACATAGCTTGCGGCACCTCAATGATCCGATACCACTGGGTTCTGCTGGTGCCAGGATGATACCTGCAAAAAGACTGGACTAGCATCACCACTCAAGTCTAACAGCTAAGAATAATGTGTTCACATCAGGTGTGTTTACTCACCTGGGATCATGAAAACAATAAAAAAGTGCCACAGGACAGGCTGAAAGGAGAAATAAGGCTCCAACAAGTTTGACAGGAATCCTGAATGGAGAAAGAATCAACTACGACAGACATCTTTTTTTATTGAGCCTGAAATGGTTTTATGCGCCCATCCCTGATTCCACCAACAAACTAAACCAGTTTAATTAAAATCAGATCTTGTTCCTGACTTGTCTGTAATTCAAAACACACATTAGCTTTTTTTTTTTTAATCCTATAAAACCCATCCTTTCCTCTCCATCTCCGTTTTCCTCATAGCTCTGTGACCGTGGCAGTTGTGTAGGTGGTACTGCCCCCTCTTTCAGCTCTCTATTAGGCATATGCTCAGTTATTAATCTGGCACTGCTATCACCCAGGACACAGTATCCAAAAGGCAACTAGCGCTAGCACTCAGACACATGACCACCAGCAGCAAGCCAGCGCCACGCTGAATGAGTAAAGTGCATACTACATGCAGCCAATCGACATCACACAAGCCCAGATCAACTCTGCAGAGTCTCAGATTATCCTGCTCCATTTGGTTTAGTCACCACTGAGAACACAGTGAGCACAAAAGCACAGACGCCTGCAGGTCCTAAACAACAACAACAACAAAAGTCCTCAATGCTTTCAGAAGGTTTTTTTTTTATTTCAGATTTTTAGTCTCACTGCTTTCAGAAGGAATGGGCCACCCAGTTTCTCAAACAGGCATAAAAAGCACATCACCATTTACTAGTTTGCTGGAACTGCTGTTTCTTGAGTGTGTCTATAAGCTCTGGCTCCACTGCTCTCTGCCAATGAACCCCAGAATCAGACATATCATGTTTAGCCATGGCAGCACAGCACACAGCACAATGCAAGGAGAAACTTACGGATGATTTGGTGCAGGGTCATGCAGGGCTTCATCAGATAAACACACAAAACAGTCCGTGCAGGATTTCGCAGGGTTTTTCTTTTTATTGTTGTGGCCAAAAATGTTTGATTTTGCTGCAGCTTTTTTTAAAAATTGCGATGCAACTTGGAGTGTTTTGTGCTTCTTTTTTTTTTTTTTTTGCAGAAAACTACTTGAATTGGCGAAATTGCACTCATGTTCGATGCACGTGAATCGAAGAGGGCTTTGGCTGAAAGCACGTTGTGATCACACATCTTGGCCCAAATCTGCAGAAAATATGCGGTAATTTTGAAAAATTGCAAGCTCCTCCGAATATTGCAACGTTTGTTTGATTTTGCGTTAATTTCTGTGGTCGCAAAATCCTGGAGGGACTGATAAAATGAAACTTTCACAAAACTGTGGAATACAATGAAAGTAATGTTTAACGTAGTGAACTTTCTGTAATGTAAAATGGAGTGGTATAAGATTATACCAGACTGCCTGGATTGAGCCTGTATGCCGCTTTTAAATTTGTAAACAGGCAGTAACGAGTCCTTTAGTCAGGAAAGTATGTGGGAACAATTATTCTGTCAGGCAATTATGTCAGGCTTGATAAAATGGAGGCGAGCATAATGATGTCATACAGAAGATGAAAGTTATGGGTTTTTTTTTTCAATACCAAGAAAGCAATCAATAATAATAATAATAATAATAATAATAATAATAATAATAATTTTAAAAAACAGCTCTTGGCAAGTTATCTTCTTACAACAAGGCTTCAAGCACATGAGCAGATCTGGTAAAGTCTGAAGACAGCGTTCTTCTAGGTTTAAAACATCCAGTCAACTTATTGTTACAACAGGAAGGTGTAAATATTCAGTTCATAAATGTGCTTATGCTATAAATGCATTTTGTGGTGCAACATGTTAAGTAAGGAAATCATGAAGTTTATTATGATTGTTTCCTATCACATACTGTCCCAAAGTGTAGTATTCCTCATATATCACAGCAATTTGCCAACTATTACAGCTTTTAACTAAGCATCATGCTTTTTAACCATTTATAGGTACGTTATGTTGTGGAGTGTTTGCAAGACAAATTAGTTCTAGGTATGACTTACAATATAGTAGCTATAAACAGCCATTCCCTCACCAGCCTCTGTTTTTTCTCCCTCTTAAAATTAATAAAACAAAACAAAAAAAACAAAAAACACAGCTGGTCATGGTACAGAGCAGATCAGCATATCTGGAAGCTTAGTGGTTAGTATAAGTGTAGAGCTTCACTCTGCTGATTACTGCATGATCACAGTTAGATCAGACACTGGAGGAACACTCTGTGAGGAAAACCTGATGTCTTCACATCGTGCAGGAGCTACAAGGAATTCATTTCAGGATATAGAAAGTGTCTTCTTTCTCAGCTTACAGAAAGTGTACTTGGGACGGGTAGAGACAAGAAGGGACAGGGCGGACAAAGAGATGGAACAGAGTCAGAAGCAGAGAGGAAAATGATGGACAGAAGCACAGTGCACACAAGCACAAAACCCTTGCATATGTGATGAAAGCTCTGCTTATGTTCTCTCTATTCTGCCTCTTCGCTCCTAGCAGTTGCTACACGCTAATCCACACAGATGAAATGAAGCCAAAATTCCATGCTTAATCTGTTCAAACATGGAATCAAAAGAGGTGTGCTGCTGAGGCAATAGGCAATGCCCTGGGGAGAAGGGCATTGTGGGTGCATCTAGTTCTTGGTCACGCTATTCAAGGTTAGCACAGCGTTAATTGAAGCACAGCTCACAGGCAAAGTCCTTTCACCTGTAATAGTTGAGCACCTTTACAAGGTAAAGAACAATCTAGAAAACAAATTGAGAATATTTACACATTTTTCATTTGCTGCTTTTTTGCAGTGTTGTGCCAAGTTTTTTTAAAGATTCATTTTCAAAGGTTCATTTTTAAAGATGATTACACTTAGTACTTTACAAAGTTAAACATCCCTTCATACTTTCTTTTTTTTTTTTTTTTTACCTTACTAGTCGTCCCAACTTTTATTCAGGTTAGTCACAGCCAGTTTCCACCCACTAGCTCTCCTATTGCTCAACAGCTACCAGTACAGGAATGCTCAGTTCTAGCATGTGAGGCTGGAGCCTGTCCCAGGAACAGTGGACCAAGGCGGTCCATCATAGAGCACCATGTGTGCACACACACACACACACACACACACACACACACACACACACACACACCCCTAAGGGTAATCCTTCTAAGTTTTTGGGAGGTGGGAAGAAATCATCATATGTAACTGCAGCATTCTTCAGTACAGATAGTTAAGCAAAATTGAAAGTTAAAGCTGCAGTATCCAATTGTTTTGGCTAAAAATAAACAAAATCAATTATTGAGCAAGTAAATTTAAAAAAAAAAAAAAAAAAAAAAAAAAAAAAACAGTGTTCAACACTATCTCTTTACCTTACCCCGATTCGCAACTGTAAGCTTATAATAATGAATTATAATTTGAGCTGTCGGGTTGGATTTCACAGTTTGACATTATTTGCATGGCCTTCACGTGGTTACATCACATCCGTAAACAGAAAGAAGAGCCGTCTACTATATCGCGTGTGCTAATGCTGAGAATGGTGGAGTGTTCGTAGCTTGTCCTTACAAGAGTTGCTTAGAATTTAAACTTGTCATCTAGATGGCTGCTTTAATCTGGATAAATCTAAACGGCAATCATGGTTGACATCTGGGGAATCAGCTGTCAAAACCAAGAAGCCTTGAACTGTGGAGAGCCTGCAGTCAAAAAGGGAAAGCGACAGAGCCCGTGCTAAAACAGGAATAAATCTCGGCATGGATTTTGAGAGGTGGTGAAAACCCCGAGATCTGAAGGGATTGAAGACTGATGCAGAGACGGCTTTTTTTCTGCTGAACAGGTAAGACTTTTCAGTGGCTCAATATTTAGCTAGCTAACATTAGCCCACTTGTTCACTTGATTCAGCTAGGTATCGAGTTTCCCATGTTGTTGTTTTGTTTTTTGTTGCTGTGGTCAATATGGTAAATTGCTCTTATTTTCTGCTAGCTCTGAGAGAGAGCAACTCACCTCTACTCCAAGAAAACCATATCTGCCGCCACCTCCATTGTCATGTACTGGAGCTAATACACACAACCCACACAAATACCTCAAACCTCCAGATTCATCTCCACAGAGGAGCAGCGCCGAAGCACAACACAGCCTTGTACCTCAACCAGTAGTAGCTCAATTTCTTTTGCAGATTTCTTTTCGTACCAGTGATGCCACTTTTTAACAGAAAATTATCATGACTAATTACTTAACATGCCACTTCTATTGCTTGTGTCCAAAAGATATCTGGAGGCGTTATCTAGATGGGGTTGGTGTTCCCGTTCATGTGCACATGATTTTAAAATTATTTGCAATTATTAAACAGACCACATGTAGGAAGGATGCAGGAACATTTGTGACATCTGTGCATCGTCTTTTCTTGTATAATCTGTGTGTACAGTGCGTGAAAAATGTTTGCCCCCTGTCTGAATTATAGGTAGAGTCTGGTAGGCACAATAGTTTGGTACTTCTTTCATGTCTTTGGTGTGCAATGTATCAATTACACAATCTACAGATGTGAAAAGGTCCAGATAATGATCCAAAGCACACAGGCAAGTCTACCTCACAATAGTTAAAACATAAGAAACTGAAACTTTTGGAGTGGCCTAGTCAATGTCCAGGCCTAAACCTTATTGATGCTGTGGCAGGACATGAAATGTGCAGTTCACGCTCAAAGGTATGAGCTGAAGCAATTCTGCAAGAAGGAGTGGGCCAAAATTCCTCCGTGGCATTTGGTCGCAGTTATTGCTGCTAAGGGAGGTGTAACCAGTTTTGTTACGATGGCTTAAGACTGCAATTGGTATGATGGCTTTAAGACTGCAACTGCCATGAACAGTTTTGCACTCAAGTCCCCATCAGTGAACAGTTGATAACTTCAACAAAATGGACATCATGTGAAAACTACAGGGTGTTCCAAACGTCTCCATACATAGGGGATTTTTTTAGCAACACTAGACTTAGCAATTATATATATATTGGCTTCATATTTTGACTTTTTCATTTACTACAGTTTACTGCTCTTTGTTTTTTTTTTACATTTAATTTCATTAACTTGAAGGCATCTTTGCTCTACAGCATTTCTTTGCATATATATACACACACACACATTATATATATATATATATATATATATATATATATATATATATATATATATATATATATATATATATATATATATATATATATACACACACACACATATATACATATACGTATGTGTGTGTATATATATATATATATATATATATATATATATATACACACACACACACACACACACACATATATATACACACACACACACACACACACACACACACACACACACACACATACATATATATATATATATATATATATATATATATATATATATATATATATATATATACACACATACACACACACATATATTTATTTATTTATCTATCTATCTATCCATCTATTTATTTTTTCCAGATAAAAGAAGAATATATTGAAATCATTCTCATGGCTTGATCAGGAAGCTGTCACAGGGTTGTGATGGACTTTAACAGTTTAACAGGAAACATGGCAAGCACATAACACCCAACACTGTTGGCGAATTTCTTAACAAATTCAAAAAGGCTTGGAGTGTTGTGGACCAACCGAGAAGTGGACGCCCATGAACATCCACTGATGAAGGCACAACCAACTTGGTGCTGGCAAACATAGTCTCCTATGAATGGAGACTCTTGTTGCACACTGTATAATTAATTTCCTGGTTACAAAATTAATTTCCTGGTTACAAAATTTGACCATGTAGTACACAGTCATAGAAGGGAATTATTTATAATTACACTATCTAGTGTCACCCAGATGAGGATGGGTTCCCTTCTGAGTCTGGTTCCTCTGAAGGTTTCTTCTTCAAAACGTCTCGGAGTTGTTCCTTGCCACTCTGGCTTGCTCATTAGGGATAAATTTATACATTTAAAATTTATATCGGTTAAAAGCGCTATACAAATCAATCTGAATTTAATTGAATAACCAGCTACAGAAAGGAAGGGGACAATCACTTTTTCACACAGAGGGATGTGGTGTTGAATATCTTAATAAATATATATATATATATATTATACATGAAAAAACATGTATTGTAAAACACATTGTTGTGTTTTTTGTTCCCGTTCCCTCGAGGTCTCTTTGATGCATTATTAGGTTTATTAGGTTTTGGTTTCAGATGTAATGTCATTCAGTGTTTGAAATGTGCACAAATTCAGACGGGGAAAACACTTTCACGGTACTGTACATGTGATTTAAACCTCTGATGTTGACAACAAGATAAGTGTACATTGAATCTGAGAATTAGAGTCTGGTACTGAAACATAACAGCACTCCTACTGCAGATATTATGATATTATAATATATTACATAATGCAGATGAATACGAGTTCTAACCATTTCTTTGTAGGTAGACATTTAATCACTGCATTTTATGCATCTGTAAGCATTTTCCACTTGCACCTGCTTTTCACTCCTTCGATATCACGACATGTTGATGCCCATGACACACAAACAATGAAGAGAGTTAAGGTCCCCTTGTGAGCAGCAGATGGCCCTGCTGTGAGGCTTCCACTGAAACAGGGCAAGATGGGCCATGCCCTACAGGACACTTCTGTTTATTTGCGTGCTTGTGTGTCTGTTTGTGCATCCACACATGTGAGACCCTGAGTGGTCAACATCCCATGGTGAATGGCAGATGTCCCTTCTGTGACCTACACAAAACTGAAGGGGGGATAATTATAAACTGATCAACATTCCCTCCTCCTACACCTGTATGTGTCATATGATCGGTGTTATGCTGCTCAGACAGATGGCTTTTCAGTAGACTCTCACCCCATGTCTCTATAACTCGAGTCTCTTTATGACTGCAGACATCCAGGCCATATTACGGACAATTTTAAAAGCCTGCTGTCTACTTCTCCAGGGTTTACAAGCCAACTGAGGAAAAGTACCTCAGGAAAAGTTGTGTGTGTGCATGCAAGTGAGATTAAGTGTCAATATTACCACAACAGTTTGATAACTTTACCACAACTACAGACTTATAAGAGTAACAAGTAGCTAACATTAGAAGGCGGACCAAGTTTCCAATCACCTCGCTTGTAACTTAAATTGTCAATCTTAGAATGCACTCTAAATGTCCTTATTTAAGAGGACACTGTATGCATCATATTTATTGAACTAATAGAGTGCTGCAGCGATGACGTATTTTTGTAGGCCAATGGGGAAGTTAGCATCACCCTGGTTCCCTCGACAAAAAGCCAATAGGATTTTCCCGTAGGCTTTAGGATTATTGCAGAAAATAAGCTCTGTGACCAACAATAAATTGATAAATCTACAAGTTGGAAAGTTTGCAAGAGCGCGAGTATAAACACAACGAGGCTGTAGTAGATGTGTTTTCCTGTTCAGTATGAGGTTTAATGCGAGGTTTGATGTCCCCGACAACCTCTGCAGTCCCATTTAACCACTCGTTACTTGAGTGGAGTATTACTGATGTATTTTATGTCGTAGAATAATATGTGAAAATATCTAGACCTTGTGTTAACCACAGACTTTATTTCAGGCATTTAACCAAAAACCCATAAAAAAATAAAAAATAAAAATAAATAAAAATTAAAAAAAACACCTGACTTTGGGACGATTGAACCAGAAGTGCAAAAATGTTAACCCATTTCCAGGTTTTAGGACTCATTCCTGCACCACTCTATTCTTTCCATACTATAAATGTACAATATGGGAAGTACTACTCCCAGTACCTGAAAAAGTTTTACACATGGATGCATTTTTCTTTGTAGATTTGCAATTAGAGGGCTGCACATCACTACACATACTCTACTCTCACCTCTCTGATCTTGTCCCGTTTCTCTTTAACAGTGGGGTCTCCAGGGTCTCCATCATTTATGCCCACCAGTTTGGGCATGGGCACTGGGGGCAGAGGCTTTGGCCCGTCCTTCTTTTTCAGGTCCTTTACCACCTTAGTCTTTTCTGTCTGGATCTCTGCCCTCAGCTCATCTTTGGACTTGCGAAGTTTCTCCTTGGCCTCCTGCAGTGCGCGTTCATGATCTGCCCGGATTTTACTGCGGAGGCTCTCCTCCTCTTCCCTACAAGGGCACAAGCACAGAAGGGCACAGAGGTTAGTAAAGGATGGCATCATTTACACATTCACTAACTTAAAATGTGATGTTATCACAAAATCATGCTGTAATGAGATGTGTATAAGAAGAAGAAAAATATGCTGTTGTTTGCTGGGTTTATAGTTTCTTTATCTTATTAAGGAATCTCCAAAGTACAGCTAAAGTACACAATGTTATTCCCTCTAGCCTGAAATGTACTTAGACTAACAGATATTAGACAATTCCTTAAATACATACGGACAAAGCGTCTCACTGAAGAAAGTAGGGACAGCACCCAAGCCAATCAAATGAGGAACAACAGAAACAAATGCAAGAAAGGAGGAGTAAGTATGTCTAAGGAGAAGAGGTCTGGTGCACCCAATGGCACAGAAAGAGATAAACTGAGTAATACCATGGTCTGTCTGAATACTCGAGTCTGATTGGCTGGAAGGTGTGCGTTCAAACCGTATAGTGCATATGTAGTTCCAGTCAGTTTAATCACTGTTCTAAATTAATGCGCTGCCTATAAACAACTGAAACCATAGTAACATACAGTAGTTAAACTCAGTTTCACAGACGCAAACACGCACAATCTCTCTCTCTAATAACTGTTTATTATAATTCATTCAAATAAATGTAATCTTATTGCACTTTATCTCTGTGTATGTTTTTGAGTGGGCAGAATTCTAGATCTGACAACGAAAATTAACCCTTATTTTTATCCTTTCAGTCAAATTTTGCACTGCAAACATCACTGACAGCTTTAATTTGTCAATGCTGGCAAGTGACCATGGTGTTAGCGGAATAATCCACGGCTAGGTGTGCATTACACTATTTTAATGCACTCCGCGGAGGCAACCGCCCCCTGCTTCGCGTCAGGTGGTTCTTTGCCTCCATGTCGTGCATTAAAATAGTGTAATGCACACCTAGCCGTGGATTATCCCTTACATAAATGTTGCTTATTTCATGTATTGCAGAGAACCATATTAAAGCATACAGTCATCCAGCTTGACTGAACAAACAAAATGGCAACAAGAGGAAGGTGAGGGGCATTACATTAGTCCCTAAAAAGGAGTCGTCCTCTGTTGTTTGGAAGTATTTCGGGTTTAGAAGTTGTGATGTTGACCAGGTGCAAGTCCTATGCAAGCTTTAAGCACGCAAAATTCCCAGCCTTTCGTATTCCTCCTTTGTCAGCACACTTGACAAAAGATACAAGATGCAACTATTTTTCAAAAGTTACTCTGCCTGAGCTGTATGTGAAATGTAGAAGGGAAATAGAGAGAGAAATTTGCGCCGTTGAATATTTTGCTGCCACAACCGACTTGTGGTCAAGAGGAACCGCGGAACCGTACCTGAGCCAGACTATTCATTATGTTGACAGTGAGTTTGAAATGAACAGAAAATGTTTGCAAACTTTTTTCCCCCCACAAGACCAGAGAGCAGAATGTATTGCAACAGGCCTCAAAGAAGCGATTTCTGCATGGGTTTTGCTTGAGGAAAGACTCACTCTGCATTACAACAGACAACACAGCTAATATGATCAGGGCATCCTCTCTGAATACCTGGACGAGGCTACATTGCTTTGGACATAGACTTCATTTAGCTAGTGGTGAGTTGTATTAACATTTTTTCCCTGACATAGTGTAATTTATTATTTATTTTGGCAATTTTATTAAAGCTGCACTTAGTAATTTTTCTGATATTGAGCTGACATCTAGTGTCGTGCAATATTTTTAAAGACAGTGACTTACTGTATTTCTGTTCTGTTTAGAACATGTTTTATTGATTTGGCTATAAAAAAAAAGTGCAATAAATATGCTGAAGTGAAATTAAAAAAAAAGTTCTTAACTAACAGAAGAATTGCGTTCAAATTTTGAGCAAAATAATCGTGATTATCATTTTAACCATTATCGTGCGGCCTTACTTCACACACCAGCTAGATGGCAGATTCTGATTGTTAAATCAGGCTACATAAGATCTTTCAAAACAATCAAACACTATGCATGCCTAGAACACTGTAGGACTGTAGGAGTATAAAACAGCAGCGTAATGCACTGATCAAACGCGCCTAATTAACTCGTCTAAAAAAAACTTTCTACATTAACACCAAATCCATCATTGTCCAGCTGCCCTCTGCCATCGCAGCACTCTGAAAGATTAAATTTCTGTTTTGATGTAGTAATTGGAGGCAGTACACAAAATGCATAATTGCATAAAATCATAAAGAGCAGCTGATGGTCAGATGGTCAGAGATGCATCGTGGCCACCTAGACGTCCTGGGCTGATGTTTTTCTTCCACATAATTTTCTCACCAAGTGGAAATCAAAGCATAAGCTGATTCCACAGCTTTCCACATCTTTCCTGGTTTATATTGCAAACTTAAATCATTGGCGAGCAGGACACACTTGGGTAACAAGCAAAAGAAGCACAGAAGCAAGAAAAGAAAATGACAACAGACTGCCAGATATTCTGATGATAATTGATTCATATTATCCAGCTTAAAATATGCAGTTTTTAATTGCTATGCCCTCTAGTGTAGGCACATTTTGTGAGTTTCAAATGAACCAATCTGCAATTTGTAAGATATCAGTAACTCCTCAGCTTGCATGAAGACTGTTTAATACTTGCTTTTGAAACAAATGTTTAGTGTAAGGGGAACAGAAGTAGTTTTTTCGTAAGTGTCAAACCTCTAATCACACCTTCCTTATACATGCTGCTAATGTGTGTCCTAAAGTGAGATCAGGGGTGCTGAGGTTTGACCATAAACAGTGGTCAGTAATGCGGTTGGGTTGCAACAGATGTTTTCAGACTCTAATGGTTCCAGTAAAAGACTTGATAAGGCTAAAAGGTCTCCACTGATGACAGTAAACACCAATAACTACCAGAATTACACTGGAGCCTAATGTGCACTAACAGGACATGGTCATAGATTCGACTACAAATCTGTCTTAACTGGCACTACTGAACTCCCTGATTGCCTTAATTCTAATCTTGTATATTTCTGCCAGTTTTCTTCTTTGTTCTGCAGGCCTACTCTAGCATTAGTCAGTTCAAGCAAGTGTCATGTCAAACACACAATTAGGAACCCATCGACGGCTTTCAGAACCAATTCTCTTAACAGAGTGAGCACAGTGAGGCCTAAACAAATGAAAGTGCACCTGTCTTTAGTTTAATGCAAAACAATCACAAAACACACGACAGTTTCAGGCTGTTGAGCAATCATATGTCACACAGAATTACATCCTCCTTAAGCTTTACTTTAAAAAAAAAAAAAAAAAAAAAAAAAAAAGGACTTAAAAAAAAAAAAAATCCTAAAACCTGCATGAATATTGTATGATATATGACAAACAAAGTGATGGCCAAGAGAATGCATGATTTACATTAGATGTCGTTTTATCTGCTGTCAAATAAGATCAGAGGCATGTGCATCTTAGGGGACATTGCTCAGAGTGCAGCAGCGTATTTTACAGTCTAGAGAATATTTTTGTCTGTTTGCTTCGGGAGACACAGACTGTCTCAGCCAGTTCCATTACTCAACCTCATCATTACGCTTAAATTAAGTCTCGTTTTCTGCCTTTCACAGTGAGCAGAGAGAGAGAAACTATTTTTACTGTCAAGGAGAGTCATGGTTTTCAAGACTTGTAGTGAGCTGGGAGGAGGGGGGGTATTATGTGACAGGCTTCAAACAGAGCACTTAGATACTCTGAAATATGTGGGCTTTGGTTACATTCTACTTGGGTGCAAAAAAATATATCAGCTGGATATATCTAATGATCTCTAACAATATGTAATTGTATGATAACTAATTACAACATGAATATGAAATAGCTACTATACGCAACATGAAGGATCATACTAATTGAAACAGAGTGAATTAAGCAGCCATGAGACCTATTGACTGTGTGTAAATCATTCATCGAGTTGAATACTGACATGTTCTACTCCAAACGCTTCGGTGTTGCAGATGGACTAGTTTATAACAGTACGGCCTTTAAAATCAAATCAGATGAAACAGTTGCAATTAAAATGGTTTCCAATAGTTTGTGATATGAATATAAATTCTTTCCAAAAGCTTGTATTAGAGAAACACACACACAGGTGGTGTTGTGTTCTGGGGTTTTCAGGGTCAGTGGATTTACAACAACACTGTTTACAGAAACTGTTTTGCTGTCCTTGAAAATGACAGGGGCAAACAATAAAAGGCAAACAAAAAGGAAAAGAAAGATTCATGAGTGGCACAGCAGAAAGGCGTGCTCGATAAGTGGGAGGGACAGAGCACATGTGTCAAAACAAGGCCTGCAGGCCAAATCCAGCCATGCAGCCTCATTTCATTTGGCCCGTGTGAACTTGGAACAAAATTACACAGAAACAGCTGGTAATACACTACTGCTCAATCTTTTCACAGCAGATCCGTAGTGTAGCCATCGAAAGGGCAGTTACTGTAAACCATTTACGTACACACCAGTTTCTACCACGGCTGGCTTGCAAGTTAATGTTCAACGCCTGTGTGCTGTGCTTAATGTAAATCACACTTAACGTAAATCACACTCGCAGTGTGTGCTGTGCTGGCTATGGCATAACCAGAAATTAATTTCAGTGGGATGAGGTAGGGCTGGGCGATATATCAATATAATATCGATATCGTAATAAATGATTATGTGATACACTTTTCTGAGATATCGTTGGTATGGTGATGTGTTTTTTACATTTTTAATAATTACAAATTAAGTGGTAATGGATGCCGTTGATTTGATGCGATTTAAAAAAAAAAAAATAAATTTCTTCTTTGTAGGCATTAAAGAAAAATATCATCAAACTCAGTTTAACAGGTGTTTGTAGGGCTGCAACTAACGATTATTTTGATGATCGATTAATCTGTCGATTATTTCTTTGATTATTCGATTAGTTGGATTAAAAGGCCAAGTTTTATTTTCTGTTTTATTTTTTCGAAAAAACGTTATTTCGCATTCTACCCAATGTTGTACAAACATTGAATTAAATGTATCTATGTGGGCTATGCTATACATTGTGCGAAGGATTTAAAAAAATATATTAACATTATATTTTGAAAACAAAAAACACAACTGATTGTCCGCAAGCTTTAAAGCAGGCGTTAAATCACTATATTAAAAATGCTAAAAAAAAAAACAAAACAAAAAAGCACAAACTAAGTGTTATTGCAGAACATTCACCCTCTTAGCAGTTAACACTCACATTCACTCATTTGAACACAGTAACGTTACTTTATTCTGTTATGTTACAACCCCATTACAATTACTGCTCATAAAAAACACAACTACTTTTGTTAATACACTTATGAGTATGAAGCACTTAATATAAAACATTCTCATGTTTTGGACAACCTGGATCGTGCACTTTTCCCGTGGCAGCAGCTCAGTGTGTGACCTCTGCTGTTTTTCAGATGAGTTTTATTCATAGAAATGCGTTTTGTACCATTGTGGAGTGACGTCACTGACGGGGGTTATCAACAGTGACGTCACAGACCCAACTAATCGATAATGAAATTCGTTGTCGATTATTTTAATTATCCATTTTATCGATTAGTTGTTGCAGCCCTAGTTGTTTGTTTAGTTTACTACTGTTTTGCAGACAGTTTCTTAGCCAAGTTATATATTGTGATACGCGTCGTGTATCGGGATATGATATTTTTGTCGTATCGCCCAAGTCCTGGGATGAGGAAATACACAAAATAAAATCATGATTGTTTTCCTGATCTGTACAATTAGACTTTTAAATGTGACACGCTCGTGCATTTCAGGTGGATGTCAGACAGCAGTAGGAGTGGTGATGACATGAATTTGTTATTTAGTTATACAAGACAGGATATACCATCAAACAATCTTTCCATATTAATAATGTTGCCATAAAATACCTGTATGACAGTTTCACTGAAAATGATTAAAATAACATGTTAATAATAGGGGGAAATTAAACCTTATATATTATAAATCCTGATCTACTTTTCTTCTGCAGTAAACTCCAGCACCTGCATATCTGTGCTTATAGTGTAGCTATCTGGCAAGTAGCTTCCACATAGAAACAGAAAAAAAATGCATCATCCCAATTGGCTAATCCTGTTTCTCATCACAGCAGCCAATAAAATGTGATTAAACAAAGGAATGTGTTCATTCAAACACTTTTATTACATCCAGTAATTACCTAATAGGGCATACACTAATCGTTACAGATCTTATAGAAACATCCTATTCTAATTTCAGAGCTTACAGATCATTAGTGTTAGAATATGTAAAATATGTTTAAAAATAAAAAATTATAGCCTTCAATTACAGCCCTTCAGAATTTGACTTCGACACCCCTGCCTTACAGTAACTGATTGCTCCAGGACAGCTTCAACTCTGTTGCTGCTAGATTCAGATGGCCTGTGTACGACCTCTGCTTCATTATTCCTCTGCTTGTCTTGTTTGCTCTTTCCATATACAGTGTGCTAAGGAAATTATGTGCCACACTCCTGTCTCACTTCGTGTTTGAAAAGCAAATATCAGAAATGGGACAGGGGGATGGATAGTTTCAAAAATCATTTATTTAACTGTGAAAGCTTGTAAATGATTATCTAAAAATATTACCCACACACAGAAAGGAAATGTCTTCTCTTTTAGTAAGACAAATTAGGTAGCTGCTCAACTACAATGGTAATAAGCTTTATGATAATGCCCAGAAATTATTTACTCACTTGTAAGATGATTCTTTCTGCTCAGCGATAAGAAAATGTCTGCATGACTGCACTAGATTTATACAACCGCTCAGCAGTTCAGGACCTTGCCTCAAAAATGACAGCACTCGCTAAAGAGAATACACTATTGATAACATAATGGTGATCAAGTTACAATAATTTGGAACTCAAGGCCACAATAACATTAAACAGGTGTGTGCTTTTCATGGCCACTATGCAGTCCCTCCAGGATTTTGCGATCGCAGAAATTAACGCAAAATATTATTATCCGAATATTGCAGAGATTTGCCAAATTCCCACAGATTTTCGCAAAGACGCATCATCACCCTCTTCGATTCGCATGCGTCGAGCATTACGACAGCTGAAAGGTCTCATTTACCAACAAACATCACTGTGAAAGACTGCAATTTCACCGATTCAAGTAGTTTTCTGCAAAAAGAAAAAAGAAAAAAAAAACCCGCAAAAAACTCCATCACAAGTTGCATCAGAAATTTTTTTTTAAAGCCACAGCAAAATCAAGCATTTTTGGCCACAACAATCACAAAATAACTCCGTGAAATCCTGTATGGACTGACTATGTAAACTGGGGAAACATAAACAACGCTAAATAACATGTTCCATGTACGTGTTCCTGATAGTATATAATACTATGTAGGTTGGTAATTTCGGTATCAGTATGGACGAGTACCAAAGGGAAAAAAAAAAAAGTACTCTTTCTTGTACTTAGTCTGAAAAAAAGGTATTGGTGCATCCCTTGTTCAAAGCTGTTCAATGTGTGAATTAATGGTTTTAAACCATATATTACAAGCCAAATTACCTTCTTTGTGATAAAATCTGTCTGACTAACTCTGGAAAGAAAGCGGGGCAATAATCCAGGTCAACCTCTTAAATTTCCATTATATGGACCATATAAAGGCTTTTTCTCCTCCTCCTTTTCCTCTTCTCTCTCACATATTCCCCAGAGGTGGTTGCTATCTCTTTTAGATGGTGCGCTTTGCAGCTGTTTGTTCCTGACTAAATCACTGTGAACCAGAGGGCGCTCGGGGGAAAAATGCCTTTGGTATCAAATGATAAAGAAGCCTTTTAAGCAAACAGCACCGCCCTTAAGGGCTTTCCACTGATGTTCCAAGTCATCTCTCCTCTCAGTCCACTCCTGCATATTTCCATCTTCATCTTTGCATAATGAGCAGTAGCTACACAAGAAACTCATCTCTGTGCCTATTATTTACGACTATTTATAACTACAAACGGCCCATGCAGTACGCTCAGATTTCCACAACTGTGCAATCCAGTTAGCTTGTTGTTTGGTCTAGTTCATGTGTACTGTGTAATTGCCCATTCAGTCCTGTGCATTTATCCCAGTCACACCAAACAAGCTAAAGCTGTACACTGCCTCTTACCTTGCACTCGTCAAGGGAAGCATTGAGTCTTTGCCTTTTTTCTAGCCATTTTAATGTTTTAAAAAGCTTAACACTGCAGAACACTGTACCAGATGTTCAGAGCATACAAGTTGTCTAAGTTTTTATACACTTGATTAAATGACGTGCATTTTTAAGGAATTACAGAACAGCAAGGTTCAACTTCCAGACTTTATCTCTTTGCGTCTTAGGTTTCCATTTAAGAAAGGGGTCAGGAGCTTTAGTAAAAATAAAACTGGGAGCAGTGCCTGCCTAGGGTAAAACACTCGGGTCAGAATGCAGTCACCTTTGTTAAATTCCCAAAAGTAAAAGGACCTCCGTCCTGCCAAAGGTCTAGAAGTCATTTGTTCCTGCAGACCCAAGAATAGCTTTGATGGCTAGAAATGATGATTTCTTAGCCAGGAAGAGCTCTTGGTAAAGTTGAATGTATACAACATGGTGAATCACTGTCTGAATCCTATGCAAGTTCCTACTTCATGAGGGTAATTTGGTTTGGGACTTTCACTGACAAAAAGACTTGAACCATCTGCTTTTCCTTGCAGTTGGTGACCTAAGCCGTAAAAAACTTCTGCATGCATGTAGGGACGAATACGTGGCGGCCTCGGAGTTGAAAGGTTATTAACTTGGCCAGAAGCAGAACATTTGCACAGAATTTGTTTCATTTTCCTTAAATAACAATCAACAATGTAACATAGTTGTCTAACAACTTACTAACCTGACTTCACTGCTACTGTTAAATAAAGAAAAATTTTAAAAGCCAATTGTGTCCCTATAAATGCAGTGCGTGTAAGCAGATGTCGTCTAGCATGTAAATTAGTTAAATGTATTCAAGGATGCATACTGATATTTAAATATGGAAATGGCTTCACGCATCTTGATAGGGTACTCTGCACGCATATGGCTGCTGTTAGGTGTTGTGTTCATTATTTTAACTCGTTACACTCACAAAGGTAATTAAAAATAAACCTACTCAAAGGACAAGGTCGTTTTTCATTTTCATGATCAAACATCTTTGGCCCCTCACGTGGTATTGTTTTTGTAATCTGGCCTCCATGCTAAACCATGGATGTATACAGCCATGATAGAGTAGCTATAGTCTCTTACTATTTGTGTTCTGGATTTGTGAAGTATTGCATGGAAAAGATAGAGGACAAGCACCATTTCTTTTCTTTATTACCTTTTCTCCCGTGTTGGCACTAGGGAAATAGACTAGCATATTGTATTTTCTGTTACCTCTCTGTTAACATCTACAAAAGCAGTTAAATCTTGAAGGGAGAATACAACTTTATTGATCTCTTAATGATATACATAAAGTTTTAATATGTGCTCTGTGTCTTGGTCTGATACAGGTCTTTGGGCAGGAAGGAGGTTCAATGCAGTCCACACGACAGGTTGTAACAGCTGCTATTCAGTATTGTGTGTTACCACTGACAACAGCTCGTACATCGTTGAGGTTGATGATGTGGAGCAAGGCTAATAAACTCTGGGACAAAGCTCCAGGAAAATTACACCCGTCAAAAAGTATTTGTCAATAATTGTTCTGCACAAACAAAAGGTAGCATTTCAAGCCACAGGTATAAAAATGTGTGGCCATATTTATAAGAATTTCTGGGAAAATAAATAAATAAATAAATAACTTCAAGCTATACTTATTGAAGGCTTTAAACAAACACAAAAAACAAGCATAAAACTTGGGATCCTTTTCACCAATCACAAGAATACACACACTACAACTTCGAATCAACAACAATGAATATCTTCTTTCCCCATAACTTTATATGACTCCACATGGAAATCCTGTTCTTCTCGTGCTCTGGTTAAACACTGACATGCTTATAATATTTCATTATGCTTTAGTACAATAAAACCAACAAACTCACACGTCAAACCAGAAGCCCTCATTGGACTATTTCTAGTCATAACTGAGCAGTATTCACATCCGTTCTTTCATGACTAACTCAGTTACACATCAATACTCCTGATTTACTTTACTTTTCACTATGTAAAAGTGTTAAACTTGACAAAACAGCTTGTAAAATCCAGTTGTGCGCGTGCAAGTTCCATACAATTCTCGGAAATTCTGTAACAGAATTCACGGGGCTTTACACATCACATTGCTCCCACTTTACACCTCAGCACTGCCGAATTCTCAAATTGGATTGGACAAACTGAACAGGTGATCGAAACAACGTTTTATTTAAACGAGAAATGCATCTAATTGTTGTTATGATGAAGCTTCCTGCAAGAAGACTTTATTTGACATTTATGGAAGGAGTCTCCGGCGTCGGCTCTTTGTAACAGTCAGAGGTAAAACTCTTACTTCACATTTTCCACTGCGTGTGTCTTGGTAACTTCAAGAGAGAAAAAGAGAGAGGCAGGTGATGAAACACCAGTTTATAGCAGCTATAACTGAAGTGATAACAGGTACTAACTTCTTGTACTGATTTTCCACTACATTAAATGTAACAATAAATTAATTATAAAAAAAAAAGTATGACGTCAATCTTTAACAAATAAAACTATAACTGTTAGCATATTGCAGTGGAATAAAATACTTTGGGACACACTGTTATGGGAAAAATAATCAACTTAGAGGGGGCAACCACATCACACCTCTCCTCTGTTGATTATTTTCCCATAACAGCAAGCACCATTGTGTTTTATTCTGTAATTATGTAAATAATGCTCACGCTGGATACGCATCGTGGATCATAGAAATTTCCTCGAGTATCGTGATATATTATTTTTGACATATTGCCCAGCCCTAACTAGAGCTATTTGGTCTTTTGTTTTTTATGCACCATGGTCCTGGAGGCACCATTTGGCTAAATGTAAGAGTTATATATGGAGGGGAAGTCAATAAAAATTAACAGCGGTCAATCAGTCAGTTACTAATGACCGTGTACAATGATATTTGGCTAGACAGCTAGGTCATACAGGTTATCATACAGGTTAAAGTTGGCTTTCTTGACTACATATAAATAATTAACTCCGATATTTAACAATACATCACCAATCATCTACTTCCTTTTTTGAACAAACATGCACTTTCCAAAATATAGCTAAAAAACTGGCGAAAAATCCTATGAGGTTATAGCAATTAAAAGCTCTGCAAGCACATGCAAGTACTTAAGATCTAGTTAAAGTGTTGAATTCCCTTAAGGTATGTGTAAACTGAAGCAAAGCATATTTTGTTTAGCAGAACTGATTTTTATCACCATTCCCAGGCTTTGTTAATCTCTTGGTCCTGCTTGTCTATTTTATTTTTATTTTTAGGTAGGAACAATCTGCCACCATGTTCATCTCTCGGTCAGCAGTTGCTTGTTAACTAGCTAAATCACGTTTCATAACTTTAATGTGGTAGTAACGGCAAAGTGGAGCAGCCTGGAGCAGAGTGGCACGATAAAACATAATTACACACTCCTCCCCCTCTGATTAAATTACAAACACTCTGAACATCACTCTGCTCTGTTTACATGTGCTGAAGTAGTGAGTACAAATCACAACATCTTTATTATAAAAAGTGATTATCAAGAAAAACATACAGGCACAACACACATTTATCATCAGTCATAATAACTGAATTATGAATCGGTGAGGAACATGATGGAACGAGGGCTGCACCAGTCCAATACTGAGGAACTGCATCAGTGCTGGATTGGTGTTGGATTGGGCATCATTTCTCATCTGGTTCACTGATGTATTTGCAAAATATATCACAATATTTGAAGACATTTTCATGATAAACATTAGACATCACAATTATATAATTTTGCTAACAAAGCGCCAACAAGAACCACTATTAGGTTCAGACCATACCAACTTTCAAGACGGATGAAATGCTCTAGTACACTGGTACATGACTATGATAAATCGTGTGTGCAGGCCCTGGACACAACTGAACATTTATCAGAAGCTATTTGCACTCCTTAAAATCTTAGTAGAAATTTTATAAAAGTACCATAACACCAACAACCCTGTAAAAAATATATATATATATATATATATATATATATATATATATATATATATATATATATATATATATATATATATATATATATATATATAAAACCAGAAAGCCTTAAAGCAATAGTTCACCTAAAAATGAAATTCTGTCATCAGTTACTCACCCTCATGTCGTTCCAAACCCGTAAGACTTTCGTTCATCTTCGGAACACAAATGAAGACATTTTTAATGAAACCTCTGAGATTTCTGTCCCTCCGTTTATAGTCCAAGTAACCAAAACTTTCAAGCTCCAAAAAGTTCATAAAGACATTGTAAAAGTAATCCATGTGATTCCAGTGGTTTAATCCCAATTTTATGAAGCGATAGGAATGCTTTGTGTGCGCAAAAAAACTAAGTCTTTATTCACAAAATATTTTCACTTCCGTATAGATTGCCAACACGCGTTAACGAGAGAACCATGACGCATACGTGTTGTGCTGACGTGAGAGTGGACATCTTTGTTACAAAGATTGTTCAGTGTGACTCAGTTTGTATACAGCGTCCCTCTTCCTCTGCTGTACACAGTGCAGCGCCACTGGAGTCACATGGATTACTTCTACGATGTCTTTATGAACCTTTTGGAGCTTGAAAGTTTTGGTTACTGGACTGTAAACGGAGGGACAGAAATCTCCAAGGTTTCATTAAAAATGTCTTCATTTGTGTTCCGAAGATGAACGAAAGTCTTATGGGTTTGGAACGACATGAGGGTGAGTAACTGATGACAGAATTTTCATTTTTGGGTGAACTATCCCTTTAAATAAGACATTATTGCACTTCTAATCACTAAATATCTACCCATGGTGTTCTTAAATGGGGGGGGGGGGGAGAGGAAAAAAAAAAAAAAAAAAAAAAAAAAAAAAAAAAAAAAAACATTGCATTACTACCTCAAGGGCTATACCACAGAGGTCTCTATACATCCAGTGAACTTAAATGTGTTCTTTGGTTTTAAATAAATATCCTGTTATCAAAATGTGTTTATGCCTGTTTCTTCTGTTACTGGTGTCTCCATTTGTACACAGCGGCTCAGCAATCTGACGAGCAAAACTCTCCATCTGGCTCTGAACACTCATAACATATACGTTCTTATACAACAGTAAGTTGCGGCCCACTAATTTGATTGGTCGAGCGGCGTTCCAAGAGTGCTTATATTTAGTATAACCGCACTGCGACGTTTCACTGTGTGCATCACTCCGCTCATTTGTTCACCATTTGAAATTCCACTTCCTAGTGGAAAATTGGAGGAAAGGACACCAATTTTACTAGAAGCACCTTTACAGGAATGCACAAATCAACGTGAGCTAGCTAGCCGATGTGCTACACTGCGAGTGTAACTTCTTCGAGATCCATTTCAGCTACCGGAGCAAAAATAAAAAGAACATTACTGTGTCCAAAAGGTCAGTTACTCAATATTAATTTCTTATTCATTGAACTTTTGTATAAAGGGAATATTGCACTCGCAATTCAATTCAATTTTATTTGTATAGCGCTTTTAACAATGGACATTGTCCCAAAGCAGCTTTGCAGAAATGTATAAATTCCGGATATAGATTTTAAATGTATGAATTTGTCCCTAATGAGCAAGCCAGAGGCGACGGTGGCAAGGAAAAACTCCCTGAGATGATATGAGGAAGAAACCTTCAGAAGAACCAGACTCAAATCATCAAATCAGCAATAATAGTGCGTCATACTAAATATTGGCATGGCAGTGATTAGCTACAGAACTCAGCCTGTGGACTCGTTCCTACACCGAATCACAGCAGTGCTGATATTCAGTTTAACCGCACTCTTGCTCGTGTGATATGGCTTAATTGTGTATCCTCAGACCTCCACAGCTAATGACTATGATGGGTGTCGCCTACATTTGTCTCCAGTCTGAGTGTCCCAGGCACCCAGTTATGCCGTGAACTCGCGTTCACTGAATCCCATCCACTGCCTCTGAATTTAATTTGATTTTTGGGTCATGCCAGAATAAAACACCAGACCAAACAAACAGTAAAGCAAATGTAACTTCAGTTTCAAATATGCTTACTGTACAGCAGACACACTGTTCAGCAGTACAGAGGCTGCACTTTTTGAACATTTCGTTCCCTTCGCATCATAGTAGTGTAGCGTCTCAGGGGACCTACTAGACTAGACATTCTGACTAACTTGCAGGAACCATTTAAGGGAGGAAAAGGTTTCGGTCAAAAGATGTGAGGGACGGTTTAGCGGTGCTCCAAGCCACACAACCTACTGTATACTCTGTGGATTTAAGCTTTGCTCAAATAAGATTGAGGATACACCTTCATCTTAAACCTGTTTGAACTCAATTAGTGACATCTTCATAAGGCTATTTGATCACATCATGATACACAGAGCATCTGGCACACACACACACACTAACAGATGCTCACTGCCATAAACTTTCACTTATTTAACTGATCACTTGTTAAACTACATTTAAAAACCTGTTACTTATTCGATGAGCTGATTAAGAGAAGCATTTTATGTTCTGCAGGATGTTATTACAAACAGCCCATGAATGAATAATTGGTAACATCAGCTGGGCTGTGTACTCCTCCCCCTATATTCTAGGTGTGCCAAAGTATTTGAGAATTGCTCAACTAAATATCTGCTGCTGCGGTTTGCACGTCTGTATTACAAAAGTCTTAAGGGAAAAAGCACTTTAAATCAAATGAAGAAATCCAGATTCTATGAGTATCCAAAGAGAAAATGTCCCAGTCCTTACTGATAAGGCTTTGTGTCCTTGTTTTAGGATTTGTTTCAGCAATCACAAGGTTCTTTACATAAAAAAATATCAAAAGGTTTAAGTATTTCTGATAAAGAACATTATACAGACCATTACAATCTACAAATAATGAACAGTACTACAATTCTGGACAGGCTGAACGTGCATATTTTAATCTTTTTTTTTTTTTTAAAAACAAAAAAACAAAAACAAACAAACTGTAGAGCATTATTGAAATGCTCCTGCTCTCTAAAAGTGCTAGGAGGAGTTATACAGCATCAGGATATCAGCAAGAAACGACTGAGCTAAATCATCTAGTGTGTTTATTCACTGCACGATCAGCAAGCACAGTACCTGTGAGATTAACATTAAGGCATTTTGGAACGTTTTCAGTGTAATGTAATGCTAATACTGTAGCTAACATTACATACAAAGAGAAATAGCAAGATTGAAACTTATAACTCCAAAAAGTATTTGACCAAACAAATTAAGAAGAAGAAGACCAGTGTTCAAATTTCTAATATCCCTGACATGAAGGTCATGCTGAGCTGTAAATGTATCGCAGGGATTGTGTTTGAGAGTTTAAAGTATTTGAAATGTAAATTCTATGGTAAATCAAACAAATTCAGCTGCTCCAGCTGCATCAGTGTTACCTGACAAGATAGCACCTGGATGATAGCACAAGCTTTCTGAGCTATGAGGCAACATGAGTGACAGGCAGGTACATGTCCTTGACTGGATGTTGGTGAAACTGCAAGCTCTTTACCAAATATTTTAGTCGCAACATTTAAGAATGAAATGTTTTCATGTGATTCCACAGTAATACATTTTCACATAAATCAGTAAAGTAATGCATCGCAAACAAAAGAACCACCATCATCATTACTGCCATATTTTACTACTTTCTTTGATGAAAGGCCTTGGCCTAAGAACCTACTGTAATTGTTTTGTCATAGTACAGAGTAGGCTTGTGCCATATTGATTTTCTCTGCTTGCAATTTTCCATTTAAAAAAAAAAAATCTTGATAATTGATGTAATCGTCCAGAACCATTAGCCTTAAAGACAGGAAAACAAGCAGGTCCACGATGTCTGGTTTAAGGAGAGTATGGGAGTGCATAATAATAATAATAATAATAATAATAATAATAATAATATCAGCTGTGCAGTCAGGACTCACAAAAATCTAGTCAGATATTGGATTTTTAAGTGATTCTGCAGAAATGCACAGTTTTGTTTTGTTTTTTTTTTAAAAAGTACATTTTCAATATAATGCTTTTACAAACTGCATGTCTGGTGTTCACATGGCTGACATTTTCACTGTTCTGCTCTCAAAGTGAATTACTGTTGGTGGGTCTTGCAATACAGTATTATAGGAGTAAACGTTGCTGGATTTTGTGCCGTTGTAATATCGTGTAGAGACAATTAAATCATTATACTGCACAAGCCTTGTACACCATCACTAGCTACAGCTCATCATTTGCTAGAATACACTATTCATTCATATAATTTGTTTTATTTATTATTGTCTGTTATCAGCAATATATATATATATTTTTGTTAATATACCTCTCAACAAATGTATTCAGTGTTTCCCACAGGTTGAGAATTTACTTGTGGTGGTGGTTGGCGTGGCATGTGACGGTGTGGGTTCAGTAATAAACTAATCAAACAAAGGTTTATGAAACTATTTATTAACGAATTACTACTCAAAACAAATAACTATGTCAACATAAATAACTATTAAGAAATAAATAACTACATATTAAAAACATTTTCCATTTTCAAAATATATTAAAGATCAAAACAGACTGATCTTTGATGAACATGTCAAAATAAATAATCATTTACATTATGGAATACATTTTCAAAATGTGCCTATTTGCACAGTTATCATTGCTTGTTGGAACATTTAATTTTCCTTGGCTTGGAAAAAGAAAAACTTTTCCAACGCCTGTCTGTAGGGGTATGCTTCAGGGACAGGTCCATTGATAGAGATTCTGATGTTTATCAAATAAAAAAAACCTCTAGTTTGTAAAATACTAAACGCGTTATCAGTACTTAGTTGGATGATGGACGCTACAATTATAAACAAAATCTGTGCTCCATGGCTGTCCACAGCAGCAGTCACAGCAGAGTTTAGCAGTCAGACTGATCAGAGCTGTACAACCCTGCCATGAGTACAAAGATGTTACTAGGATGAAGGGAGGACCTCTCTCTTCGTTTGAGAACGTTTTGAGAAGTCGCTTCCCGACTCATTTTTAAAAAGATTTTTAAAAAGAGCGAGCTGACAGCACGGAGCGAGAGAGTGAGTGAGAGCAGCGGTGGTCAAGAGAGTTTGACTGCAAATGAAGAGAGGGAGCGGTGGTAGAGAGAAAGCCGATGAATGGGAGAAATAATATGTTATTTTATGATTGTTAACCTTGTTGTTTAACATTATTAACATTGTTAATATGGCCCACAGCTGCCTAACCTTACATGGTGCCTTACATCCACTGGTTTGTGTTCATTATGAACTGACAATTGTGCATCTTGATTAAAAAGAAAAATTGGAATTCGGATTTTATCTACCTGGGCGGGTCTTAATCTACCTGGAAACACTGGTATTTTATTTACATATTCAATGATAATTGACTTTTTTCCTCATAATGTGCATGCCCATCATTACAATACTATGATTATAAGAGTTGACTAAAGTATTAAAAAAAAAAAAGACAAATGATTATCATACAAATAGTTGATATTAATCATCAGCCAATATTTTCACTAGAAAAAAAGTTTGCTGTTGTGCTGTAGTTAAGTGCCGTAGAGCCTGGACTAGCTGGCACGGACCATGGCACGGACCATGGCACGGACCAGAGTGAGTGATGTCAGACAATGCGCTTGTGTCTGCCTCCAGAGCTCAGGCCAGGGTGAGCTAATCTCTCTGTGGGTCATGAGCTAAAGCAGATGACCAGGCAGCAGAATACATTATTCATGATCAGTGACTCCACTACTGTCAACTCACCAAAGCAGCCTCGCTTAAAATACCACAGTGGTGTGAGAAAACATTCAGACAACTGCAAGCAATGTAAGATGACTCAAGATTATCCTCCATTATTTCTACTTCATCTGGTACCACATGACGTATCTTGGACATCTTGGAAAGCCAAACAATGCAGTTTTTAACAGATTAAAGTCCACTGTGTCTGAGTACTAACAGTGGAGAGGGCCACTGTGGCAATGCAATCAAATACACCAGCAGGGACAAAGCATTACTATCTCCATACAGCCATCCATTTATCCTATCCTATATATCCTGTTTATCCTACACGGGGAGCCTGGAGCCTATCCCAGGAGACTCTGGGCACAAGGCGGGGGACACCCTGGACGGGGTGCCAACCCACTGCAGGGCACAATCTCACACACCTCACACACTATGGACAATTTGGAAATGCCAATCAGCCTACAATACAGGTCTTTGGACTGGGGATGCAAACCGGTGTACCCGGAGGACGAGGAGAACATGCAAACTCCACACAGGGCGGAGGCAGGATTCGAACCCCCAACCCCAGATGTGCGAGGCAAATGTGCTAACCATTAAGCCACCCAAAGTATTACTAGTCATAACAAAAAGAAATAAAATATTTCTTTATTTCAAAAAGTTCTCCCATCCCGTTCAACTGCAAGTGTTCTATAGAAATTACGTGGCTGTTAGTAAAGATGTCACTGAAACAGCAGAATTAACTAATCAGAACAAATATCTTAATACAACCCCAATTCCAAACGCGTTGGGACTCTGTGTAAAATGTAAATAAAAACAGAACGCAATGATTTGCAAATCTCAAACCCATATGTTATTCACAATAGAACATAGAAAACACATCACGTTTAAACTGAGCAAATGTACCATTTTAAGAAAAAAATAAGGTAATACTGAATTTGATGGCCACAACACATCTCAAAAAAGTTTGGACGGGGGCAACAAAAGGCTGGACAAGTGTTACTAAAAAGAAACAGCTGGAGGAACATTTTGCAATCTTAGAGTGGCAGAGTCTCTCAGAAGTAAAGATGGGGTGGAACCTGGATGGAAGCATATGTTGCTCTAAAACCTGTATATACTTTTCAGCATTGATGGTGCCTTTCCAGATGTGCAAGCTGCCCATTCCGAAGGCACTAATGCGTCCATGGTTTCCAAAAAGAATTTCAAATTTTGATTCGTCTGACCACAGAACAGTTTTCCACTTTGCTTCAGTCCATTTTAAATTGGGCCCAGCAAAGACGGCAGCATTTCTGGATCATGTTCACATATGGCTTCTTCTTTGCATGATAGAGCTTTAACCTGCATTTGTGGATGGCACGGTGAACTGTGTTCACAGACAGTGAGTTCTGGAGGTGTTTCTGAGCCCATGCAGTGATTTCCATTACAGAATCATGTCTGTTTTTAATGCAGTGCCTCTTGAGGGCCCGAAGATCACGGGCATGCAATATTGATTTTCACCCTTGTCCCTTGCTCAGATTTCTCCAGATTCTCTGAATCTTTTGATGATATTATGTACTGTAGATGATGAGAGATTCATAGTCTTTGCAGAAAAAAGACTCTGCCACTCTAAGATACTCTTTTTATACCCAATCATGTTACTGACCTGTTGCCAATTAACTTAATTAGTTGCAAAATGTTCCTCCAGCTGTTTCTTTTTAGTAACACTTACTTTTCCAGCCTTTTATTGCCCCATCCCAACTTTTTTGAGACGTGTTGCAGCCATCAAATTCAAAATTACCTTTTTTTCTTAAAATGGTACGTTTCCTCAGTTTAAACGTGATATTTTTTTCTATTTTCTATTGTGAATAACATATGTGTTTATGAGATTTGCAAATCATTGCATTATATACACGTTACACAGTGTCCCAACTTTTTTGGAATTGAGGTTGTATTTCTGGATATACAGCAGTATGACATCAGTGGAAATGACCAGCTCAGCTCTTCACTCTATTCGCACAAGTCCCGGTTACTAGCCATGATGTGGTTTCAGCTTTTTTTTTTTTTGACCTAACTAACCTGAGCTGTCATGCTGAATTGACTTTGTGTTGGCTAGATAAGTGATTTGCGTAAGGTGTGCATGCATGAACATGTACTTACACACAAACCTAGACTTAACAAAGTGTAGGTTCCGCAACATATTTATGGCTCATTCAGAAAACCCAAAAGTGCTATTACTGATTTTGCAATATTATCTACACCAGCGCAAGTCCAGGGTGTAGCAGCTGGCAGGGAAGCCTTTCAGCATGAGCCTGCCATCTCTGCTATGCTTCACTCATTGAGGAATAAAAGCCCTCAGCCTCATTTAGATCTGTTATACATCCCATTCTTTGGTGCATGCACTTGCAATATGCCTTGCAATACATTAGTGAGCATCATGAACCTTTGATGTGTACAAGCGTACAAAGCCTGTATTATTCTGACAAGAATGATTTGTTAGCTTGGATTAACACAGCATTGCAATGTTTGTCGGGATTTCAGTGGTCTTTTACGATTATCATTTTACACTAGTTAATCCCAACAAAACCTTGGCCAAATTCTGTAACAGACTGTGATGACGTGTTCTCCAGCTCATTGAACTTCCTGCTTACTTCATTAATCAGAAAATGGGATCACATAAACAAAAAACATGTCCTCGGTATAATATGTTATATACACAGTGTTATGCCTATCGATATGAAGCTTTAAAAGGTGATGAGGAGGAATTTGTAGCCATTTGTGGCTGCATAAAAGAGGAAAGCGGGAAAGCTAATTGTATAAAGTGTGCTTCATGTAATGAGGACACAGGAAGCTGTAATTCATCCACAATTTCTTTCCGTACCACATCGCTTTACAGAAAGAGACAAGCCCTCTGTATAACGCATGTCATGATACAGCTGGGATGAGATGTCAGAGAAATGTTCTCTCTCTGCTGCCACAATTCAACAAGCCACACGTCTTAAATCCTGCGATTTTGTCATTGCCACTACCATAACTGAAGCTGTCCCATGAATTTTGCGTCATCCAGTTGGAGGTTTTCGATGAGTGCCATAGCAGCGGTCACACTCAGATATAATTTTTTTTTTTTTATTATTCCTGACACTGTCTTTGGTTGCAGTGGCACTAAATCATCTGGTGGGAATTTCACAATATGTGTTCCAGGAGTGCCGATCTCAACTCCGGACCAAAGAATTCTTTTACAATGTGTGATTTCTGTCTGCAGCAGCAAAAGCATAGAGGGTAAAGTCTACTTTAGATATATTAGTCATGATGAGTCAGACAGTAAGGTGTGCAATCGTAAACTTTTTACAAATCAGGTTATAGGTCTAGTCTAGAAAAGGCATCGGTCCGTTATAACAGGTATTTTCTCTCTAAAACAAAATTAAATAGCTGGTATTAAAAAAACAAAAACAAACAACAACTATATTTGGCCTATTTATACTTGTCTATGCATAGTAACAACTAGGGCTGGGCGATATATCAATGTAATATCGCTATCGTGATAAAATGATTAAACACCATGATTAAAATGATACACTTTTCTGAGATATCGTTGGTATGGTGATGTATATTTATTTTTTTACATTTTTAATCATTACAAATTAATTGGTACTGAATGGATGCCGTTGATTTGATGTCGTTTTTTAACTTAATCTTCTTTGTATTTGTAGGCATCAAAGAAAAGTATCGTCAGTCAGTTTAATGTTTTTTCGTTTACTTCACTATTGTTTTGCTGACAGTTTGTTAGCTAAATATTGTGATACACATTGCGTATTGTAGAAATGTCCTCAAGTATCATGATATGATATTTTTGTCATATCGCCCAGCCCTAGTAACAACTTGAATGTGGAGTGAAAAGCAGGGCCACATATAGAAAAGTCCGCACACAGGAGAAAAGGGTTAATAGTGTGGAAAGTACGATCATACCACAAAAAACGGTTAGTTTCATCCATAAACTCAGTGATGTAAGCCCTAGAAAGAGGTGCACCTGTATAGAGGGTATGCATTGACGTCACTTTACCGCCGGAGCACGCCCCCCTCGGCCGGACCAGGTGCCAAAACATCCAGCAAAATGGCTGGTTTTAATAGGGGAAGCCGCGAAGACGCTAGTATAACTAACGATTATCCGCTTAAATTAAAGGCATTTGGACTCGACAGTGACCCTTACAACTTTCCCAAGAACCTGTGGTCCACAGACATTGGCATGTGGCCAGAAATCACTTTTCCTGACATTTATATGTACCTGATTTCGACGCTGGGGATATACACTAAGCAAAGCCTGAAGGCATACAAAAGCCTTGTTGGAGAAATTAAAGTGACAAGAACACCAATAAACATTCTGGTTGTATGTGGACAGCTATGTACAAATATTTTTTATTTTATTATATAATTTTATCTGGTAAACCATATATATGCCATTTCAAATGTTTTTTTTTTTTCCCTGTGTTTTCGCGGAATTCACGCTGTACACCAATGCTGCCACTCAGTCTTTTTGCCACTCAGTGGGCGTGACCGCGGCGCGTTCCAGCTACTGTGATGTCATGTGCGTACACTTCTTTGTAAGAAAGGTCTGCTTGCTCATGCTCATTCCTTTGTAGCTAAAATTGAACAGCCTGGAAAAAAAAAATAATCCACCAATCTAACGAAGCAGAATAAAGAAAACTACCCAACGTCTTACAAACACATACTACTCTGACCCATCACATGCAAGGTGCTCCGCATGCTAAATGTGCACTTTAGGGAGCAAACTTTTTCTCTCACCTGTGTCGATGCTCATCATGCACTCCTTGCCCGTGTATGACCTGCCCACTGCTGTGTCGTCCTTCCTTCCCAGGCTCAATGTGCGGTATCAAAACATCCTCTAAACCCAAGTCAAAGCGCTTGTGCTTGGAACTGTCCGGAAGGAAGAAGAATGCCCCAAAGCAAAGGGTGATAAAGGCACTGAGGATGAGAAGGAGGATAAACTTCTCCGAGAGCCGCAAGGTCGCTCTGTGGTGGGGAAACGACGACGCACCTGGAGACAGAGTGGGTATCCTGCGCCCCGAGAGTGGCAAAAGAGCTTGCGTGGTCATATTCTGATGTTCAGATATCAAACAGGAAATATAGAGGGACAAATGTCACAGTTCTCTCATGCAGACCACTTCTATTATCTCATTGCAGCAAACATGCGTCCAGCTGCCAATACGTTATGTACATCCTGGTCATGAAGAAGATTGCGTCCTTTAGAGAACTTGCCTCATTTTGTTCTGAAAGGAAAGAAAATGTATTTTAACTCATGATAAATGTGACAGTCTTGGGGAGGCTGAACAGCCAGCTTCAGTTTCCATGGCAATTTCAGGCTCTCATGATGGGGAAGGTTTACCTACAATATTGCGGTGCAACTCTAACCCGAGACCGCGATGAAAACATTAACAAGGGAAATTACCAGCTAGGAAGTAAACAAATTGATTTACTAACAAAATATAATCTGGGTTACTCGAGAGCCGCCATGCAATTATATCGCTACGTGAAATGCTAAGTACTGAATAGATAGCAAGCTAATGTTGCTTTTAAGTAACAAGCTTAATGAGTCTAACAACTTCGTTTAAAAACTCACTACGGCTTCATACCAAAAAATTTTTAAAAAAAACAAACAAACAAAAAAACAACAACATTACAACAGAGATTTGGTGGGGGCTTCCCCCTCCAAAGACTCAGCTAGCTTTCAGTAGCTTAGCAGCAGCAGGTTGTAGGCGTTACAGAAAACACTGTGTTGCACTGAGCTAGCGCGAGCGGTCACACCTGACTCTCAGTATTAAACTACCCCCGAGTTAACACGTGTCCACGTACCGTGAGGATCCTGATTCTCATTCCCACCATCTGCGGTCGTCATCCACAAACGTTTCCCGACTGCAAGATGAATTTTCACAAAGACACTAAGAATTAGCTAGCCAGATTAGCTTGTTAATATTAGCGTGTGGCGTTTAACTGCAGTCGCGTGCCGTGTTCCCTCGCCGGCAGCCGTATTTCATTCAAAGTACGAGGACATGTAGGGACCTGTTTTCTACATTAACGCAAATACTGAATATGATAACTGAATAACTGCACTGCCAGAATAGGACAGTCGATGGGTCTAACCTACACACAATTTACACAGCGTATGTCAAAAGATTCAGCGTTATTAAAGCCCCAGCCACGTTATTGTACACTGGAATAAGAGTATATATGTAAATATAAATATACATATACACACACGCAGCAATCAGTGTATTAGCGGGGCTGTGTGTGTGGAACAGGCCCGCGCGCCGCTGATGCCGTGGCAACAGTGAGATTACCGTTACCACCCTGTACTCACAAACCCAAAAGGGCCAATAAAAAGAAAATAGACTAAACACCTAAAGAACATTTAACCTGAATAAAAGGTCTCGGCAAGAACAAAATGAATGCGAGCTGCACTAAACGCTGCGCCTCTGTCTGTAAAGGCATCTAGCTAGTGAAGCTAAATGTGTGTAGCAGCCCGTTCATCTGTCTCTGCCTGTAGCCCGTACCGTATCCCCTCATCACTGCTCCAACTTAAAACGACGCCACCGAGAAAAAAAACAAAAAAAAACCCAACAATGTTCTCATAAGGATACATAAAGTTTTCCGAATATCTATATCTTCAAGTCCTCAAAGCGAATTTAAGCTCATTTGAACCTCCCATTTTGTTCAGTTGCCATAAGCACCGCCAGCCTCCAATGTCCATGATGCCATTCCTGCAACAGCTAGCAGGAGCCTGGCTCCGCCCCCTCGCGTCCCGTCAGAGAGCGCCGTCTGGTAAACCCAGGGACTGTAGCAGAATTACCAACCACACGCACAACGACAAAACTTCCCCTGTCTCACAGGCTACAGCAATTACCCACCACGCCGTACAACAGGCCGTTCATTAGAACAAATAACATCACTTAATTAGGATTAATTGTTAGAAACCTATTGTTATTGTTAGTATTCTTATTCTTCTCCTTATCTCCCTAAAGTGCCCAATAACTCAAGAGTTGAATGGTAATAAGTTTAGAAATTTGGCATTAGCAAGATAGCGACTTTCAATCCGACCAAGAAAGACTTAGAAACGCACAATGGAAGTAAATGGCGCCATGTTATCAACTTATATACAGTCATTGGTGTCACACCGTGTGACCAGCGCAAATCTGCTGCTTCAAAACCTGTCTACATGCCACGCCCACTGGTTCCCCAGACTGCACCACGTCAAGATGATGTTTAGACTTTAGACTTGATCTTTAAGAGGTGAGGAGCGTGAATGTGGTGTGACCAGCTGGTGTCCAAAATATATCAATAACATCAATAACATTAGTGTTTTGGGTTGATGAATGCCTATTCCAGTGAAGGAACAATCCAGTAATCTGCACCGTCATCATGTGTCAGCGTCAAACATTTAAATCTATATAATGACTTGCTATTTCTTTTGGTCTGGTGTTTGACATCACAGTGTTCACAATGATCCACTGTGTAGAATTAGGGTTGCCTACATTTATTCCAAAAGTCTACAAGTAACCGATTGTCAGTATATCAAGACAATTTTACATCATGGTTTAAACTTTTCAAACACAAATGTGATCAGCATTCGATATGTAGAATGCTATATGTAGGTGTGTTTGCCATGTGGAACTTTACAAAGTGTAAATGTAGAACACTGCAAAAGTGAACATCTCTCACTTCAGATACTGTTGCCTGGCAAGTTATTTAGGAGGATAGATTTATTATCAACACACTGCTGATTAAAAAAATCTATAAAAATAATTAGGCAAGATATTTTGAGATGAGAGCAAAGGGGAAAACAGCACTTGGAATTTTGAGATTAAAAAAAAACTCACTGTGGTGCTTGTTGGCACGTGTCATGTAAAGTGATTGTATGAGCAAGGTCGTTAAAAAAGGTTTAAAAGGCTTAAAGATTGAATAAAGAATATAAATAAATAAATAACAAGGAGACAAACATATACATTGTACTAAAAACTGTGCATATAAACAAAAGATGACCAAAATGATTTTTAAAAAGTCAAGGGTAAATACTGAAAATGTAATACATGCGACTAATTGGTGAAGTGAAGTGACATTAGCATGTTACGTTCATTAACATTCAGTGATTCAGAAAAAAATATCTGATGTAACATAAAAGAAAATGGAGAAAATATAAACCATAATTTACATTGTCAACTACACTCACCATTCACTTTATTAGGAACACCTAGACATTTATGCAGTTATCTAATCAACCAATCATGTGGCAGCAGCGCAATGCAAAAATTCATGCAGACGCAGGTCAAGAGCTTCAGTTAATGTTCACATCAAACATCAGAATGAAGAAAAAATGTGATCTCTGTGACTTTGCTGTTGGTACCAGATGGGCTGGTTTGAGTATTTCAGAAACTGTTGATATCCTGGGATTTTCACACACAACAGTTTCTATAGTTTACTCAGACTGGTGCGAAAAACAAAGAACATCCTGTGAGCGGAGGGCCTGCAGGCTGAAACAGCTTGGTGATGAGAGAGATCAGAGTAGAATGAGCAGACTGGTTTGAGCTGACACTAAGTCTATAGTAACTCAGAAAAGCACTGTTTACAACCTCTCTGGACTCTCTTCATCAACAAGGCATTTCCACCCACAGAACTGACGCTCACTCACTGTTTTCTTTTGTTTTTTCGCACCATACTGTGTAAACTCTAGAGACTGTTGTGTGTGAAAATCGAAGGAGATCAACAGTTTCTGAAATACTCCAAGCAGCCCATCTGGTACCGATATCCATGCCACGATCAAAGTCACAGAGATCACACTTTTTATTCATTCTGATGTTTTATGTGAACATTACCTGAAGCTCTTGACCTGCATCTGCATGATTTTTGCATTGCGCTGCTGCCACATGATTGGCTGATTAGCTAACTGCATGAATGTGCACATGTGTGGGTACATGTGTTCCTAATAAAGTGGACAGTGAGTGCATATTCATAATGTTAAGATTCATAGCATTTCAACAGATGATGTGGACAATATATAGTTTGCTGACATTTGGCAAGGAAATGCTTAATCAAGTATTAATGTGATGTTTTGAAAGCTGATTTAACTTTATATCAGGAGAATAGGAAATGTTGTATCAAGGAACACCTCAGCCTCACTTGCACTGTAGATTAGCCACAGCGCATTGTTGCCATCTGGTGTTGGCTAGAAGAGCATATCTTACACTTCCAGCTTATTCAACAAGTTGTTTCCAGGCCTCATCTCGTGGCTGAGAAATGCTAGTTTTAGAAATACCAGTTTCTAAATAATTAAATGTAAATGTAATACTGCCATCATAACCTGGATAAGAGGCATAACTTTCCATGTATAACAAACACAGTTGAGACCACCTCAACCTGCTAAAATTTAAGAATAATTGAAACTAATATTAGTATCTCTTTGCAACTGAGCAACCAAAAGAGAGCCAATATAAATTCAACAGAACCAAAAAAAAAATATATTAAAGATGTTTGGACAGTTGAAGCGAGGATAAGTGATAAGCAGTGTGGAGCTTAAAGACTTGAGGGAAGGTTTCGGCTTTGTCTTAACGTTATCAAACAGTTTGTAATAACAGTGTTATTTAGTACATATGCATATGCAATCCTATTACCCCCCAAAAAATAATAAATAAATAAATAAAAACCGGTACCGAAACCAGCTACACTAACCTTACACCATACGTAAGACCATTTCAATTTCCTACAACATTATGTAAGGAATAAAACAACAACAGGGCATGCAGTTATAGTAAAATAATCAACAATGGGGTGGTGTGATGTTGATCAGGGCAACATCAAAAATTCTTATTCATGTTTTCATTTCAGCCATGTGAATACCAAGCACAGCTTCAGTTGTATTGGTGGGTGGCCAGGACAAACAAATTTATCCTCTTAGCTGTTTTACAGTCTTTCCAACTGCTGTTAAATGCAACTTGTATTTCCACAGAATACACGTAAGGGGCCCAAATGACCCGAGACATATTCCGAATGCGCTCTGCTCACAGACTTTTCCTGCACAAGATTTGTCCTAATCTTTGAAAGCCCCCTTTATTACATACAGTAGCATTACAAATATTCACATTAGAAACTAGAAATTAATATTTTTTAAAAATAATAACTTATCACCATAGGAGGTCTTTGGGAAAGCATTCACACACATACACAAACACACTTAAAAATCTACATAGCTTTTAACACTTATGCAACACTTTTGTTCTACCTTATTAATATCTGTGAATACTTATTAATATCTGTGAGTAAAAGTTTCAAGTTTATATAGAACTGAGATTAAGCAAAAGTATTAACAATAAT
The DNA here is from genome assembly GCA_023630585.1 of Cranoglanis bouderius. Lineage (NCBI taxonomy): Eukaryota > Metazoa > Chordata > Actinopteri > Siluriformes > Cranoglanididae > Cranoglanis > Cranoglanis bouderius. The sequence continues at coordinate 24,322,734 of CM042535.1, forward strand.
GCAACATCAAATACATTTAAGCTTTAGAAAAACATTATAAAACTGTCTGCTACAGTTGCATTGTAGTTCCCCATGTGGTGTGGGAATATTTACTTGTGTCTACTGTTCTTAATTCATGTTCATTTTTAGCACCATCTTAAAGCTTTGGTTTAAGTCACATCTTGAATGACTCAGAACACTTAAGTACAAAACGCTGTTAAATAAAAGAGTGAACAAAGAGGAGCGCTGTCGTCTTCATAGTTTTTGGTGAATAATCCAGATTCACAGAGATAAACTGCATCACAAGCAGGCCTGCTGGCGACATTTTTAGAAAAAAAAAAATCATAACAAAACAGTTTCATGTTTTTTTAAAAGCACTGTATACGGCATAACATTTTAGAGCTATGAAATCTCCTTGTGCCTTCTTGGGTGAGGGTGTTCTATCAGAGTTCCACAGTTCGGACATGTCCACGGTGAGAGCCTGACATGAGACTGCGCACGCACTCTGAGCTCTCCAGCACACTACCACAGCAAGACCAGTGTGGCTTCCCTGGGTGACCTTTATGGCCATGACCACAGCCCTGGAACCCTCCTGTGGAACACACACACACACACACACACACACACACACACACACACACACACACACACACACACACACATCATAGAAGAATAAGAAGAAGAAAAAAAAAGACACAGATGATCATATACAAGTTAGTCTCATTGTAAAGCATTTAAAATATGTATACATTTGAGAACGGAAATAAAATTTATAGCAACATAGGCCAGACTATGAGACAATCTACGATGCCAGTCAAAAGTTTCTGAACACCCTGCACTTACGCTGCATTCGAGGCAAAGTTGCAACGTGTAATTCCCCGCCTACAACCGGTAAAATCCACCTAAAACGGCCCCTCAACTTGAAATTTTAACTCCTTGACTTGGGGTAGTCTTCTCAACTACCACAGTTCCTTCCCCGTTTGCGGAGTGACATCAACCCAACGTGGCGGGCAACTTTTAAATTAGTTTATAGCAGTATTTGCTTTAGATCAGTTAATATACAGACACATTACTTGGTTAAAACTATAGCACTGACCGTAGTAATCACTGTTTTTTAAATGCAATCACCAACATTAGAGTTATCACTAAGCTTAGCCAGCTAGCATGTTGCTAATGCTACTTGCTATTATCCACTGGCTAGCTTGTTGCTAACGCTACTAGATATTGTCCGCTGTTGTTGCTTTACTGCAGTTTCAGTCCAGCATGTTGCAAGAATGTATGAAGTTCACTATAGTAGAACAGCACCAATAGACACTCAGGCCTGTTACTGTAAAAGTTCAGTTAAAGTAGCTTTTGTGAGCTTTACATGCTCCGAGAGAGCAAACCAAAGATATGCTTTGGAGGAGGGAGCCGCTACTTCATAATGTAGAAGTCATAAAATAAAAAATCTAGTTTGCACTTTAAAAAATAGGGTGCCTAAAACTTTTGCACAGTTTATATATATATATATATAAAATAAAACATTATCATTTACATAGTTTTCTGTTTCTGTTGTCAGAAAATGGAACGGGTATGAAATAGTGCCTGAAACGCAGCCAATTAAGACTACATGTTAACCAGCAGTCACTTCCAAGCCATTTCCAAGCCGCTGCTCTGCACTGCTAAAATCCTGATTTTATAACTGCAACGTCGTCTGACAAAATCACTATACACACAAGTTAAGGTGAAAATGAGTAAGTGAATAGTGGGAAAAGAGGGAGGGGGAGGGGCTGCAGCAGGGTGTCATATTTTGAGTGAAAGGATTGTATTCGTGTTCTATCAAATAAACACTTTAATGTTATTTAGCGATTTCATATTTATTGACTTTTTAATAATTCATGCATTTTTAAGCACCACTAGAATGAAAGGGTTTTCAAGGTTTTCCAGACCTTAAATTTCAAAAAGCCAACTTCACACACTTCAACACCTTATTCGAGTCCTGAATAATTCAAACCCATCCACAATAACATTGGTACAGAGATAAAATGGACAGCACTACTAAAGCTTTTCTGATAGTAATACACTATATACAAGTGCCACAAACAAGAGTAATCCACCATTCATCTCTGATAACTGATTTTACCTAAAACTATACTACATCATGGCACTTGTCATGCTGTGAAGTGAAATACATTCTGAAAGCCAGCCCTAGTTGTGCAGAAATTTAAGTGTGCTGTACCTGGCATGGTCCCAGGACAGCCACACCGTGCCTCTTTAGCACCTCCACTAGAGCAGAAGGAGCAGCAGTGGAAAATGCCATGGTGGCGCTGAAATTTTCTCTTCACCGTCAGCCCAAAAGGTGAGCCCTGCAGAGCAGAGAACACAGGGACATCAGTCCTGCAGTAATCACACGCAATAAGAAATAACATGCATTAAAAACCTGCAGAATCAAGCTGTTACCTTAACATGCTGTGCTTTGACGCACACCCACACAGAGTAGGATCCAGGTTCCGTGGGCGTGTAGGAGACAGCATACGACCCATCATTATTATCAGTCACTGTTGTCTCCACTTTGCTGTAAGGCATGAAAGGCAGCGTAAAGAGGTGCTGTGTATGTTTTGTAATCATAGTATCAAGAATATCAAACACAGACACTTACAGTGGGGAAAAAAGTATTTGATCCCCTGCTGATTTTGTACGTTTGCCCACTGACAAAGAAATGATCAGTCTATAATTTTAATGGTAGGTGTATTTTAACAGTGAGAGACAGAATAACAACAAAAAAATCCAGAAAAAAGCATTTCAAAAAAAGTTATAAATTGATTTGCATTTTAATGAGTGAAATAAGTATTTGATCCCCTATCAATCAGCAAGATTTCTGGCTCCCGGATGTCTTTTACACAGGTAACGAGCTGAGATTAGGAGCACTCTCTTAAAGGGAGTGCTCCTAATCTCAGCTTGTTACCTGTATGAAAGACACCTGTCCACAGAAGCAATCAATCAATCAGATTCCAAACTCTCCACCATGGCCAAGACCAAAGAGCTGTTCAAGGATGTCAGAGACAAGACTGTAGACCTACACAAGGCTGGAATGGGCTACAAGGCCATCGCCAAGCAGCTTGGTGAGAAGGTGACAACAGTTGGTGCGATTATTCGCAAATGGAAGAAACACAAAATAACTGTCAGTCTCCCTCGGTCTGGGGCTCCATGCAAGATCTCACCTCGTGGAGTTTCAATGATCATGAGAACAGTGAGGAATCAGCCCAGAAATACACGGGAGGATCTTGTTAATGATCTCAAGGCAACTGGGACCATAGTCACCAAGAAAACAATTGGTAACACACTACGCCATGAAGGACTGAAATCCTGCAGCGCCCGCAAGGTCCCCCAGCTCAAGAAAGCACATGTACAGGCCCATCTGAAGTTTGCCTGAATGATTCAGAGGAGAACTGGGTGAAGGTGTTGTGGTCAGATGAGACCAAAATCGAGCTCTTTGGCATCAACTCAACTCGCCGTGTTTGGAGGAGGTGGAATGCTGCCTATGACCCCAAGAACACCATCCCCACCGTCAGACATGGAGGTGGGAACATTATGCTTTGGGGGTGTTTTTCTGCTAAGGGCACAGGACAACTGAACCGCATCAAAGGGATGATGGACAGGGCCATGTACCGTCAAATCTTGGGTGTCAAAGCCAGGGCATTGAAAATGGGTCGTGGATGGGTATTCCTGCATGACAATGACCCAAAACACACAGCCAAGGCAACAAAGGAGTGGCTCAAGAAGAAGCACATTAAGGTCCTGGAGTGGCCTAGCCAGTCTTCAGACCTCAATCCCATAGAAAATCTGTGGAGGGAGCTGAAGGTTCGAGTTGCCAATCGTCAGCCTCGAGACCTTAATGACTTGGAGAGGATCTGCAAAGAGGAGTGGGACAAAATCCCTCCTGAGATGTGTGGAAACCTGGTGGCCAACTACAAGAAACGTCTGACCTCTGTGATTGTCAACAAGGGTTTTGCCACCAAGTACTAAGTCGAAGGGGTCAAATACTTATTTCCCTCATTAAAATGCAAATCAATTTATAACTTTTTTGAAATGCGTTTTTCTGGATTTTTTTGTTGTTATTCTGTCTCTCACTGTTAAAATACACCTACCATTAAAATTATAGACTGAACATTTCTTTGTCAGTGGGCAAACGTACAAAATCAGCAGGGGATCAAATACTTTTTTCCCCCACTGTAAGTCTACTATGAAACAGATTTCAAAGAGGTTAGACACCAACTGCCAAGTCTTCAATGTTAAGATTAAACACACAGTGTCATTAAGCCATTTCAGTGACAGAGGAGGAACTGTGTCATTCTGAATCTCCTGAGGGCATGCTGGAACACAGAGGCTTACGCAATCCAAACACACAGGATAGTTCGAGTTCTAGTTCAAGGCATCTTCCACTATTGCTCCTTCTGCTCTAGTGGAAGGCAAATGGCTACCATAAAAGGTTGCTGCGGTAGTCTGGAATGTGACACAGTAGTGCTCACTGGTCCTAAGGCCCATTACTTAGTGACTGTGGCTGCTTGGAGAATGGACAGACACAAACCATAAAGAACTGCAGCTAATCTTTTTAAGCTTGTGTGAAATACCCCCAAACAGAATGGACTTAAATATTTAGGAACTTATTAGGAAGTATTCAGAAATCTGACAAATTGCAGAGTGGGGGTTGAAACTCACCATGCTTTCTTTTCTGTGTGGATTATGCTGACTAGCACAGAGTCTCCTCCTTTGCCCATCAGCTCCCCTGCAGAGTCCCTGCAGACGAGTGTGAACTCACACTTCTGGCCCTCAGTGCACTGATGGACACCTGCACATTATAGAGTGCAGATCTGATTAGAGAGACAGACACCTGTAACCCTGGAAGTGACAGACTGATAACTTCAGTTTGATTAGTGATGCATGAAAAACTAAAGCAACATTCCTCTCGTAGTAAACTCATTGTTTAAAAACACATTACTTCTCATTTGTATCTCCGCTCCACGATCACAAATGTACACATTACTTTTTAAATTAAGCGATATTGGACTAATGCAGGGTTTTGGTCTGTCTGACAGAAAAATTCAGCCTTTATGGCTGCAGCAGCCCTCAGATTCAAATACTCAGTCTCATAGATTACCATTTACCAAACTGCATTGAAAATATTTAAGGCAGATGCATAACATAACAGCAACACATTTCCTTTCAATGTACTTCAAAAAGATAATACAATTAGTCAGTCTGTACAGGATTTCAGAGTTTTTTGTGATTGTTGTGGGCAAAAATGCTTGATTTTGCTGCTGCATTTTTAAAATTTTGAGTTTTTTGTGCTTTGCTTGCGGAAAACTAATTTGTAATTGCATTAAACTGTCTTGCACTGTGTTTTGCAGTGATGTTTGTTGGTAAATGAGACCTTTTAGCTGTACTCATGCTTGACGCACATGAATCGAAGAAGGCTTTGGCTGAATGCACGCTGTGATGATGCCACATGATGCGTCTCAGCCCAAATCTAAGGAAAAGCTGTGGTAGTTTTGAAAAATTTCAAGCTACTCTGAATATTATGGAGTTTGCTTGATTGCTGCGATTGCAAGATCACAAAATCCTGGAGGCAGGGCTGGGTGATATGGGCAAAAATATTATCATGATATTTTTCTTCATATCATTCGATACTGATATTTATCACGATATGCATTCACTTTCGTACACTGCACTTTTTTTTTTGGAATTTCCACGTTGCCAGACATAGCACTTCAGAAAGAAAGAAAGATCAATCCTAAACAGTCAGAATAGTCTCTTCAAAACCACATTGTGGGCCCAGAGACGGTCAAAGCAATGAGATCTGAAGTGTACCAAAAGGTTAAAATTCAGTTCATCAATCAGTAAATGACTGATTTCTGTTCATTGTATAGACTACCCCACCTACTCGATCCTTAAAATACTAAACCACAAACAGCTACAAGAAAACTCTGTTTGCATGTCACCTCATCCCTGCATACAGCAAACCATAGAGAAAGTGCAATATGGAGAAATATTATTACGAGTGTATTAACAAGGAACCACAATGTCAGTGTGCTACTGCTTTCCCCAACATAGCCAAAGACAGCTTCTCTGTCGTAGTTTCTATTTTAATCCTCACTCAACAACCCAGGACACTCATCAACACAGTAAAACAGATATGTCAGATTTGTTTGAATGTTACTTCAGAAACGTGATGAATTTTGAGAAATTCATTCAAGATGAATGACTGAGTATGCTATTCCTTCTTGTTTTCTGAAATGCAATTAAAATAGAGTACTGCTTTAAAACTAATAGTCCAGTTTATTATACCCAGGGTTGCTCTTAATGCCACATCTATCTGCTTTTTAGTGTCTGAGGTTCAGGTTTCCCTGTTAATAATGTGGCTGGTGACTGCATCAGACATGCTGAGGCACAGCAAAGAGACAAAAACCAGGACTGACACCACCAACAGAAAAGTTGTCATGGGAACAAGGAATGTCACCACTACGGTCCGTGATCACTACATTCCATTCCTTCCCCTAGTCCTGTGTGTGTTTGTGTGGGCGAAGGGGCGGGGGTGGTGGTGGTGGGGGAGTGGGATGTTGCATATCCAGACATCAGGTACTACCTGGAAATTGAGCTGAAGTGCTCTCATTCCCAAGAACGTGTTTTTCGGACTAAATTAAATAATAAGGCATGAAAGTCTATACCACATGGTATACCTAGAGCAAACCAGTTTTTGCTGCTTGTACCATCTAAAAACAGACTAGCTATAAATTTATTTTGAAAGTTTTTCCCAGTGCTTCATTTGTGCCCTCTGTATGCGCTCCAGTGGGTTTGTTTCTACCTGTACAGTGTGAACTAAGCTACAGAAGGCTTCATTTCTATAGTCTGAAATAACACCATCATCAATTAAACACGTCACTTAAAATACAGAACCTCTGCTGGGAATTCCCCCAGAAAAGCTGAGACTGGGTATTTGTAATGTTTGTAGCCACTGAGGTACCCGTCTGATTGCTACATCCTTTAATCTGAAAACCAAGGATTTCTGAAAATTACATGCCACATGATTCAGTGCTTAAATGATACATTTGCATTTAGCATTGACATCAATCCACTGAAGACAGACACTAGCGATCAGGGGACTCTTCAGAATGGGGTTGTAAAATACAAAGATAATTATGCAAGATAATCCCAGCAGCTACAGTGCTCAGCAGCATTCAGTAGTGATAATGTCTGCATGCAGTCTATCCTGGAGCTTAGCAAGCTCCACTCTGCAGCCAGTTAAAGAGTAAGAACAGTCAACCTGACTAATAGAATCTGAGACAGTATATTTGCCGGCCGTCTTTTCTAACTTTGGGTAAATGCTGAATCTATCCCTTTGATTTTTTTTTTTTAACAGCCTCAATGCTTTCTACCATTTAACTGCTTTAAGACTCGTCCCAGGGGTGTAACCTGGCCTGGGCAATCGGATCTGTAGCCCCGAAGACTTTTTCTTTAGCACCGAATAATTCTCCACTTGGAGCGGGTTGTCACTACGTAACCTAACGTCAGTAAAAGAAGACGGCGGTGTTGTAATTTTGTATCTTCAGTGAACAAAGGAGAGACCAATCAGATAGGGTTTACAGGAAAATACATGGAAATACTCGAGTCTTATTGGCTGACAGCTCTCAATTCTGCCAAAGGCTAGCGCACACAGTCAGTGTGAGGGGAAAATGGATATACTCCATGTGGTGTGTTGAGTAAATGTCTGTATGAGGTCCAAGTTACGTGAACATGATATGAGCGGAGCATAAGGACAGTTAATGCACTCTGCATGGCACTGTAGCAGTTAAACCAATACAATGATAGCTTAGTTGTGCCTCCCCTTGAATACCAACACCAAACTAGCCTAGTCTCGTGTTAGGTAGCCAAAAAGATTTATATTTTATCAGTCTGGTAGTCCTGCAACAGTGATAACACCTGAGGCAAGCTATATGATAAATCCAACTTTTTGTCCAATTTTCACATTTTTTAAGCAATTAGTCCTCACATGCAAGAGAAATATGCATTATTTAGAAGTACATTTTTAAAGGTTTTTTGATGGAGAAGATTCTGGGCTCAGCCCCGGATGATTAACAGTCCAGCCAACGCCCCTGACTCTTCCCTTTCAGTGCTTTCTCTTTTTCCTTAATGTAAATGCTGACTAGTGTAAAGAATCTAATCTCAATAGATGAACACGCCTCAGTCCTCACCTTCTCCTTGAACGATACACTTGTTGGGATCTACAGTCTTGGCCTGCAGAACTCCTACCATGGGAAATCCCTCCACTTGCCCTGCAAGCCCTTGTGGTAAGAAACAGATACTGCCACCACTGTCATGGCTAACACTGGTCATTTGTGGATCGTGCCCCAACTCAAACAGGCTCATTAACCGCCTTGTGGTTACTCCCTTCACACTGAGGATCTCTGCTTCAGAGCCACATGTGAGCAAGCGTTCAGCAAAGTCCACACTGCCGCGGATGTCACACAGTGCCTGCTGCAGCTGCGCCCTTTGCAGTTGGAGCTGATTGTGCCTCTGTAATCTCAGATCCTCCAGGGAGTGCAGAAGAGAACGGCAGTGAGTTTCCACAGCACTAGTGTAGGCTTGCGCAAAGGCCTGGATCTCCCTCGCCATCCCCTCTGCCCGAGACTGCAAAGCCTCTTGGGAAACTTCCACGCACCTCAGTGCCTCCTCCAGACGAAAGAGACGAGGCCGCAGGCTCCTGGAAACCAGCTCTCGGATACGGTCGCCATGCTGATGTATGACCTCATGCATGGGACTGCAGCGATGGTCCCTGTGAAACGTGGTGGCACATTCCAGGCAAACAGTGAGATCGCAGGTCTCACAGAAGAGACGCAACTCCTGGCCTGGGTGCAAAGAACACAGCACGGGTCTGGAGAGACGGCCCTGACGCTTCAGCTCTTCCAAGCTGTGGATGGCATGACTGGATGTCCTCTTTTGTCTCCTGTAAAAAATAAACATACATGTTAAACTGCTAGTTGCTATAAATCATTGAAAATATGACAGTAATTGACAAGATAAGTAAGACAAGTGGCAAAACCTTGTCTTCAAAACATGCTCATGGGCACTATAGGCATCGACCAGACTTACTCTGAGCTGTTTTGGGTTGTGAAAATAGCTATGTACAGTAATGTGCAAAAGTTTTAGGCACCCTATTTCTTTTAGTGCAAACTTTGTTATATTTTTTATTTTATGACATTATCTACATTATCAAGTTAGTACAAAAAAAAACATTTTAGATTCCCAAGCATTAGTTTTCTAGCACAAAATTAAATGTTACACAAAAATTGTTTGTATGTCATTAAAGAAAGCAGCATATTACGTAAGAGACACTTTTCAGACAAAATACACAATGAAGGCTGCTGGGTTTTGCAGCAAAAATAAGAAGCGAGTGAGAAAGTCAAAGTCTCCAGAAGAACTGTGTCTGGTTCTGCAAGATGCTCAATAAAACTTACCAGCTCATTTCCTTATAAAACTGCACAAACTGTACCAGAGACTTTTTTTTTTTTTTTTTTTTTTGTGACACCAAATATTGACTTTGTTTCATTTACTACTGTTTACTGCTCTTTACAGTATTTTTTTTTTTAATGTAGACACATTTCATTTCATTATTTTGGAGGCATCTACAGAATTTCTTTCCATGTGCCTAAAACGTTTGCACAGTACTGCATGTACTGTAAAGACACACAGAAACTTGTCCAAAACACTTTAAGCTACAGGATTTCGAGTAAAATTTCAAGTTAGAACCTGCAGGCACCAAATCCAGATTAAATGCTTACTTTAAAAGTCCCAGCACCAACTCTGAGCACAGCAACTAAGTACAGTGTGCTCCAACTACTTGCTAGTATCGTACCCCTGGTTGGTAAGACTGCTATTTTATATTACTGCTTGAAGGCTTAAAGGAGATGGATTGGGGGATGGACTACAGCAGAGGTCCTAAATTCTAGTGAACTTAACTAAGGTGGTTTTCACACTGGGCACGTTTGCTGTGGTCCGAATCTGAGAGTGATTGTTCCCAGTGCCCCCAGAAGCATTGGTAGGATTTCAGATTCACTTGATTATATCGAACCCCTGTGCATTTGCGTTCATCTTACGTCATCACAAACGCACATGGAGAACACATCGCAACTCACCATACTTTTCACCATATATACTCACTCAAATTTATTTATTTTTTTTAAATTAATTTTATTTTGGTGATATTATGCGCAACAGTGGACCTCTTCTGTGTCCCATAAAATCCCCTGTCACTCATGGTACACCTGTGTTGTGGAAACCAATGATGTCGTCATCGGCTAAAACACACGCGCAGGTTACTTTACTTCCTGAAAAAGTGCAGACCCGAGTACGAGTTGCGTTCACATTCACGGGAATCGCTGCTCAGTTCCAGTGCAACCGAACCCAGACCACCTCCTTCAGGTACTCGGGTTCGGTACCACGGTGCGCTTCCCGTGCACCACAGCGTTCACATTAACAATTTTTCATGCAAACCGTGTTCTGTTTCAGACTAAACTGCCAATGTGAAACCCCCCTAAGACTACGGTTCATTCTGACTTGATCATGAGTATGCCCTACTCCCTCTGAAGACTCCACCCGACTCTGAAGGGTCTCCCTTTATAGGAGTCAAAAGTAACAGTAAACTGGAATGTGCTATAGCATAATTTTTCATAGCCAAAGTCTGTGCTGTGTTGCAAAAAACAATGACAGCTACTGCAACTTAATAATGAACAGCAGTTTTATTAAGCAGTTGCAGTCCACTTAGTCTGATTTTGTAAATGTACAGACACAGACACAAATCCATGAGCTGTGAGCTCTTAGTAAAAGTAGTGATAAAAACATGTAACCTATACCAGAGATTATTTGCCACAACAAATACTTTCAGGGTTTTTTTTGTTGTTGTTGTTCTTTTTAGCTACATTTTACTATTACTAAACTCACTTTCCTGATTCCCTATTCCCGGTGACCCTGTGTAGCATCCCAATTAGCATACTATCCGTATATTTAGTATCCGAGATGAGAATTAGTTTGTCCCAAATCGTAGTATGTTGAAATGAGCATCCCAAAGGTACCCGGATGGTCCATTATTTTTGGTAAATTTTCAAAGTGTGAATGCATGGACACTTTTTCAGCTAATATTGCTCACAACTCCTCGCACAAGGGAGGAGGAGCTTCGTGACCGTTCCCTTTGACGAATTCAAGAATGCATTTTAGAGAGGTGTAAATGAAATGTGGAAAAAATAAATCAAGTGAATGATAAATGAAACTATATAGTATAAATTATATAAGGAATAATGAATGAAGAAAAGCTGAAATGCAATGAGGAGTTTGTTTATGGTGAATGTTCTCTTCCATTACACGACGTGTTAGTATGTCCCAGTACTTCCATACTCTTACTACACACTCATACTTTTTTCAATGGCTTGATTAATGAATTGAATCACCAGGTCCTTCTTCAGGAATGGCAGAAAATCCCACACTCTACAGAATCGTTTGCTCTCTGATTCAGAGGTGGTGGTTATATACTGTAGGCGTACAAGGTACTGTTGTGTGCAAATGTCTGTACCCTCAAATATTTTTACAGGGACCGCAGTGTACTTCAATTGTACAATGTATCCATAGAGAAAAAAAAAAAAAAAAAAAAAAAAAAAGAAGTTAAAATGAAAATGTGGGCAGCATGACAGTGCAGCAGGTTGTGTTGCCACCTCACACCTCTGTTAAGCCACAGTGGCTTAGTGGTTAGCATGTTTGCCAGGGTTGGGGGCTCGAACCCCGCCACAGCCCTGTGTGTGCAGAGCTTGCATGTTCTCCCCGTGCTTCGGGGGTTTCCTCCTGGTACTCTGGTTTCCTCCCCTGGGCCAAAGACCTGCACCGTAGGCTGACTAGCATTTCCAAATTGTCCGTAGTGTGTCTGAACGTGTGTGATTGTGCCTGGGGATGGGTTGGCACCCCGTCCAGGGTGTTCCCAGCCTTGTGCCCCAAGTTCCCGAGGATAGGATCCAGGCTCCCCCGTGACCCCGTGTAGGATAAGCGGTATGGAAAATGGATGGATGGATGGAGACCAAGTTGGACTGTCTTGAAAAATCAAACTGTTAGATCTTGTTTTTTTTTTTTTTTTGAAAGTGTCACCGTTTGTGGACTGGAAGGTAGAAAGGTGACACCTGGATGTTTTATACCTGGTACTGAAACTTGTACATGAGTGTCGGATTGCGTTTTCATGTGTGTGAGACACGTGAGCACACTGACCTGTGTGCCTGGCTGCAGAAGTCACACAAGTTCAGGCTGCACACCTCACAGCGCTGCTCGGCCTCGGCGTCTCCGCACAGGTCGCACACGGCGCTTTTCTCCAGCAGCAGCGTCTCCATGAACACCTCGTCCAGCGCCAGGTGGTCTGTAGTGAGTCCGTCCACCCCGGAGCGCGGCAGCTCCACCTCACTGTCGCACTCGGGACACAGCACTGTGAGGGACTGCAGCCGCTCTGGGGCTCGGGCCGGACTCTCACTCTGTCCGCTCAGCGGGGAAAACGGCTCCAGCTGACGGATACAGTCGGCGCAGAACGTGTGCAAGCAGGAGAGGAGTTTGGGCTCTCGATACATGAGCTTACAGACACTACAAAACGCTCGGGAGTTGCTAACAGTCCCGTTAATCGACTTTTTGTTCATTCCGATGTCTTTCACGTCTTCATGAGCAGATTTTTCCTCACTAGCCGACATCGTAACGGTACGTTATAGAGAAACAATATTTACCAAAATAAGAGGGAGTAAGCACTTTTACACGAAAATACGCTTCGTTATTATACTATTACAGCGACGAAGTCTGTCCTACAAACACTTCACATGAATCTACTCCCAGCAAAGTTTTACTCGCTCACAGGGTTGCCAGATATGCTGTACAAAATCACCCATTGGTAACGAGAGTAAGATAGTTTTTTGTCGTGGTATACAAATACAACGAAATTTAGTGTGGCAACCCTCAGAAAGCAGTTAAACATTACACTTAAAATGAAAGAGTGTAAAAATAGTTAATTAAGAAAAAGTAAAAAGAAGTACACGGCAAAATGTTGACAAACATTGCACATGAGTGTACTGCACTTTATTATTGAAATGTATATATTGCATACTGATGATAAGTGACAGAGTGCACTGTGGTGCATTTGTGTAACAAGCCCAATGCCAACAACACTAAATCTGCTTCACCATTCCAGATATGTTGTACATTTTAGAAAGTAACATCACACAGTACATAAACATACATATTGTTTTCCATCACAATGCTATAATTTTCATATTTAAAAAAAAAATACTGTCATAGGATAAAGCTACCAAAGATGAATAAATGAATAAAACAAATTACAGACGCATAACATAGTATATCCATTCAGTAAAAGTAGATCCCTACTAATCCCAATTCAACTGTTAATTCACTACATCAGCACAGTGCATACATGTGTTAATACACATTAACCCTACTGTTTACATTTTAAAAAGCTTACCTATTGCAATTTGTAGAAAAATAATATGAGTAATCTAATCACGCATGCTAAAACCGATCGTCAGACCTCAGAGTCAAAAATCAAGCCGCTGTAGTAGCGCACAAGTATCACAGTATCAAATAACAGAGAAAACAGAGGATCAGGCAACATGCTTTTATACTTGACGTTTGAGAACTTCGCTGTCCGACCAATCGGTGAGCGCGTACGCATTTGTGGGCGGGGCTTACACTGCCACGCGCTCTGACCGATGAGCAGCAGTGTCGCCATCTACTGATCTACATCTACTCTGACCAGGAAGACTAAAGAATAGGTATTATCATCATCATCATCATCATCATCATCATCATCATCATCATAAGAATAAGATTAAGAATAAAACACAACTATATAAATAGATATTACTGACGTTTATTTCAGGTAATCTTATATGTTATTTACAGAAAAAGTTACAGGTGACATATACTGAGACCAAAACATAAATTAGTTAAAGTTAAAGTTAAATATCAGGACATGCATATCTACCCAAACCTTGTTGTTGTTGTTGTTGTTTTAGATTTTACAAAACATTATGAATAAGTATTATTCTATTACAAGTATTATTCTATTATAAGTACATATAGTGCATATTCTATGAATAAGTACTATTTACTATTATGAATAAGCCTATGCCATATCCACCAGACGTACCTTCACCACACCAACATACAGAAAAGGATGCAGGCTGTGCTAATTACATGTGACGTGACAATGTTTGGTGATGAATTAAATATGAAGTCAGTCCTTGTCGAAACTTCATTACCTGAAGAGCAAAAACAGCAGAAGGTCAAGATGACAGCTTTACTAAGTTGTGTTTCACTCCCACAACACTGTCTGTATTAGATCACTCTTTCTCTTAGCAGTCTTTAATAAATGTCTTTTTATTTATCACAGATGTCATAGTGACTATGTGAGTAAAGACATGGAGTAGGTGTCAAGCGCTGTGCAATGTCTGAGTAAATGTTTTCATTCTGGGTGCTTGCCATTGTCTATTTAATGTAGTTTGTCTGTATACTTATGTATATTAGTATGTGCTGATATACCTAAAAACATGGGGGGGGGGGAAATGATACCTGTAACTGTTGCCTCAGAGACAGCGGTGACAAGAGCATTCTGGATGACACAGGTGTAGATCCCTTCAGTCACTTGGAATTGGAGGTTGCTCATTACTTGCACAATCCCCATCGCAATCGTGTAAAACTGGCTGCTACTGTTTAACCGAATTCCATTCTGGTCTGACCAGGTGACTTCAGGTTTGGGCAGCCATCTCTGAGCGTAAGCTATCAGACTGTTGTTTGACCTGGTTATATTGGGAGCTGAGAAAGCTGCAAACGACACATTGAGCACAGTGACTAACAGCAACAATTGTGCTTAGTTGTGTATTTTCCCCCTATAAACACTGCAGACATTTTATCTAAATAATTAAAGACATACTATTTAGAAGTTTCTTACCACCCACTCTGAGATGAATGCTAACTGTACCCGTGACTCCAGAAGCGGTCACACTGCAGCGATACACTCCTTCATCCTCCATCCTTACTGTCGTCAAGAGAAGGGAAGCGTTGCCTGTGGGGATAGCATCTGGGAAAAGTTTAACTCTGTTTTTGAACTGTGAGTTCTGGTCCTGTAACTGAGCTGCGTTGTTCTGGTATTGATAAACTACCCCAGTGAGACCGTCCTTTTGCCATGTGATCGACACACCAGAAAAAACTTGGTTGCCAGTTTTGGTTTGGAATTTGCAGTCCAGGATCACATCCTGTCTGAGGTTACCCACTGGAAAATGTGTATTAGTCACCACAGAGCCCTGGGATGCTTGGAACCACACACAAATGTACAGAAAATGCAATTAACATAAATGTAGGACACAGAAATCTAGAAAAATAGACCAACACTTATTGAGTAGGAGATTACACAAATTGAAGTTTAGACTAACCTGAAAATGCAATAGCCAAAAGGAGAATTAAAAGTCCAGCCATTACAAATATGAGGACAATCATGCTGCAAGAGATAAATCAGCATATATTGAAACCAATATGTATTTTATAAATAAATATTATCTGTAGTATGACTGTAGTTAATGATAAATGCTAAATAATAATAATAATAATAATAATTTTAAAAAATGTCTGAAAGATACCTCCAAAAGATGATTTGTCCAATTGAAGCCATGCTCAAGTCATCGGATGCTGATTGTGTACTGCAGCAGTCACAAATCGATCACTGTATTTCCATTCGTGAGAGCAGCATAAGCAGACCTTACACACTAGCAAGAATCCACTCGGGTCTGTCAGATTCATATTTAATTCTAGCCTGAAGCACAGGAGCAGCACCCTCTGTCAATATTGGCACCTAGAGGCGTGGCCTTGCATACCTGATAAGGCTGAGTTAAAATAACTGAAGCCTGAGGTAAGCTGTGTATTTTTCAAATACACACCACTAATTCTGCTTAATCCTGGCCTGTCCATGTTGGTTAAAATAGCACTACTAAACATTTGTATAAGATGTTCATCATTACACAGAAGAAACAGAGAGGAAAAAGAGACTTCCTTTAAGTCAATCACGTATACATTATACTGTCTTATAAGTAACAGCCAGTATTATAGATGTGAAATAAATTTCAAAAGGTTGGATGAGTGATATGTGAATGATATCTGTTATGACATAAATATAAGACATGCAGAATCAGAGAGCTCAAAATCTAAATCCGAAAAAACAACAACAACAACAAAAAAAAACTATTAATACTGTTAACACTAAAGGAAAAAAGTAACCCATTACAGGCCATATGGACAGAGAATGTCTATGCCAATTGCATGGCCAGAAATAAACATGCAGGTGTGGTTCGGGCCATGCTTATACAATTTGTTATGTCTGGAAACAAAGATGAGAACAAGACACCGTAGTTACTCTTACAACGTGAACTTGTTTACTTGCTCCACCTTGCTACCGAACTGTGACAGTATCATTTAACAAGCATTAGTGCCAACTGTGTCAATGCAGCTAACAGATATAAGACAGTGAGACACATTCTGTAAGCAGAGTAAACACTTACACTGCTTACACAGCTGACAAAAGGACTCTTGTCCAAAACATTCACCTCTACCTTCGGACTGAAATTGATTTCCCGCTTCCAGCTGTAATTCCCTCACTTCTATTACGAGGTTCGGAGAGCAGAGGAAGAGCCTCTGAAGAACATATGACTATTTTTTATTTATTAGTAACTTGACAGTGGACATTTGAGGGGGGAAAAAATCTGGTTCATTACGTATATGTTTTCTCCATTGTCCAAATATAGCAGTCATCATCTCCTTTAAAGTAGCACAGAGCAGTTTTTTAATATAGTCATTCTTGCATAACAAAGAGACAAAGGCAGACAAATCAGATAAGAATTGTGTCTCAAGGCATTGGACTTTCCTGTGCAGTTCAGATAAAAAATAAACAAATAAATAAATAAGCCACTCAGACACACAGTAACTGATTGCTAGGTCTATAATGAGAGGCAGGGCCTGCCAGCACTCAGCACCAGCTTAGAAATGTTGTGCTTTGTAGTTTTAACTTTATTTTAGAGTTGACACCTATCTTAACATTAATGCCACTTGGTAACTGTTACAGAAAGACCCTAGCCTATAGCATTGGCACATCACTAGCCAACCAAAAGGAACACCAACTCAATGAAAATGTGTGTTTTCTATTTGAACAATTTTAACAAGCTGAAAAGACCTCGGCTTTGTGAACAAAACGACATTGTTAAGTGTATTATTATTATTATTATTATTATTATTATTATTATATGAAGAAGAAACATTTTCTTCTTATATTAGTTTACATTTATTTTATATTTGCTATTGTAACTGTTTCTTATAACTGCAGATTTATCAAAATCTGTTTGTGATTATTTAAAACTTTCACCGTTTTGCCCCAAACCTAATATAATAAGATTAATTAATTAAAAAATAAAACATTAAAAAATGGCCATTATAAGACATCGCTATCTTTCCTGCTTTTTGATTTGTAAATAAACTATGTGTCAGACTACTTGAGTGTGTGAGAGTTTAGTCAGTTTAAACAGGTCATCACACCTGGCCAAAGGCCAAATGACAACAGATCTAAGGCAACCCTATAGATGCTATGGATTTCTGTGTTCAAATGATAACAACTGACCTTTCGCCACAAGTCATTCCACATACATGTCTAAAGCATCTAATAATGACTAATCATACTGAACCTAATCTGCTTTGTAGCTTATAGCTTATAGACTACAACTGCATCCATAGTAATTACATTTACATTTACATTTATAGCATTTACAACAACATTTACAAAAAATTACAACTTCCCTAAAAACTAAACCGCCTTTTTTATGTGAACACAGACTGTTTTGAAAGAAATTGAAGTAGTTTTGCAGGTATTTTGGAACACAGCATACTGAGAAGTAATCAAATCATATATGCCTAATAAAGTCTAATGGGTGCATACTGTATTTCCAAAATCTAATGAGTTTGGTTGACAGGAGTAGAACCTTTTGTGGTCTTCTGCTGTTGTGGCCCATCCACCTCAAGGTTTCATGTGTTTTGTGTTCTGAGATGCTTTTCTGCTCACCACGGTTGTAAAGAGTGCTTATTTGAGTTACTATTGACTTCCTGTCAGATCAAACCAGTCTGGTCATTCTCCTCTGATCTCTCTTTTCAACAAGGTGTTTCAGCCTGCAGACCCTCCACACACCGTTTATTTTTTTTTTTTGTCGTTGTTGTTGTTGTTGTTTTATACACCATTCTGTGTAAAGTCTAGAGACTGTTTTGTGTGAAATTCCCAGGAGATCAGCAGTTTCTGAAATAGTCAAACCAGCCCATCTGGCACCAACAACCATGCCACGGTTAAAGTCACAGAGATCACATTCTGATGTTCGATGTGAACATTAACGGAAGCTCTTGACCTGTATCTGCATCATTTTATGCATTGTGCTGCATGTCACATGATTGGTGATTGGATAACTGCACGATTATGCAGGTGTACAGGTGTTCCTAATAAAGTGGGCAGTTGAGTGTATAACAGTTATAATATTACATTCACTGTAACTGAATAATTCCAAGAAGCTGCTGAATAATATGTTTAAAGATCGACACTGAAAAATATTCTGAGACTATATAGGGCTTGATTAATAATAATAATAATAATAATAATAATAATAATAATAATAATAATAATAATAATAAAGCTTCATTAACACTCTCTGAGACTTTCACCCCTTTGGTTATTGTATATTTCACCATTAAACAACTTTAAAAAATCTATACATTAGATTATTTAAGATCATTTATCTTTATCACAAGATTATTTTGCGTTTATCACAACATTTTCAACATTCTACCTCTTACACATGAACATGTTTCTCATCATTACGCTATAGATGCCACGGCAGACGTTACAGAGCTACTAACTCAGGTCTTTGCAGTTAAACGGCAGAGGTCACATTTCTCCAGTTAGTGTAGAATACGGCTGTGTTACAATAGTTTATTCGAGACATAGTGCACATAGAAAACAGGGAGAATGGCACCAAATTAGATTGAGCCTTCGAGGGCGGGGCGGCGGAAATGAAGCGCACATGCGCGCGCTCCGAGCCCCGCCTTTTCCGCTCTCGGTGTTGCCAGGTCCTCGATTTTTACTACTGCAGTAGTATAGTTTTAAAGTGCTCCCGCGTTTTGGCGTTGTATTGATTATATCTGTGTAATAAAATGTCCACATTTAAACAAAAACAATTTCTTTATAGACTAGATAATCAAAAACAATCTTAGAAAACGTGGAAAGCCTGTATAGACTTCACTCCTAACCTTATCAGTTAATCATTAGTTAATCAAATCATTTTCTTTGCTTATCACCACACTGTGTTGACACAAGTCCGGTCCATTGTAGGACCTAAATGTAAGGTGTTTTTTAACAGCCTACTGCTTCCTAATAGTGAATTATATGAGGTTATCCTCAATTACTGGGGTCATTCCATATGTTCCCCAGTTCAGTTTTCTGTTAACACACACATTAAGTAAACTTTTCAGAAGGTTTCATGTAGTCAGGACTCATTTTCCCAGGGCCCTATTAACTGAACCCTCATTTGTTCTGCTCTAAAAAAAAATAGCTGTTAGTCTACATTCATACAGTTCATCTCCATGCATGAACAATAGTGAAATGTATATACTAAACTGAAGAAATGCCACACTGTAGCACAGTACATGGTCATAAAAGGAATAAAATATTGAGTCCGAACATGTCCCATCTCTTATGCTGAAGCCTAACTCCAGCTTTAAATCATCATGTGTTCATTATATGCCATAGAAATATGTAGAACATAGGACCCTGGGAACATAGATACAGTACGCTGCCCAATTATTAGACGACCTTAATGTTACTTTAACATTAATATTAGTACATTTGACAAGGATGGTAATAATGTTGGATTAGTACAGAGGGATGTGTTTTGGGGTGTTTGACGGAGATTTGGCAACCCCGTGCTAAACTCTATTGAGGGGGATTTGTGTTTACGTTGTCCGGCTTTTATAAAGCAGCTGCAGCTTCTGAGCTAAATGCAGAGCAATAGATCATACAGGTGGGTCGCTGGACGTGCTTCATATCAAACATGGCGCGTTATTCACCATTCCCGACTCATTTAGATCCAGTGAGAAAGTTGCCAGTGAAGACAGCAGTCACTGTGCTGGTTACCGTTGTGTTTTTTAAGTGTTTATTCTCGTGTCCGTGTGCGAGTCCGGAGGAAACCGCTCTGCACTGCTGGCTGTACCTGCTGCTTCCTGTAGGCATCATGTTCTTCATGCTCAGCCTGGTGGACGCCCAGCTGCTGAAACTGTGCCAGTGTTATGTGTGCAGGTGTTGTGTGCGAGCAGAGAGCAGATGTTGTGTGGCAGGCTGCTGTGACAGTGTAGAGTGTTGCTGCTGTGCCGGTGGTTACTGTTACAGGCCGACACACTGCGGGGAAGAGCCGCGCTACTGCTGCGCTCTTATAGGGAATTACCTGCGGAGGGTTTTCTGCGCCTCGGCGCTGTGGATTGTGGTCGCGCTGATTGACGGTGACTGGTACGTCTGCATCCGCACGGTGACTGTCAACGGTACCGGACAACAACAGATCGCCTGCAAGGATTTACCAACGCCAGGGGAAGCAGAAACTCTCAGGAAATACAGTAGTGAGTCGCGGGTAGGTCATCTCAGGAGTGCTCAGGCTTTTTGCACCCTGCTGAAAAACAAACAAACAAACAAAAAAACAACAACAACAATAGAAACCATCGCAGAAATTCTAATGGTTTCCACTACAAATACCATTACAAACCATCAGCTAACCATGAAAAGCATTACCATTACTGGTCCTTAATGGTATCCACTAGACACGAGGGGTTGTGGGGGCCTAGGCGAGATCATGAATACGGGTCTCACTGAATAGCACTGCAATTTGGCGAGTGAAGAGCCAAATGTTTAATGTGTCCGGGAGAGTTCTCATGGATGTTTAGGTAAGCCCCTAGTTAGTACATAAATAAAGTCAGAGAGCACATAAAAAAATGAAGCATGTAATCAAAGGTGTATAGCATTCAAACATGCATAAACAACATGTAGAAATGTATGCTACATTAAGTATTTCACCTAGTTTAATGGCTTTAAAATAAGCACAGCACAAAACCTTATTGCATTAGGCCTTAGTGGGAGATGGGATCATTTATTAAAACAGGAGTGTTAATAATAAATAAATAATGTCAAGCAGAACATACCTTTACTTGCTTTTCTTCATCTGCTTTTCTTTTTTTCTTCCTTTTTTCGGCTCCCGAAAGATACCGTTTGGGTGCCATGTTATACCACAACTATAATCTCTGTAGTGTTCTTTCTTTTTTCTATTCATTTAATTCAAATGAATCGCTGCGTGAATAAATTATGCAAATTACTGGTGTATTTTTCTAATATTTTCTGCTTTTAGTTATATTAGCCTAATGTTTTGTATTTTTATTTTGTCATTTTCAGTAATTTGTCATGTTAGTTAGAGCTCATCCTTTAACTTGCGTAATATGGATGAGTTATTTAGTCCTCACCGTTTTTGTGATTTGTGTGTTATTTAATGAGGTACATGCAAGTACGTGTTTGACGCATTTTCTGCCCATTGCATGAAAACCTGAAAATCTTCAGGTCGGATGAACCCATCTGTCAAGTCGGGGCCCTAGGTGACCGCCTGTTTTGACTGTTGGACGGGCCGGCCCTGACTAGACATAACATGCTACCAATAGAAGGCAACAAATTACCAGTAGAGACCCACAGGGACCATTACAGTTTCCATTAAAATCAATACAATTCCCATTATAACCATTACGAACTCTATGTGGGTTTCTATTGTTCTTTTTTCAGCAGGGTAGTCAGGGTTCCCTTTAACTGTAAACATCAAACATCAGAATGAAGAAAAAGTGTGATCTCTGTGACTTTGATCGTGGTATAGTTGTTGGTACCAGATGGGCTGGTTTGAGTATTTCAGAAACTGCTGATCTCTAGAGTTTACACAGAATGGTGCAAAAAACATCATGTGAGCAGTCAGGGTTCCCTTTAACTGTAAAATAAATTCTGCAGACCCCCTCAGTACACATTTATTTTATGTTCATAATTAAAATATGTATTGCACAGTTATATTTTGTCTATGTATTAACACCTACAATTTACTTCAACAGCTATAGAGAACAGAACAGGAGTCAAGTTAAACATTAGTTATGTTTAGTTGCTTTTGAGTTATTAAGGTTTAAATTAAAACCCATTCAATTCAAGGGGTCAGTCAAACAGGCTAATAACTATAAGAACCCAATAATAAATAGCACTATGATAATGATGGGTTTCCACTTCTGTAATTGGATTTAACAATCACTGGCCCCTTGGCTGTCATTTATGGACCCTGTGTTGAGAACCACTGATCTAGATAATATTGTTAATCATTATCACGGTCTTTACTGATATCGCAGAAGCCCACAATGATCCTCTTATATTAACATTAAAAAAATTATTATTGAGTAATCTGACCTCTCAGAGGTTCCAGTTACAGTTTTTTAATGGCATGATAACATAATAAAAAAAGAATTTGTTCGAATGAATGCAGGACCAGTTAACTGAGACTTAATCGGAATGTGCTATTTCATTCACATCATGCAGCTCTACTATACACCATACGTTATACAGTCATGGGAAAAATAAAGTACACCCTTCTTCAATTCTATGTTTTTGTTTAAACCAACATTCAGAAACCAGGTGGGGGGAAAAATAAGTACACCCTTCCTACTTCCCACTTGTTATTTTGGCCCTGATAAATAAAAACATAGAATTGAAGAATTGACTGTATAACAGCAAAATGTTTGAAACTGGTTAAAAATAGAACAGTTTCCAAAGTAACAATACATGTTAGACAGAACTTCTTCATCAGCTGTACAAGCAAGTATTTCTGAAAACATATAATTCATGTTGTATACCAAACATCACCCATAGTAAAAGATGATTTTCTCTGCCTGTGTGCTCCAGATTATTGCTTTGATCATCATCCTGGGTCTTTCCTTCCTGCTAGCGGTAAGTACCTCCATCATGAGCAGGTGGAAGCCGTACTACAAGTCAGTGTTTGAGGCGTACGTGGAGCAGGAGACAACAGCCAAGCTGGAGGAGAAGTTGCACGAGCAGGCCGTGGAAAGAGCAAAGCTTCTCAGTGAGAGTGTGTTACGCTGCGTTCACAGTCAGCATCAGAACAATGGACAGGGAGAGGGGCACATTCAGTACCAACCACTAACAGAGACAGAGGAGAACATGTGGAGGAAAATATCACACCCAGCATTCCATCTGCTGGGAGTGAAGATCCATTCCTGAGGTATTCAGTCATCCAGGGCATTGTGTCTTATATGAAGGCCCTTCAATGTGTGGAAGTCAAACTGCCCACGTTAACTCTTATGATCTGTTAGCAGTGATAAACAAACAAATTATACCACTTCAGAGAAAGGAACCTGTAACTGACAAGCATGGCTTATTTATTGTTCAGAAAAGTTTGAACTTCAATCCAGGTATGGACATATGAGCCATATGTCAGCTTTCATTTTTAAAAACTATTTTAAGGTTTGCTTATTTTCATATTTAACATGAAATATTATTATTTAAACAAAAATATGCAGTATTAGAAAAAACTTTTTCAGTTTCATATTTATGAAAAGCCCTCACAAACACTATGATGGTGACAGTTGAGTCGATAAACAGTTTTCACATGCTGCCAAGTTTGAAATTAGTATAATGGAATGAAACTAAGAAACGTGTCATGGCATGTTGTCTTGCTGTTTTAACATGTTAGAAGTTTTGAGATGATTGTCTCCAGATGGTCAGAGCGACAGAAAATTTAAGGGTATATAAAGAGTTATAATATCTGTTATGTTATATTTTTACTATATTCCGTTCTGACCCACATCCACAGTGAGGATATGACTGACTGTTTTGTGCATACATGTCTTGATGAACTGAGTCAACAGTGTATGTTTTTATAACAGTTTACTAATGGACAAAAATCGGTAGCTTGTCAGTGTTACAACAGTGGTTGTGCATTTTTCTGTATATCATCACATGGCTGTGCAATATTTAGATTCCATAAATTCAAAACACTAAGAAAGCTTTAAGTAAGAGAAGCACTCCTGAATATGGAAATTAACTACAGAATATGTTTAGGGTTAAGGGGGGGGGAGGGGGGCATGTTTATTATTGCACTGTTTAATGTATTGGAAGCTTTTTTGAAAATTGTCTTCTTCAGATGTGTTGAATCCTTTTTGTTGAATCCTTTCAGTAACAGTGTGGGTTTTATTGGCAGCCCGAGCCAAACCTCTGACCTCATAAACTGATTATCACTGACCCACAGGATGTTTCTGTGCTGTCACCAAAGAGGTCATCTCTTTATCTTTGTTACTTAACAGTATCTCAAACGGCTTCTTTTACACTCCGAGATGCATAAACATAATAAATCAAGTACAGTGCAGCAACTGTTCATTTCCACTACTCACTTTTCCCCCCCATATCGCTACAGCTATTAATGCAGGAAGAAAAACCTGAACTCAAAACAGAAATACTTGAGTAAAGTACAGATCCTATATTAACAAACAGACAAACTTCACTTGTTTGTTAGACAGTACTGTTTTTGGAAATGATTATGTATTAAAAAAATGTATAATTATGTTTTCATGGAACTATATCAATTTGCAATTATAACATAAATATTAAACAACCCAACACACTGCTGGCCTCTCTTTTCTTGCAGATGAAACACAGCAAGAAATGTTTACAAAATTATCATACAGTCATGTGAAAAAATAAGTACACCCCATAGAATTTTTTATTATTTTTATATATATATATATATATATATATATATATATATATATATATATATATATATATATATATATATATATATATATATATATATATATATATATATATATATAAATAAATAAAATTATTATTATTTTTTTTTTTACATATTTGGACAAGTAAACATTTGATCATCTTTGAAACAGTGCCTATTAATAAAGTTGATACACTCTATCAAATGACATAAAATTGACATTTTGTAGTAATTTTCACAATTTCCATTAACAAAAAAACAGATCAGTCACATGGAAAAAGTAAGTACACCCATACATTTAGCACACCTTTAAATCCATAAAATTTGAATCAGGTGGTCAAGATTGGGTGCCAGTGATTAGAACCTGTTTAGGAAGTGCAGGTGGAACCTGTCTTATTTATACCCCTCTCATATCTAGTGTCTGGTGTTCCCTTTGTTATTGAGGTGTGTGGTGTCATCATGCCAAGATCTAAAGAGTTCTGTAAGGCCTTCAGAAAAAAAAGGTTGTGGATGCCTATGAGTCTGGCAAAGGATTTAAAAAGATCTCCAAATTGTTTGAAATACATCATTCCACTGTAAGGAAAATCATGTACATGTGGCGCAGATTTCAAATGACTGCCGGTTTGTCCAGGACTGGCCGTCCCGTCAAATTCAGCCCAAGATCAGACCGTCTGATGCAAAAAGAAGTCTCCAAGAACCCCAAAATTTTATCACAGGATCTGCTAGTAAGTCTTGCAACTACTGGTGTCAAAGTGCATACTTCTACAATCAGAAAGAGATTGCACAAATTTGACCTGCATGGGAGGCGAGCCAGGAAAAAGCCTTTGCTGTCTAAAAAGAACATTAGAGCGAGACTACAGTTTGCCAGTGAACTGAAGCCTTTTGGAACAATGCACTTTGGACAGATGAATCAAAGATAGAGTTGTTTGGCCACAGTAACAGCAGACATGTTAATATATGTTTACTTGAGCTTACATGCAATTCCAGGTCATGGTGAAATACATCTTCACATGTTATCATGAGATTACATATTTGTCACAGGATGTCACATGAATGTATGCAATTATTTCTTTAAACTGGCTTGTGCATTGTGAATGAAGAGTTAAAGGTAGGTTTAACAGTTAAAATATCATTTAAGACATGTTTTCTCTTGATTGAAGTGAGTTTCTTGAGGTCCTAGAGACCCACTTAACAGCATTTTTAGCAGTTAAGCACATTCTTTTGTGAGCATATAGGGATTTGATGGGATAGTGGGTTAAGTAGGTCTCTAATATTTGATGATTACTAGCTCTCTATACATTATTTTTGATATGTTCAGTGTATTATCAAAATATGTATTTTAATATTTTAATATAAACAGTGATGTTGATTTTTATATATATATATATATAATGGGGAAATGAGAAAAATGTTATTGCCCAGGCAAAATGTAATCATATATAAAACAAATGTATAAATGTGGGTAATAGCACATCTACTATATGCCATAGAAACACTTTCAATACCTTCATTTTAGGGGTCTATTTTAAAGCTCTAAACAGAACATATATTCAAATTGCCTTTTTTCTAACATATAAAAGTTTATGAAAAATGTCTGTGGTTAATTTGTCTTAATCTCAAACTCAAAATATGATAGAAATCTAACCTTTAATTTTAGCAAATTTATTCTGTGAAAACCCTTATCAAAAAAACATTTTTTAAACAAAACCATTTGTCACGATTTTTGGCACCCATACATTTCTACAACCTCCCTTTGCCAACAGCACTGAGTTTTCTCTCGTCATTTAATATTTCCTGGTACAATATGGAGTCCATGACACCTTGCCTCCTAAGATGATTTCCGAGAACCTTTGGAGATAAAACAGCCCTGTAACATCACACATCCTCCACCAACAGTGAAGGATTAGGTTCTTTTCTTTAGGACCAAAAAAAGTTCTATTTTTGTTTCATCTGACCATAGAACCCTGTTCCAGTTAAAGTCCCAGTAGTTCAGCTAATAAAATTAGTGACGGTATGAATTGCTAATTTCTGAGAATCCAGATGGAAGATGCATGAAAATCAGAGGGACTGAAATTTAATTATGTAGAAGGCCGGAAGCAGGATTGTGTAGTCAACCTTAGGAAATAGAACAAAAAGACCAAAACTCTTTTTGGTCTTACATAGAGAAGCAGTGAGACAGATTTCTCTTCCTCTGAACATCAAGCACATGACACAACACTTACTTCACTTCTGTCACATGTACACATATTAAAACAGATCACTTTTCATGACTGGCAAACTTACATCTGGTAGCTGTATGCGATTATGAAATATAACATTGCAGAGTATTTTACAAACTGCTCCGGGTTAAAACAGAGTATACAATGCATTCCTAAATTCCCCAAAGACAACAGGATTAAGTAGTAGGACTAATCACTGTATAGATAACAAATATTAGTGACCTACTATACTTGTTTAAAAAATGACTGGCAGGCGTGTACTTCTCTGAAGCACAGGGATCAGAGGTGAGAAGGGGGGCAGCGAGTCCAATCCCAGCAGTTGTCGTGTGCAGGACTCCCAGTCCCGGCCAAACTCCAGCCTGCTGCACACACATGGGTACTGTCTGTCTGCCCAGCACACCCACTCCACTGCCCTCTTCACTGCCTCCCAGCAGGCCGGCCTACACGACACACACATTATAATAGGACATGAATAAAATGCCTTACCACCAACACTGCTGGAAAATAAAAAAATGCAGAGCAAACAGGGCCTCTTGCCTGGGCTCGGGGTGGTCAGTGAGACGAAAGAGAGACTGGAAGAGCTCCCCGTCTGCCATCTTCATCACTCGCATCAACTGTAGCACCAGCAGTGTGGCTACCAGCTTTAGGATGTCAGCATGAGCCTTTGACCCTGAAACACACACCGGTCCAAAATATTTAACTTGTAATGTGTTTCCTTCAAAGCAGAATTAGTAGAATTGCCAGCAGTACCAAATGTTTTTAACAATACAAATGCAAACTACAGGCCAAAGAAAATGCAGTCAAGAAAGTGAATTCAAAATGTTATCATTTATTTGAGCTTAAACATACAATGACATTGTACAGTTTTATATAAGCTTACCCTGTGCATCCAGAAGGGACACAAATTAAATTAAAACACTAGCTTTGTTATGCTCAGTTAGTGCTCTCTATGCTGTTTTGCTGGCATAGGATAGGTGCACTTGCCCCCTTAAGGAAAGCTCACTGCAAATCAATACAAAGTTTTTCTAACTCATCACCTTTATTCTGTGATGAAACCTCTCTAACCTGTATGGAGTAAGGGATCTCTTCCACAATGACAATGCTCTGATCCACAAGACATGAGGGCTTACTGAGTGGTTTGATAAGTATGAAAATGATGTGAATGTGTGAATATGCTCAACCAGGGACATCACTAGAGATTTATGAATGGAGGGGCTAAGCCTCTTTTAGGGGGGTCTGGGCATACACCCCCCAAAATTTTTTAAAGCCACCAAAACATCTTTCTAGTCATGTATATTTTAGAGTAACAATGGGTGTAAAATCTATAGAAATAACGTTATTTTTGGTCAAGGTATACCTGTCTCATAATTTGTGTTAGAGACTGATCTAATATGACTTATTATATGAATATGAATTATATCAAAATAAAGAACTTAAAGTCCACTTTGTCCCCATCCATCAAACACCAACAAAAGGCAAAAATGGCTGAACTATGGAGCCAAAATACTTTTTGGATTTTATTTATTTAAAAAGAGTGAGTGAGTGAGACGGCAATCAACACTACATTACTGCACATGGATCATTTGCTGACCAACAGAACGGATTAATTAATGTGTATATATGCTGGACGAAGTCGAGCTACAAGTTCGATTTAAAAAGACGAATTATTGCAGTAGCTCAATTGAAATCGAACTTTTAATGTAAATGTAAACGTGCTTACTGTCTGGGGGTCCGCCGATGGGAGGTACCCACGGTAAGCCGCTGGATGTGTGTCTTTCAACCGAAAAACGCACGGACATTTAGGTGTGTAGCAGCCTCCCCCAGGTCCTATTGCCAGCCCAGGAAAAGGTTTAAGATGCGATGGAATTGAACCATTGATGTAAAAAAGAAATCAAAAAGAAATATACAGTGGGTATAGAAAAGAATCACCCCCTTTAAAATAATCATATTTTGTTGCTTTTCAGCCTGAAATGAAGACAGACACAGTTTTTGTTTTATCCAGCTGTATTTACTCACCAACACGTCTGGAAAAATAAATAAATAAATAAATAAACAGAATCACTGAGTTGGAAAAAGGATCACCCCCCTCCTAAAAATGACTTAAACTCAATAAGGTGTAGCTAATCACCTTCTCAATGGCACACAAAGCCATTTGACTTTCAACTGTGATCAGCTGTGGTCATTTTGATTAGCTCAGCATGAAAAGAGGTATGGGTGGCAAGGCACTGTCAAAAGATCTCCGGGATAAAGTTGTGGACAGGCACAAGTCAGGAGATGGATACAAAAAGATTTCAAAGGCTTTATCAATGCCTAGAAGCACAGTGAAGTCTATTATTAAGAAGTGGAAGGTATTTGGTACAACACAGACCCTCCCTGGATCAGGATGTCGCTCCAAACTGGATGAAAGAGCCAGGAGGAAACTGGTCAGAGAGGCTACCAAGAGGCCTACAGCAACTCTGAAGCAGTTGCAGGAATTTATGACAAAGAGTGGTCATTGTGCGCATGTGACAACAATATCACAAATTCTCCACAAATGTGGCTTGTATGGGAGGGTTGCAAGAAAAAAGCCACCCACGACTGAGCTTTGCCAAAACGCACCTTGAAGATGCTGAGGCCACATGGAAAAAGGTGTTCTGGTCAGATGAGACTAAAATTGAATTATTTGGCCTCAACACCAAACGATATGTCTGGCAGAAATCCAATACAGCTCACCATCCAAATAACACCATTCCTACAGTAAAGCATGGAGGTGGTAATATCCTGTTATGGGGTGTTTCTCTGCAGCAGGGACTGGAGCACTTGTCAGGATAGAAGGAAAATGGATGGGGCAAAATACCATCAAATTCTTGAGGAAAATCTGCTGCCCTCTGCCAGAAAGTTGTCAATGGGAAGAAGATTTACCTTCCAACATGACAATGACCCAAAGCACACAGCAAAACTGACCACACAGTGGTTGAAGGAGAAAAAGGTGAATGTCCTTGCATGGCCTAGTCAGAGCCCAGACTTAAACCCCACTGAAAATCTGTGGAATGACTTGAAGACTGCAGTCCACATACGGTCACCCTCAAATTGAACTGAACTTGAGCAGTTCTGCAAAGACGAGTGGGGAAATATTGCAAAGTCTAGATGTGCAAAGTTAATAGAGACATATCCCAACAGACTAAAGGCTGTAATTAAAAAATTAAAGCAAATTAAAGCAAGGGGGTGATCCTTTTTCCAACTCAGTGAATCTGTTTATTTATTTATTTATTTATTTTTCTGACATGTTGGTGTTATATCTTTTACTTGGATGTTATAAGTTGCACTGAGTAAATACAGCTGGATAAAACAAAAAATGTGTCCGTATTCATTTCAGGCTGAAAAGCAACAAAATGTGATTATTTTAAAGGGGGGTGATTCTTTTCTATACCCACTTTATTGGCTGATATATTGATTTGCTTAGAAGGGGGCTAATGAATATTCCCCACCCCTCAAAAAAAAAAAAAAAACAGGCCTAGCGACATCCCTGTGCTCAACTCAATTGAACAGCTATTGGAGACTTTGGACTGAGGTGTTAGACAGCGCTTTCCACCACCATTACTGTCAACACCTTAATGAGATGCTCTTGTCATTGCCTTTAATTTGTCACTTATCATCACATATTGCATTATATTCTGCCTAATGTATCAGGAGGAATTAAAGTAAAATGAACTGGGTTTACCCAAAGAACAGATGCCTTTCTCTTTCAGGAAGACATTAGCAAAGAAGTCTACATCCAGGCCCAAGAATCTACTTAGTGTCCCAGTACATTCCCAGTAGCCATCCTGTGTTAAAAATTAGACAAGACAAAAAGTTATGTTACCCACTGGAAATGCTTACGTGAGCTGCAAAGTAATTTGATTACTCTGTGGTTTTAAATGACTAACTGCTTGCAGCTGGGTTGATTGAACACACACAGTGAATGAAAATAGGGAAACCATATATTAAAATAAATATATTAAAAGTACCCATGAGCATTAGGTGACATAATTTTTCTTATATTCATGTGTTAAGCTTTAATTAATAATAGTAATTGAGTTCTGATGTCACATGCCCTTAATTATGGATGCCATTTAATTTCAGCTACATGTGGCAGAATGTAGTCATGTGAAAAAATAAGTATACAAACATTTGATCCTCTTTGAAACAGTGCCCATTAATAAAGTTGATATACTCTACAGCCGTGGCCAAAAGTTTTGAGAATGACACAAATATTAATTTTTACAAAGTCTGCTGCCTCAGTTTTTATGATGGCAATTTGCATATACTCCAGAATGTTATGAAGAGTGATCAGATGAATTGCAATTAATTTCAAAGTCCCTCTTTGCCATGAAAATGAACTTAATCCCAAAAAAACATGTCCACTGCATTTCAGCCCTTCCACAAAAGGACCAGCTGACATCATGTCAGTGATTCTCTCGTTAACACAGGTGAGAGTGTTAATGAGGACAAGGCTGGAGATCACTCTGTCATGCTGATTGAGTTAGAATAACAGACTGGAAGCTTTAAAAGGAGGGTGGTGCTTGAAATTATTGTTCTTCCTCTGTTAACTATGGTTACCTGCAAGGAAACACGTGCAGCCATCATTGCTTTGCACAAAAAGGGATTCACCGGCAAGGATATTGCTGCTAGTAAGATTGCACCTAAATCAACCATTTATCGGATCATCAAGACCTTCAAGGAGAGAGGTTCAACTGTTGTGAAGAAGGCTTCAGGGCGCCCAAGAAAGTCCAGCAAGCGCCAGGACCGTCTCCTAAAGTTGATTCAGCTGCGGGATCGGGGCACCACCAGTGCAGAGCTTGCTCAGGAATGGCAGCAGGCAGGTGTGAGTGCGTCTGCACGCACAGTAAGGCGAAGACTTTTGGAGGATGGCCTGGTGTCAAGAAGGGCAGCAAAGAAGCCACTTCTCTCCAGGAAAAACATCAGGGACAGACTGCTATTCTGCAAAAAGTACAGGGATTGGACTGCTGAGGACTGGGGTAATGTCATTTTCTCTGATGAATCCCCTTTCCAATTGTTTGGGGCAACTGGAAAAAAGCTTGTCCGGAGAAGAAAAGGTGAGCGCTACCATCAGTCCTGTGTCATGCCAACAGTAAAGCATCCTGAGACCACTCATGTGTGGGGTTGCTTCTCAGCCAAGGGAGTGGGCTCACTCACAATTTTGCCTAAGAACACAGCCATGAATAAAGAATTGTACAAAAACATCCTCAGAGAGCAACTTCTCCCAACCATCCAAGAACAGTTTGGTGACGAACAATGCCTTTTCCAGCATGATGTTAGAGCTCTCGCCAATCGCTGCGCCGGGAAGGCACAGCATGAATCGTTGCCCCGCTAAGGAGCAGCATGTCTACGCGCTTTCTAGCGCTAGTATTAAAAAGAACTCTCCGCTGGACATTCCTATAACAAAGACTCTGGTTTTGTTTACGTTGCCATGTGCTCCTTTGTTTTTGTTTACGTCATGTCTCTGCCCCCGTTTCCTCATTGGTCCTTCACGTTATGTTTCCGCCCATATTTTGTCATTGGTTCAACTGTTATTTTCTAATCATTATTTCCAGGTGTCGTGTGTTTCTTCTCATTCGCGCTTAATTTCCTTTGGTACTAAAACCCATAATTTTGTCCACGTCTTTGCGGAGTATTGAAGTAGATTGAACTAGAATGAAATGAATTGAAGTATATTGATATTGAATAATGGTGATGAGTTAGAATAACTGAAAGGGACTCGTTATAGTTAAACTTAACGATATGTTTCTAATGATAATGATCGGTAGCGAGGAAGCTCAAGCTTCGTAGTTTTTTCCTAGGTTTTTGTTTACCAGGTGTTCCCTGGTCCTTGCGCTAGTTTTGGAGTTTTTTGTTTACCCGGCGCTCCTGGGTTCCTGAATGGATTCTTCGCTACTTCCTGGATTTTTGCCCTGTTATCCTTTGGAGTAATGTTTCCTGTCTCTCTGGATTTTGCCCTGTAAACCTTGCGATTCCTATTCAATGATGTTCGGGTTTTTTGCCCTGTAAACCTTTGAATGAATGTTTCATGACTTTCTGGAATTTTGTCCTATAAGTGTTCTCTTCAGTGGCTATCCCCTGTTTGGAAAAGTGATATGCTTTCCTCTTTATTTATTATGTTGATGTCCCATCACTTTTGAATGTGCCCCGTGTTTAGTTCCTAATAAACTGACCACTTTCCCCTGCGAGTGCATCCTATCTAACTCTTCACCCCAAGTAACGTAACACATGATGGGGCACCTTGCCACAAGGCAAAGGTAATAACGAAGTGGCTCGGGGAACAAAACATCGACATTTTGGGTCCATGGCCAGGAAACTCCCCAGACCTTAATCCCATTGAGAATTTGTGGTCAATCCTCAAGAGGCGGGTGGAGAAACAAAAACCCACAAACTCTGACAAACTCCAAGCATTGATTATGCAAGAATGGGCTGCCATCAGTCAGGATGTGGCCCAGAAGTTGATTGACAGCATGCTAGGGTGAATTGCAGAGGTCTTGAAAAAGGAGGGTCAACACTGCAAATATTGACTCTTGGCATAAACATCATGTAATTGTCAATAAAAGCCATTGACACTTATGAAATGCTTGTGATTATACTTCAGTAACAGTTAGTAACATCTGACAAAAAGATCTAAAAACACTGAAGCAGTAGACTTTGTGAAAATTAATATTTGTGTCATTCTCAAAACTTTTGGCCACAGCTGTATATCAAATGACACATAACTGACATTTTGCAGTAATTTTCATAATTTAAATTAACAAAAACAAAACAAAAATAAAAACAGATCAGTCACATGGAAAAAGCAAGTACACCCCTACATTTATCACACCTTCAAATCCATAAAATTAGTATCAGGTGTTTAAGATTGGGTGCCAGTGATTAGAACCTGCTTAGGGAATGCAGGTGGAACCTGTCTTATTTACAGTGGGTATAGAAAAGGTCACATTTTGTTGCTTTTCAGCCTGAAATGAAGATGGACACAGTTGTTATTTAACCCAGCTGTATTTACTCATTATTTTAAAGGGGGGTGATTCTTTTCTATACCCACTGTATACCCCTCTCATATCTAGTGTCTGGTGTTCCCTTTGTTATTGAGGTGTGTGGTGTCATCATGCCAAGATCTACAGAGTTATGTAAGGCCTTCAGTAAAAAATGTTGTGGATACATCATTCCACTGTAAGGAAAATAATCTACAAATGGTGCAGATCTCAAACGACTGCCAATTTATCCAGGACTGGTCGTCCCAGCAAATTCAGCCCAAGATCAGACCATCTGATGCAAAAAGAAGTCTCCAAGAACCCAAAAATTTAATCACAGGATCTGCTAGGAAGTCTTGCAATGGTTGGTGTGAAAGTGCATGCTTCTACAGTCAGAAAGAGATTGCACAAATTTGACCTGCATGGGAGGCATGCCAGGAAAAAGCCTTTGCAAGAATACAGTTTGCCAATGAGCATATAGGCAAAGACGAGGTCTTTTGGAATAACGTGCTCTGCACAGACAAATCAACGATAGAGCCGTTTGGCCACAGTAACAGCAGTCATATTTGGCACAGACCAAAGATAGATTTTCAGGAGAAGCACCTCATACCAACTGTGAAGCACGTTGGTGGAAATGTTATGGTTTGGGGTTGCTTCGCTGCCTCAGGGACTGGACAGCTTGTATTCATTGATTCAACTATGAATTCTGCATCATATCAATAGGTGCTTGAAGATAATTGTGAGGCCATCTGTCCAAAAGTTGAAGTTGAACCGAAAGTGGACCTTTCAACAGGATAATGATCCTAAGTGCACTAGCAAATCCACCAAAAAGAAGGAGGGTCATGGAATGATGGAAAGATGGAGGGTTATGGAATGGCCTAGTCAAAGCCCGAATTTGAAATCCATTGAGATGTTGTGGGAGGATTTGAAACAGGCAGTACATGCAAGAAAACCCTCAAACATCTTGCAATTGAAAGAATATTACATGGACGAATGGTCAATAATTCCAGCAAGCCGATGTCACAGACTGGTGGACAATTATGAAAAAATGCCTACAAGAAGTTATTTCTGCTAAATGGGGCAATACTAGCTTCTGAGGCCAAGGGTGTACTTATTTTTTCCACAGAAGAATATCACATCTATTGATATTTCTGTTGAATAAATGATTGAAAAAGTTAATTTTCCTTGGTTTTGTTCAAGTATATCAACTTTATTAATAGGCACTGTTTCAAAGATGATCAAATGTTTGCTTGTCCAAATATGTCAAAAAGCCAACAATTTCCACGGGGTGTACTTATTTTTTCACATGACTGTATGTACTGTACATATACAGTCTTATATGTACCTGGTGTTGAAGGTTCAACAGCTCCTCCCAGCTGATCCTGTCAGGTAGTCTGCATTGTTTACGCATTCTTTCTCTCTGCTCTTGGTTGCTTTTTTTCTTGCACTTGATTAAACGTCCTTGTTTAGTACTCCAGCTTAAGGACAGATCCAGAGCTCTGGGGAAGCATAAATCTGCTGAACTGAAGTCCATTTCAGCTGTGAGAATAAAGAATGGAATCATTTGATTAAATCCAAGTAATGGGTTAAATGGGTTAAATGTGGATATAAAAACAGTCCAACTAGTGATATAACTGGTTGTTATGGTATAACTTACCTTCTGCCTCAGTGTGATGAGACCTTACTTTGAAAGAACGCTCAGAAGAAGGAGTATCAGCAACAACAACAAGAGAAGGAGGAGCAGGGGCCCCAAAACCAACACTAGGAGGAGGAGAAAGGGCCCCAATACCAACACTAGGAGGAGGAACAGGGGCCCCAATACCAACACTAGGAAGAGGAGGCGGAGCAGAGGCTCCAAGAAATAAACCAAAACTAGGAGGAGGAGCAGGGGCCCTGATATCAACATGGGAGGGAGAAGGAGAAGGACGAGCAGAGGCTCCAAAAGAAGAACTCGAAGGAAGCGGAATGGGGGCATCAAAACATAAACCACCACTAGGAGGAGGAGGAGGATAAGGAGGAATGGTCTGGGTAGACTGAATGGAAACATTTCTTCTAGTATTAAGATCAAAGCCATCAAAATCCGTTGAGAAAAGAGAATCTGACATGTAACAGATACTGCCTTCTTCTATCCAGTTTTGAGAAGAAGAAACTGGAGAAGTTGTTTTTGGATGGAGGGCAGTTCTCTGTAGAAGACATTGAGACATGTGTATCTCAAGCTGGGACCGCATTAAAGATTCAGCTTCCAAATCTCCCTGTGAAGAACGACTTGCACTCTTGCGATCCAAGCGTGTTGACTGTGTAATAGGTCTCTGAATATTCGCTCTCACCTCCTCCGTGTCTACAACCATATCTGCTGA
This sequence comes from Cranoglanis bouderius, assembly GCA_023630585.1. Taxonomy (NCBI): domain Eukaryota; kingdom Metazoa; phylum Chordata; class Actinopteri; order Siluriformes; family Cranoglanididae; genus Cranoglanis; species Cranoglanis bouderius. The sequence continues at coordinate 24,359,228 of CM042535.1, forward strand.
AACACTGCAGGGAAGTATTTCAGGAAGTGTCACAAGAGTTTCATCACCCATGAAAAGTGATTCATCAGAGCCATCGTAGAACAACTCATCATCCATCTCCGTCTCCATCTCTGTCTCCATCTCCATCTCCACATGACTGCTCTGAAATAATTCAGAATATATTCCAATATATTCATAGTTTCTAGGACTGTCAAATTTCATTTCGCTAAATAAGTCTTCATCATCCTGTGGAGAGAAGTCAGAAAAGAGATGAGATTAGATTACAAACGTTTCTGGATGCAACTGTATATCAACAGACATAAGCAAAAAACTTTATCTCCTTGTGCTTTTGAGATGGCTGTAATTCCTACTTGAAAAGTCACAATTACAAAATCTATGTGTTCCAGGGAACTGCTAAAAGTAGCTTGTTAGCTAGCCTTTTTTGTTTTTTCTAACATTTCTACCTTTTGAACAAATGCACATAAGCTAATCAGTGGTTATCAGTGATGTTAATCAGTGTTTAGGGCCTGTCAGGCCCTAAACACAGCGAACTCCAGTTCTCAGCACACACCACAGCCTACAAACATGGCCACCCTGGACTACACTCCCCAGAATGCACTACCTCGTTCACAGTCACCAGACTTCTGACTGAGCACACCTGTGCTCAATCACACACATATTCACACTGACTCTTTAAAAGAGACTTTCACTCACCACCCAGTTGTGAAGTATACGTTCAGTTTATATTGTGCTCCGAAAGTTACCAAGCCTGCTTGTCTTTGTTTCCACTGTTCTGTGTTGACCTGTTGCCTAGTTCCTTGACTTGTAGATTTTGCCTTTGCCTAAACTATCCAGTTTGTTGATTGCCTGACCTTAGATTGTTTTTGACCTTGAATTTGTTTGTCGATTTTGGATTTGTTTGCCTGTCACCTATTAAAGAGAAATTCACCTGCACTTGCATCCATCTCAGCATCTGTCAGTTTCATGACAGGGCCTAATCACTACTTAAAATGATGTATTTAGAGGAATAAGTATTATCTACCACTGTCCATGGAAATTGTTCTTTTCTCTGGTATATACGCAATCCACAGTCATACTGCACTATGAAACTCTAAAAAATAGGATGTTCAAATTAATGTTAATGGATCTTTAATGTGTTGGCACCTGGTGCAGAGTGCTGCCTGCCTTGTGCCTTGAGCTGCCTGAGATAGGCTCCAGGCTCCTCATGACGCTGTGTAGGATAAGCGGTACAGAAAATGGATGGATGGATCTTTAATGTTTTTGAGGTGCACAGGGAAGTGAAACTGAGCTGCCCTTTAAGCGCAGCATTTATGTAATAGCAATCAGTCCTCTATTACTTAACATCAAAATTGACCTGAGAATTCAAGGCATACAAACCACAACAAACTAAATTATTATTAAGATTTCGGTGTAGGTGGATGATAAAAGAATTATAAATATTATTATGACTGTAAAAGAAAAAATATACCTGTTTCTGTTCGGTCCAGCCCATGTAGGACAGAATATCCACATCCTCCTCTGCAATTATCTTAGGAATGTCAGTAAAACCTGAGTCAGGCAGTTCCTGGTCCTACACAAAAATAAGGAAACAAGCATTAAAAATTTATGCAGTTATGCTTTAGGTTACAAAATGAGTGTCTATTCAAATGTGAATTGGACAGGTTTAAGTAATTGATGCCCTTATCACTACAGAAACACAAACTTAGAGCAGTCTACTCTTAGATATTAGCAATCTATTTATTTAAATGCTTGTTTATATATTTATTTAATTGCTTGTTTGTTTGTTTATCTGATGTGATACGAAACATTGTGCAACAATCTTCATATAGGAAATTAATGTGTGTTAAAAGGCATCTGTCAGGCAGCAGTAATCTTACTCTCTCTTCAATAGCAACAAAGCTGGTGAACTGGGACAGGATGGAGAACTCTTTACTGAGCTCGATGATGTAGGATTTTAGCTCTGCTTTCTTCCCCTGACAAAGTAGGAGACAGAACATCATTTATTTCAGACACAGGACAGGAATGGGCTTAACTGTGGCTTTATATAAAATTAACTGCCTAAAAGTATTCAATAAACATCCATCTACAGTGCAAACCTCATGTTCAGCCTCACTAGAGCCAAGGCTGCCATCCTCATAGTCTCTGATGATTGCTCTTGCTGTTAGCTTGTGAAGGAACTAGAATACAGAAACATAAAAACACTCATTTTAATAAAATAAGGATTTGTAGTAAATATTAGGACACTTTTCAAAAAATTCAACAATGTTTAAGAGTCCAAATCTTACTGTTCCTTTAGTCTTCTGTAATTCTGTAGTAGAAACCATGGTCTCAATTTCCTGCCCACTCAGATCACCAAACAGTGTGGCCTAAACCAATAAAAACTCTCAAGCTGAGTTCTAGGGATAAATAATTATATGCGATTGGTAAAGAACAAAAAATAATCAAGGAGTGATGCTGAAATACCTGAGTGCAATGTGGGATAAAGCCGTAGATCAGAGTGTGACAGTCACTGAAGAGAGCATGGAGCTGTGAGGGAGCCTGAACAGGAGAGGGAGCTGTGGGGTTGAACTGCTGCCACTTAACTGCCACAGAACTGCAGCCTGGTGATACCATGCACCTCACCTGAGAATTCACCTACAACAGCCAATCAGCAATGTCTCACCCACATGTTACACATATACACTGCTTACCTGAAGATTAACTTGAAGATCATGGAGTGAAGCTCACCTTCTCAGCCCAGGTGTGCTTTGTCTTTGTGTCAAAAAACTCATAAGTTCCTCCACCTGCCTGAGCCAGGGCTCTCAGCATGTAACGATTAGCTGTCAGGCTACACACAAACACAGGCAGATTATCAGATACAGACCTAAACAGACCTAAAGTGTGTAGTCAAATTCTCTATACATTTTACTATTCACAATTAGCTACCTTATTCACCCACTGGTGATTAAGTAAAACACCCATATTGGATTGGATTGGGTTACTTATGAATAATGTGTATGACTGGGCATCCTCTGACATTTTATCACATTGCTGAGAATATGATTCACACAACAGGATCAAGAAGACTTCTCTAAAATGTAACTTAAGCATATGACTTGCACTTTATTATTATCTAGTACGGGTTTACTGGTGGTCACTTACACTAAACTAGACATAGTGGGATCTGTTAACATATTTCCTCAACTTAACTTTATTTGTTTTCTTTTTTGATGGTAATCAATCACGAGTGTGAGAAAAATGCTATATAACATGAAATTAAAATCATTATTACATGACAATGTTACAAGCATCAAGTTTAAAATTTTTCTGAATACTGACACTCAACCTAGCCGAAATTGTTGATTTGGGAAATGAACCTCTGTCTATTTATCGATTGGGTACATACTTATGTTTAAAAATACATTTCTGCATTTAGCTCCAGAAAGCTGCTGAGTGCTTACTTGAGGCCGCAGGTGAAGAGTCGTGTGTGTCTGACATTGTCTCGCACCAGCTGCAGGGTTTCAGGCTGGTTCTGCACATGTCCATCAGAGATAAGCAACACGTTTCTCACACCACGTGAAGGAGGCAGAAGATTCAGGGTGCGCAGAGGTCTCCATAGCTCAGTGCTTCCACCAACAGCAGCCGAGGACTAATGGTACAATTGTAATAATAAAATATTAATAAAATTTTGGCATTTAAGTAATGCAAGACCCATAAAATCATAAAGTGTGCAACAGTGTAAAGGCCCTTTCACACTGAGCACGACGCGATAAAGCGAAACGAATCGCCGACGAATGGTGCTTTCACACCGAACGCGAAACGATTGATTGCCTTTGGCTAATTCACGCCTGCATGATAGTTGGCGCTGACCGAGAATGCATTTTACACCTGCAAACATTTAATCACGTAAATGTTGGCGCATAGCACCAGAAGGCACACAAACTGTTAAAAAGCACAGAAAAAGAAAGAAAATTGATTTAATGTATTTAATGTAATTATACTAAACATAAGAATTTTACACTGTTTGGCATAAAAATCTTAAATAATGCAAAAACATCAAACACTATTACACGTGTATTGAACGTTTTATTTATATTGAACTATCCAAAACACAAACCATTCCAATCACACTCACTGCACTGTTGGATATACGATTCTAATATGGCTGTGAAGGTTGTCAGGGGGGAAAAATCAACACACTGGTCGAAAAAAAAAAACCTTGCTTTGTCGTGCCGCGATTGATCGCGCCTAGTGTGAAAAGCTCCATAGGGATCTATTGTTTCGATTCAAAAGCGTCATCGCGACAAACATGTTGCTTAATTGCGTTCAGTGTGAAAGGCCCTTAATAGCACCGTGGGGTGTAATAGCGCGGTTACGACAGTGTAATAGCACCGCGGGGTGTAATAGCGCGGTTACGACAGTGTAATAGCACCGCGGAGTGTAATAGCGCGGTTACGACAGTGTAATAGCACCGCGGAGTGTAATAGCGCGGTTACGACAGTGTAATAGCACCGCGGGGTGTAATAGCACCGCGGGGTGTAATAACGCGGTTACGACAGTGTAATAGCACCGCGGGGTGTAATAACACCGCGGAGTGTAATAGCGCGGTTACAACAGTGTAATAGCACCGCGGGGTGTAATAGCACCACGGGGAGTAGTAGCGCGGTTACGACAGTGTAATAGCACCGCGGGGTGTAATAGCGCGGTTACGACAGTGTAATAGCACCGCGGGGTGTAATAGTGCGGTTACGACAGTGTAATAGCACCGCGGAGTGTAATAGCGCGGTTACAACAGTGTAATAGCACCGCGGGGTGTAATAGCGATGTTACGACAGTGTAATAGCACCAAGGAGTGTGATAGCACCGCGAGGTGTAATAGCGCGGTTACGACAGTGTAATAGCACCGCGGGGTGTAGTAGCGCGGTTACGACAGTGTAATAGCACCGCGGGGTGTAATAGCGCGGTTACGACAGTGTAATAGCACCGCGGGGTGTAATAGCACGGTTACGACAGTGTAATAGCACCGCGGGGTGTAATAGCACGTTTACGACCGTGTAATAGCAGCGCGGGGTGTAATAGCGTGGTTACGACCGTGTAATAGCACCATGGAAAAACTCACCATAATGAAGTTCTTGGCTTCTTCAAATACCTCCTCTAGCACATTTGGTGAAAGGAAGGCTTCTTTGTAATCTAGTCAACAACAGTGGTATAACACAGAGATAAAGATCTCCCATACAAAGAGAAAATTTAATAATAAACACTGGCGTCACCAATTTAACTGTCTTCCTAAAAGAGTAGCATAATAATGCATATTACACAAATGTAATTTATCAACATTGAGCATTAAATATGGTCAAAGTGCATCTGTCTTTTAGACTATAAAACACTGCAAAAACAAGATACAACAAAATAATCAATATACAGTATAATATTATAGTATTAAAACATGCAATAATTGGTGTTAATGAATGATATACAAAAGTGGTTAAGTTAAAACTCCACTAAATATTAGCCTTACATGACAAAACAGTTATAAACAGTTCATAGATTAAAGCGCTCTCCTAAGAAAAACTTGATAATAAATATTCTTTTTAACTTTACTGGAATTTTAACACTATGAATATATAGTATATGTAGAATTATAGTATAGGAGGTGACTGTTTGGGTGAGCACTAACCAGAGCCAAAGGAGATGATGTTGACTCTTAATGAACGGTCCAGTGAGTTGAGCACCTTCAGAGCAATCCTGCGTGCGTTCAGCATTGCCTCTCCTCGCATGGACTCTGACGTATCCAGCACAACGATCACATCACTCACATCTGACACAGAAACGCCACTGGACTCAAAGTGCGGATAAAACACCAACATGCAGGCCTGCACAAGTAAACCACTCAGTGTCAGCGTTTAAAGATCAATGTGTACGTTTTTATTGGTGAGATTGAACAAAAGATTAATCTCATTTTACCTCAGTGTCCTTCTCTGGATGTTTCTCCACCCACATTCTGGGCATATGGATCTGACACAGTGTAAAGTTGAGCCGGAAGCCATCAGTGCTGAGAGTCTGGTCTGGTAATGTGCTCACTACGGCCTTACAATCCGTCCTCTAGGAGAAAGGCCGCACAAATTCACCTCTATATCACTCTAATACATACAGTACATAAAGACTTCTCAATAATATTTAACTGTAAGAAAAGCAACATTAAATGTACATTCCTATTAATGAATAAATAAGACACCTTGATTTTGATTTGATGAGAGCACTCCAGGTTAATGATCTCATAAGGCATCTCAATAGACATGCACAGAGAAAATTCTCTAGAAGAACAGAGAGATATTCATGGATATACTGTACATAGTAAATCAAATGGCACCAAATTGTCCATGACAGATCCAGTTCTCACCCCTCTGGTTGAAGCTCGTTCACACAGACCTTTTCAACAGTCGTCTGCAACGAAAACATGGTTTGGCTTAGAAAAAAGTTCCAATTTGCACTTTTAACTGTTTCAGAGAGAATTGTGGCTTTGTGAATCACATTATGCAATTGATTTAGTAAAAAAAAAGGTCAATTAAATGGTTACAAGACAACTCAAAGTTCCTGGTGTACCTGGGTTCTCTGGTTCAGTGCTGAGCTTTGCTGCCATGGAGCCACACTGCCTGGCAGGGAGAAGACGATGGTGCCTGCTCTCACAACCAGCTCAGTGATGAACGTCACTTTGATCAGCACTGTGGCTCCAGGGGGCAGGTTTCCCACACTGATGGTGAACACATCCTGCAGCACACACAGATATAAGAGCACTTTTATGCACAGGATTTCCAAATATAATAAAAATGAATAAAGACTAAATAAGAGTAACACATGGAGAATCCACTCTCACTGAGGATTGTATGTGTGTGTGATGAATATATATAAATATACAGCAAGGAGAGAAACGCACAGGTGCATCCTGGTCCATCAGGTAGGCTCCATGGCCTTTCTCTATAGCCTGCTTGTATTCTTTACGCGCTTGCTCCTTCTCCTTTACCTAAGAGAATGAGAGATAGAGAGGGGATAAGAATAAAATGTACTAAATGGAATATTGTAGATTATTAAAGCAAAAGCAGAAATGTAGTCTGGGGAAGGCCACCTTTCCAATAACATGCTTTCCATTAATGAAGGCTTCAAAGCCACACACTGCTGCTGTCTCTTCTAGAGGGAAGACATACTTTGCCTCAATAGGAACACTGCTGTCATTTGTGTATGTCTGGAAAATGACAACCTGTTAACAAAATGAGAGAAACAAATGATTTTTGAAATATCATTTTATATATCATGAATATTTTACATGATTATTATATAGTACAGCATTCTATAGAATTCATGTTTGTATAGCTAAGGTATGGGTTTGTGTTTATGCGGCTAAGAAATAACTCAGCGATTATTTACTGCAAAAAATATTCCAAGGCTGTATTTCTTCGAAATACTTTGGACATTAATTACTGCAATGGAAATCTGTATTGTGTAATAATCAGCTGTTTTTCAGTGTAATTACCTGAGAGAGAAGGTCCATTAGCTTACATCTCACATGTACAGCCTGCAGGGGGAGTGTCTGACCATTACTGTCCAACAAACCGGCAGTGACCTCCTCCAGAGGGTTCTTAGTCACTCCTAAACCCTCTCCATCATCACTGGACACTAGAAGATTAAACCAACACATCCACATACGTATGATTACGATGTCAGGCCTGCGTCAAATCCAGTGGATATTGGTCATAATCATGTTCCTCTTGTCCTTTGGTGTGGTCACATGATACAATATACAACAAATATAATACATTACATAGTTAAAGTTTATATATATTCTGTAATGTCTAGTGATTATTTCTAAAACACTCACAGAGGTGAGAAGATGAAGCAGAATGTAGAGGTGCTAGAGTCGTGTCAACATTAGGCTGAAAATCCTTCACTTCATCCTCGGATAGAAAATACTGAACTACATATTTCAGCCTGATCTGGTCTGTGTTATACACCACATATTCATCATCCTGCAACATGATACACACAGAATGCAAAGTGTCAAATTAAGCTCTAAAATGTTTCCTGCCCAGAGAACTGATTTAACACACAAGTGGTACCTCAAAATCAGAGTGTGTTTTTTGTGTACGGCGAACTCCATGCACGCTGTTGTAGCCCTCAGGGGCAGAGGTCAAAGTAAAATCCCTTTTATGCAGGTCTTTACACTGGCCAAGAGCCACCTCACAGACCAGCAGTAACCGACAGCCATCAGTCACACTGGGTTTGGAATATTTGACTGACGTGCTGGAACACAGAGCAGACCCTCAGAACAGTAATAATGGCATTGAACACCTCTGTGCATCTTGGCGCAGTAATAATATATGTGACATTACAGTATATATGACCCTACTGCAGATGACAATACACTTCCTTTAATAATTTGCGCAATTTCTGGTACAAACATGAGAAAACACTGACTTTAACGAATCACTGAAGTAGATGCCACTTCCCAGATTCCCAATGTCTGTTCTTTCAATCCCATGCTGCTCTACTCCGGCCTTGGGCAGTAACAGACCCCTGGAAAAACAACCAAAATTCAAAATTACTTTGAGGTACTATGTGTGTCAGTTGTGCAAGTGTGTGATATAGAAAACAAAAGAGACTCTCACCGAGACAGGATTCCGACCAGGCTACTGGAACTAGTGGAATGGAGGAGAGGCTTAATGTTGCCGAGTTCATTCTTAAACATGTGAAGCTCTGTCCCTCTACTCACACGCAGTATCTGCTGGATCTGAGCTGGCCTGTATAATTATTAAAGATGTACACAAAGTAGTTTTGTGAAGATGTACAAAAATATAGGACATGTGTGTGTTGGTAAACTTAAAGTTTGTGACTAAATATTAAACCATTGAATTATTGAAACATTTGAAACATTTTTGCCCACAAATGTGTAAATATTATGCATTTTATGTGTACATTTGAAGAAGAATATTCATGTGGTAAAATTCTTTCTGCCCCTTCTGAACAATCCCAGATGAAGTTCACACTGTACATACCTATCCTGCAGAAGCTGGCTGACAGACAGGAACTCTGGGCTTTGAGATGGCACCTGCTCAATACTGCACCTCAGAGCACGATATTTCCCCAGAGAGGATGGACTGGGGTTTCCCAAAGTCGCCTCCGTCATGTTCAGAATATCTCTGATCAGCTGGGGTGTTAATATGGATACATCAGAGTTTACAATACCATGAGAATTGACTACACTTTAACAGCAATTACTAAAACAATTCTTAACAATTACTAAACAAAATACAATTGTTACAGACGTTACCTGACAGAGATCTAGTTTCTGGGACACCAGCTTGTTTTTTGAGTCCGGCTCTCTTATTCTAAGAGGTAGCAGAGTGTTGACTTCCTCCAGCAGACCCTTGACTTCATCCTCACACTGACACTTCTGTACCTGGAACAGTAATCCTTCCACCCTGCTCACCTGCAGCAACACACATCACCGGTTACACACACACACACACACACACACACACACACACACACACACACACACACACACACACACACACACACACACACACACAGTGGTTATATACATTACAGTCATGCCGCAGATATAGTGTTTTTTTTTTTTTAATTGTCTACTGATCATGATTGTTTTTCATCTGAATATAGTCTACTGAATCTAATTCTACTGAGTGTTTCAGTGTCTTAGAGTCTTACATCATTGAGACTGATGCTGGTAACAGGGACGGTCAGGATACTGCTAAGTGAACCAAGAGCTTCTGTCCAGATGAGTTCCACAAAGACGCCCACTTCCTGTGAGACTGAGCTGCAGTTTAGCTTCTCCTCCAACAGAAGCTGTCAATCACACATAGTTCAAGACAGTTCAGCAAATTAGACTATATACATAAAATGGGATACAAAGACTGTACAAAGTGTCAGTGACTCTTAATAAGAATTAATAATCCTGCAATTACAAATGTATTTTTAGATCAAAATTAGATGTACATTGAATAACTTTATCCCACTTAGTCTACATACAGTATATGACCTGAAGAGAATTATGTAAACACTGAGACCAAAGTCAATTTAGACAATATAAAGGCTAAAAAAAGACCCCTCACCTTTAGCAAAGCTGTAAGGACATGCTTTCAGCAATCAAATACATGAAAATGTAAAATGCCTCACTAACCCATTATTGTTTACATTTGTGTGTATATCTAAAAAAAAAATTAGAATCCAAGTTATGCTGTGTTGGACTGACCTGCTGGAGGCCGTGAGAGGTCAGCTTTTCCGCCCATGGGGGAAGTGTTTGTGTCTGAGTGAAGCCTTGGACCTGCAGCTCCTTTCTCAGCATCAGATACGCCTCCACAGCATCCTCAGAGCTACAGCTGTGCACCTGCTTATCCCACACTACACTCTTCTGCAATAATAGAGAAGAAGGTGCCACGGTGATGACCAACCCACTGTAAAAATTACGTTATAGTATATTATGTGATATTCAGTGGACAGAACAGATTCTGTTAGATTTAGATAACTGCACCTCTGCCTCATGCATGATGGAGCTCACAACACGATATTGTTGTCCTGCTTGGCCTTTGGCACTCCGAAGCTCCAGAACTGACCATGTCTTGGGCTGAGCCTCCAACATACACACATGTGGATTAACACAAAAGTGCAGCCTTCTGCATGCTGATCAACTATTCATAAATATTTTATGTGCTTGAATTACATTGCTACACTGGGTGAAAAGCATTGGTAAACTCACTTTGGCCAAAATGGAATACTTGGCAACTTGGAAATCTGAAGAAAATTCTGGCATATCACGATCATTTTCCTTGTATAACCTGCAGAGTAGGAATTATACATATAAAGCATAGTTTCAGTTACAATGTATAAAACATTGTCCACCAACTGAATGACATGCTGTAAATCAACACACCTGAACCTGCCCAGGTACGTGCCGTCCTTCACTTGAATCTGGGCTTTCTCATCATGAATGCCACTGTTTCGTAGCTGGGGCTGATCTCTGCACTTCAGCCCTGCTGGGAATTTGACAGACATATTCAGCCCTTCATCATCAAGACCATTAAGACCATTCACAGTTCTGTTCAAGTTCAAGTGGTTCAAGCTGCTTTTTATTGTGTAATATTTCACCATTTACCATGAGACAGTTTACAACACAGCTCTCAGTGATTCACACACCCACTTCTCCAGTTACATTAGTCATATTCCAGGAAGAATAACATCTAACATCTGAACAGTGCAAATAACACTGATCAACCTGTCACAGTTACAAACTGCTCTTTTGTTCTGAACACTCCCACAGGCCTTTTTTATTTCTGCATAACCATCAACAAAGCATGTATCAATCATCTCTAAATATATACGTTTCTATATCTGCAACCATAACGACTGATATATGTACACTAAAACTTGTCAAGAGTGTAATACCAGAGTATGAAGCTTGTTCAGGTGTGAGGTCTGAGCTCTGTGGCTTTAAGACGTGTTCTTGGACAGGAAGCAGCAGTCCTTTCTCCAGGCAGCTCCACACATACTGCAGACTGACCACTGGTGTCTGGTGTTTCTGAGCACTCCTCCACCTGCTGCTGCTTATGTTCTCCTGGCTGGTTGCAACCACAAATGAACACTAGATAGGACAGATATGGAGACTTGGTCTGATCTTGATTTCTCATTGCATGCTTAAACACCCATTTTTCAGGACTCACACTCCAAGAACATGGTGAGATTATATTTCTCCTATTATGAGTAATTTAAATTTCTTTTTTATTTGTTTTACAAACAAATAAAAAAATAGTCTTGCCATTGTCACTTTATCATTAAAGCTCTTACGCTCTCAGGACCTGTCAGCAACTTTCGTTATATTCCAATCTCATAACTAAATACCTTTCCTTTTACATGTAGTGCAGTTACTGATTAATTCATAGTAGTTTCTGAATAATGATACATAACTGAATAACAGGTTGAGAGTTTAACTCGTTAAATCACTGACAGCATATATAAATTCATACATTTAAAATCTATATCTGAAATTGATATATTTCTGTAAAGCTATACAAATAAAACTGAATTGAATTGAATTGAATATATACACTCACCATCCACTTTTTTTTAGGAACACCTGTACACTTGCACATTCATACAGTTATCTAATCAGCCAATGAAGTGGCAGCAGTGCAATTCAAAAAATCATGCAGACACAGGAAAAGAGCTTCAGTTCACGTTCACATCAAACATCAGAATGAAGAAAAATTGTGATCTCTTTGACTTTGATCATGGCTTGGATGTTGGTACCAGATGGACTGGTTTGAGTATTTCAGAAACTGCTAGAAGTCTCTAGAATTTACACAGTAAATATGGTGCAATAACCAAAAAACCATTGAGTGAGTGACAGTTCTGTGGGTGGAAATGCCTTGTTAATAAGAGAGATCAGAGGAAAATGGCCAGATTCGTGTAGGTTTAACTGGTCTTTTTCCAGTCTTCTGTCCAGTTTGGGTGATTCTGTGAGCATGATAGCCTCAGATTCTTGTTCCTGGCTGACAGCAGTGAAACCTGATGTGGTCTTCTGCTGTTGTGGCCAATCCACCTCAAGGTTTTATGTATTGTGCATACTGAGATACTTTTCTGCTAACCACGGTTGTAAAGAGTGCTTATTTGAGTTACTATAGACTCGTCAGCTCAGACCAGTCTGGTCATTCTCCTCTGATCTCTCTCATCAACAAGGTGTTTCGGCCTGCAGACCCTTTGCTCATAGGATGTTTTTTTGATTTTCGCAACCGTTCTGTATAAACTCTAGAGACTGTTGTGTGTGAAATTCCCACACAGCAGTTTATGAAATACTAAAATCAGCGGTTTATGAAATACTCAAATAATTTTATGAACTTTGCTGCTGCCACATGACTGGCTGATTGGATAACTGCATGAATAAGCAGATGTACAGGTGTTCATGTTAAAGTGACCGGTGAGTGTAGATATACAGGAGATATCAGGGAAGAAAAAAATCATCTACCTTCTGGTTCACTACATATGATATGTTTCCTCCATTGTCCAATATAGCAGTCATCAGCTTCTTCTTCTCCTTAAAAGGGACATTTTTCAGGTCCAGAACCACAGAGCAGTCACTGAATATAGCCATTCCTGTAAGAGAGACAAAAAAATAGGTAGAGAAATCAAATATGGATTCTGGATATGTTTTTCTTAGCATAGGATTTCCATGATGTGCCATGCCACTTTCTCAAGACTCAATACACACATGAAATGATGACTACAATCTAAACTGCTTACTATCACACTTAAAAGGTGGGTCATTTCGGCATTTGAGGTCAATCTCTGTCCCTTTGACATTTTAATGAATAAAACATACATAATCAATTTCTACATATTCTTTGTCAATAAAAACATTCAATATTTGATATTTTATTTTTAAATATTAAAAATCCATTCAAAAGTTACAAACGCAGTAACATGTCATGTCCCTGACAATTTTAATACTGTTAAAAATGTTTTGTCCTCACTTTGTAAATTTGTCCTCAACTTCCTGTCAACCCTGTTATACTGGGGAAAAAACTACAGGAAGTTGTAATCTGTTACTTTAAGTAACGCTGTCATGGTGGTGCCAAAAGGGCGCAGAACTACACTACCCATCAGCCCCAGCACATCACATGACCAAGACATATGCCTCACAAATTACTTGCACCTGTGTCTTGTTATGCCTTGTTAGCACTATTAAGTTCTAGTTTTTATTGTCTCACTGTCAAGCTTTTGTTGTAGTTGTCCTTTGTTGTTGTGTGTGCTACATTATTGCTTGTAGTCTTTATGTCTCTTGCCTCGCACCCACGGTTTTGGTTGTTTTATTTACATTTTGCATAAGTTATTTGCACTTGCATCCATCTCCATCGCCATTCTGTGACACGTGACTTTGAGGAAATTAATTACATTACAAATAACCAATAACATTACAGCGGCAGCAACAGGACAGAAACCAAAACAAAACATATGAGTAGACAGTAAACAAAATCCATGACAACCCGGAAGCACGCACTGTCGATTTTCGGGCTGTTGAGTGTGCTGCTCGCGCCACTTGTTCATTTGACACACTGAGGCAAACTCCTCAACCCTGTTGCACTTAAATCATGCGGAAATGCATGCAATAAAATTTGTAAAATTTATATATATATATATATATATATAAATTTGTAAAATTTATATATATTTATATATATATATATATATATATATATATATATATATATATATATATATATATAAATTTTACAAATTTTATTTCATGCATTTAAAAATTTTATATATATATATGAAAATTTATATTAAAATATTTGTTTTTATTAAAATATTTGTTGAGTACATGGGCTACCTCACCATGTGCTTCATCACATTGCTTGCTACTGCAGATTTAGCATAGTAATTGTCAACCCTGTTATCCCCAACCCTGGTAGTGCTCTTTTGTAACAGAGTAGATGCTATTGCATTGTAGCCATGGCTGGGACTGCAAAAAACCGACATTTATTCACAGTAAATTGAGAAAAATGAATTTACAATTGCATTCTATTTAAACAGTTAAAGGAAAGTTTGGATTTAATTTCAGTATACCGTCATGTGAAAAAATAAGTACACTCCATGGAAATTGTTGGTTTTTTTTGACATTTGGACAAGCAAATTGACATTTTGTAGTAATTTTCACAATTTACATTAACAACAACAACAAAAAACAGATCAGTCACATGGAAAAAGTAAGACCACCCCTACGTGCATCACACCTTCAAATCCATAAAATTAGAATCAGGTGGTCAAGATTGGGTGCCAGTGATTAGAACCTGCTTAGGGAGTGCAGGTGGAACCCGTCTTATTTATACCCCTCTCATATCTAGTGTCTGATGTTCCCTTTGTTATTGAGGTGTGTGGTGTCATCATGCCAAGATCTAAAGAGTTCTGTAAGGCCTTCAGAAAAAAAAGGTTGTGGATGCCTATGAGTCTGGAAGGGATTTAAAAAGATCTCCAAATTATTTGAAATACATCATTCCACTGTAAGGAAAATAATCTACAAATGGCGCAGATTTCAAACGACTGCCAATTTATCCAGGACTGGCCGTCCCAGCAAAGATCAGACCGTCTGATGCAAAAAGAAGTCTCCAAGAACCCCAAAATTTAATATTGCTCTGGACATACGAATCAAAGATAGAGCTGTTTGGCCACAGTAACAGCAGACATGTTTGGGGCAGACCAAAGACAGCTTTTCAGGAGAAGCATACCAACTGTGAAGCACAGGCAGCTTCACAGAGTCCCTTCACAGGGACTGGGCAGCTTGCATTCATTGATTCAACTATGAATTCTGCATCATATGGCTCAAAAAGAAGAAATGGAGGGTTATGGAATGGCCTAGTCAAAGCCATTGAAATCCCATGAAAAAGTCTCATTGAAATGTTGTGGGGGGGATTTGAAACAGGCAGTACATGCAAGAAAACCCTCAAACATCTTGCAACTGAAAGAATACTGCATGAAAGAGTGGTCAAAAATTACAGCAAGCCGATGTTACAGACTGGTGGACAATTATGCAAAATGCCTACAAGAAGTTATTTCTGCTAAGAAATTGCAGTCTGTGCATTTAAGAAAGCATTAGGTGATGTCATTCTCACTTTAGTCTTCTGGTCATCAGTGAAAATCTCAACATGCTATATCTTAAGATCCCAGTTATAAAAACTGTCATGTAGAACATGGCCCTAGGAGTTGTGATCCTAAGAGCACTATGTGTTATGCTCCAGTGTATGTGTCTAATAATCCCTGTTTCAGCTGAATGAGATGTATTAGATCAGGGAAAATACAAAACTCTACAGAGCAGCAGTTGCCTGAGGACTACAGGACTGGGAAATACTTCTGTAGACCAACAATCCAACAACTAAATTCTTTTATCTTCACACCTGTTTCAGTCACCTTACAGCCACCAGCCAACAAGAGAAAAAAAATCCTACTGCACACATACACTTGAACTTTACCAGTAGTGAAATTCAGATTCCAAGAGATCTCACCTGTGTTCTGAACACCTTTCTTTTATTGTTTAGGTTAAAGAGTGGACCTTTTTTGATAGTTTTAAAACAATTCATGTACATGTTGCAGGGGAAAGGATGTAGGAAGGAAAAGATTTTAAAAAAAAACAAAGGAAGGTGCTACACTCACAAATCAAAGAACTAGAAAAGGCCTTTCAAAAGCTAAATACAAAAAAAAAAAAAAAAAAAAAAAGAAGAGAAAAGGAAAAGTTCAGGAAAAAGTATATCACGATATTTTCTGGTATTTATTGTGATAACGATATCAGTGACGATATAAATATAGTACCATTCACCACTGTTTTTGGCTATAAGTGATGGCTGCATGCAGTCTTGAGTCTTCATACTCCGGTTTGTGTTTGAGATGGTTGAACAAATTGAAAGTGTTTCCACCTTTTGTAACCACTGTTTTTTTTTTTTTGGCAAACTTTGCATATTACGGTTGTTTGCTGCACATCTGATTTTCTGTAACCAAACCAGTTCCAGATTGTAGAGGTAGCGATAAACTCCTCTTCAGCTTCATGTCCGCCTTCCATACTTGTTTTCGCTCTGCACGTGAGCCAGGAATGGGTCGCAGACCGTCGCAGAAATACGTCATCAAATACAGGTGCATCTCAATAAATTAGAATGTCGTGGAAAAGTTCATTTATTTCAGTAATTCAACTCAAATTGTGAAACTCGTGTATTAAATAAATTCAATGCACACAGACTGAAGTAGTTTAAGTCTTTGGTTCTTTTAATTGTGATGATTTTGGCTCACATTTAACAAAAACCCACCAATTCACTATCTCAACAAATTAGAATACTTCATAAGACCAATAAAAAAAAACATTTTTAGTGAATTGTTGGCCTTCTAGAAAGTATGTTCATTTACTGTACATGTACTCAATACTTGGTAGGGGCTCCTTTTGCTTTAATTACTGCCTCAATTCGGCGCGGCATGGAGGTGATCAGTTTGTGGCACTGCTGAGGTGGTATGGAAGCCCAGGTTTCTTTGACAGTGGCCTTCAGCTCATCTGCATTTTTTGGTCTCTTGTTTCTCATTTTCCTCTTGACAATACCCCATAGATTCTCTATGGGGTTCAGGTCTGGTGAGTTTGCTGGCCAGTCAAGCACACCAACACCGTGGTCATTTAACCAACTTTTGGTGCTTTTGGCAGAGTGGGCAGGTGCCAAATCCTGCTGGAAAATGAAATCAGCATCTTCAAAAAGCTGGTCAGCAGAAGGAAGCATGAAGTGCTCCAAAATTTCTTGGTAAACGGGTGCAGTGACTTTGGTTTTCAAAAAACACAATGGACCAACACCAGCAGATGACATTGCACCCCAAATCATCACAGACTGTGGAAACTGAACACTGGACTTCAAGCAACTTGGGCTATGAGCTTCTCCACCCTTCCTCCAGACTCTAGAACCTTGGTTTCCAAATGAAATACAAAACTTGCTCTCATCTGAAAAGAGGACTTTGGACCACTGGGCAACAGTCCAGTTCTTCTTCTCCTTAGCCCAGGTAAGATGCCTCTGACGTTGTCTGTGATTCAGGAGTGGCTTAACAAGAGGAATACGACAACTGTAGCCAAATTCCTTGACACATCTGTGTGTTGTGGCTCTTGATGCCTTGACCCCAGCCTCAGTCCATTCCTTGTGAAGTTCACTCAAATTCTTGAATCGATTTTGCTTGACAATCCTCATAAGGCTGCGGTTCTCTCGGTTGGTTGTGCATCTTTTTCTTCCACACTTTTTCCTTCCACTCAACTTTCTGTTAACATGCTTGGATACAGCACTCTGTGAACAGCCAGCTTCTTTGGCAATGAATGTTTGTGGCTTACCTAGTGAACCAAACTGAGAGACCATTTTGAAGGCTCAGGAAACCTTTGCAGGTGTTTTGAGTTGATTAGCTGATTGGCATGTCACCATATTCTAATTTGTTGAGATAGTGAATTGGTGGGTTTTTGTTAAATGTGAGCCAAAATCATCACAATTAAAAGAACCAAAGACTTAAACGACTTCAGTCTGTGTGCACTGAATTTATTTAATACACGAGTTTCACAATTTGAGTTGAATTACTGAAATAAATGAACTTTTCCACGACATTCTAATTTATTGAGATGCACCTGTAGGCTTTATCGTTATTACCGCGGGAACACTCATTCATATTGTGGGGAGAATTTCTACCAGTATATCGCAAACGATAAGATATCGCCCATCCCTAACGGGTAAAAAGCAAACTGTGACAAAAAGGAAAATGCAAGAAACGCAAACGGTTCCTTCAAGACACTCTAAAAAATCTACAAGAACGCACAAGTATCTATATCATACACTCCGTTTTCCTGCCTCTGTCCATTCTGGGTCATGCATCCAACAATCTCGGACAGAGACACTTGTATGTGTAAACTGCATAAAATTTAGATTTTGTTACAGAGAAGCTTACCCAGATGCATCTCATAACATAATTGCTGGAACTATTGGTTATCGGCAAAAAATCACACAGATAGTTTTTCCCAGCTCCGTCTGTTGCAGGAGTGTCTGAGAAGGGTCAACTGTCATTATACAGCGGCCTCTAGAGGTGAAAAAAAAACTATCACTGACAATTTTTGTTGTGTTATTTGAAGTGTTTTTTGATTACTTTTGGATGTCTCTATTTTTATTTATTATTTGGTGTGTCACTTTTTTGGTTCAGTTTGGATGTATATCTTTTATTTACTTTAATATTTATTAATAGTTAATGTATATTAATATTTAGTATATTTATTTCATTTAAAAAAAAAGTACAGTACATGGATCACAGAGGAAACAGAAGATGAACTTTGCAGTAGAACTCTGAAGAAGGAAGTTAAAATGACACTGGATGATCTCATTGAGAAAAGCATTCATTCAACATTACCCAGCAGTTCACTTTTTGCCAAGAACTCAAGAGGAATCTCTTGCCAAGCTATGCTTCACATATACTTCTATATATATATATATATATATATATATATATATATATATATATATATATATATATATATATATATATATATATATATATATATATATATATATATATAACATACAAGTATAGCAAAGAAATTCAAGCTGTGCACTGCAAAATCTTGACTCAGTCCTCAACCACATGAAAAGCAAGTATCCTGCTGTGTCCACACTACACTGTCCTACAGTCCCTGCACTCAGTACAGACAAAACCTCTTCTTGTTCAGCAGCACACTGGAGAGAAAGGGCTTCAAGGCAGGAACTTGGAACTTTTTTTTAAAGCCAGTCATGGTAAGGGAGCACCCAAGTTGGGGGTGGGGTTGGATAGAGGATGGTGAATAAACTGGTCATCACTGGGCATGATATAGCTAATGCAATGGAACTCTTCAAGGCTCTTGATAAGAGTAACACCTCTGAACACCTGTGAAGCTGTTCTAGGTGACAAGTGAGGCAAGTAATGAGGCCAGTGAAAACATACAAGACAACATTCCATCTGTTCCATCAACAATGCACATTCATCAAGTTGTAACAACACACCCAACACAGTTGATCATGGTGTGAGCTGCATGTGTGCCACTGCATAGGTACTCCAGTGCAGTTGTTACAACACAGTAGTTCACTTTCAAGGAGCCTCAAGCATCTTCCTCTCCATCAGAAATTCAATTTGATAGCCCAGAAGTACTTGGAAGATGGTGCATTGTAAAACAGGAGGAAGATCTGTACCCTGGAATAATTCTGGCCACAGAAGAAGGCTACGCACAAGTGAAAGGTTTGCACTGTATAGGAGCAAACCACTTATTCTGACCATTAAGGGAAGACACGATATGATACCTCTATAATGACATCATTCAGGTAATTCCACCACCAAGGTCTGTTGCTGAGTGCCATGTAAGAGTTGACCGAGACATACGGTCTGAGTTACAAAAGTAAACCGACATTTCAGAAGAAAAATTTGAAGTGAAGACGAGTTACATGAAATATAGTTACATATACCATTTTGTTATAATGTTGCAGTTTTCTAATCAATGTCTTTTGAATGATTAAATCCTCTGAAATTGATCGTTTTTTATGAAGTCAACACATTTTAAAAATGAATGTTTGAATGTTTCATTTCATGCAGTGATTGCACAGGTAGATGTTGGCCTGCTGTGGCATTGCTGCCTGTCGCACCTCCTCCGGTGGCCATAGGATTACCGCTCTTCCTTGCCACTATGCCTAATGCAACCAAAACCATACAGGCCTCCCCAGTGACTAAGGCTGTAGCAAGCCCCATGGGAACCGTAAATGCATGCTCAGTGCCTCTGGTTCCCTATGGCACAGGTCAGCTGCAGGGTTGTCAGCAGGGTACAGTACCAGCACTCAACAACGTTTCACTCCTTTAACCCTGGAACATCTAATGGTGGCGGAGCAGTGGCAGGGACGTCTCCCTGCCACCCCCTGCCACTAGACCTTGGGTTAGATGTTACTGCCCCAACACTTTTTTGGTCACCAAGAACCAAAAGCTGCTTTTCTTGTCCTCTTCAGCCAGGTCTTTCAGGGCCTTCCACTGGTTTGCTCCAGTTACTCCCATATCCCTCAGGAGGCGAACAGTTGATGTTCCAACAAAGCCATGTCATCCTACTTCTACCGGGTAGATGATGGTTCTCCAGCCAGCCTCCTTAGACTCAGTGATGAGATCAGAGTACTTCAGCCTCTTCATCTCAAAGGCAGCTTGTATTCCTTCCTCCCAAGGGACAGGTAGCTTAGAAAAATGTTTGTCATTAAAGAAAGCAGCATATTACGTAAGAGACCACTTTTCAGACAAAAAACACAATGAAGGCTGCTGGGTTTTGCTGCAAAAATAAGAAGCAAGTGTGAAAGTCAAAGTCTCCAGAAGAACTGTGGCTGGTTCTGAGTGGCTTTGATCACCTACCAATTTTAAATGTCCATTTTACTTCAGCATTAAGACAAAATAAAATATTAATATTTTGGTGTCAGAAATGGACCATCTACACGTTTTAAAAATGTATTTATGGTTAGATTTATAACAACAATAATAATCATAATATTAATAATAATAATAATAATAATAATAATATAGTTTCTTAAAATGTTTTTAGTAAATGTATTTTATTTGGCTTAATGCTTTATAGCGTCTCATTAAACTTGACCGATTTTGACATTATTTAAATGTAAGGAGCTATAAAAACGTTTTTTTTTTGACTGTATACTTATAAATACTGTCAATTGTTGTGTTTGTTTTGTTACACGAATGTTTTGTATAAAAGTTCATTTGCTTTTGTTGTGTAGGAGCTCGCGGACGCTCGTTTTCCGCGTTCGGTGCCGTTACCGCCAAGTGTGTAAAAGCCGCGGCCCTAAAATTTAAGTGCAGCAAGATTAACAGTGCTTTCAGGAAGAGCGGCTGGTTTAACCGCAGTTCACTAATGTAACCTACAGTTTCGAATCTGACCAACTCTATTAGCTTATCTCACAGGACACTTACCTCTAATATACTGGTATATGATATGTTGAAAAGAGACTTTGAAGCTAATGGTATCTGACACCGTTAACAGCACTAGTCCATAACTAAACACATGCAAAAGTAAGTCAATACAATAAAATGAGCTTTCGTTTGGTGTAAATATGTGACTTACCTCAGAGTTTTTTAAAAACAAAACAACGCTAATAACTATATTTCTCCAGGAGAAGTAGGACCTGGAAGTGTTGTCAAACAGTGAGTGACTTCCCGGAGAACAGCTGCATCAGGCCACGCCCCATGAGCCAAGCGGACCAATCACATTCATCTTCAGCCATGTTGTGGTGTGTGCGTCAGCGCCGTTGAAAATAATAATAATAATAATAATAATAATAATAATAATAATAATAATAATAATAATAATAATAAGAGGAAGAAGAAGAAGAAGGATAAAGAGGTATAGTATTTTTTAAATATTTTATTTATTAATTTCACTCATTAATTTCAGCCTGATCACTTTCCAGGAATTGCATAAAGGTGGCCTACTTTCTGTCATCTTTCTCTCCCTGTAGGAGGTCGAATGAGTTTCTATGAAGACTACCCATTCAAGGACAAAACTTATATACTCTCTCCCTGGATATATTATATAATAAAATGTTTTACTGAATGTCATTCGTTGTTTACCTTGATTATTTTGCACTATTGACCAAACTTCTTTCTTGGGTTAAATTGAGCAGTTGCTTGCATTCATTGATATTCACTTGTGCATGCTTATGTGAATGTCTTAACATAAGATAGAGATGTAGAGATGCAGCGATTGCATTTTTTTTGCCGATTCCGATTTTCTTTCTAAGAACTATAACTGACAGCATATACAAACAAAAATCTACTTTTCTTCAATGCAAAATTTTATTTTCATAATAAAAGAATTATTAAACATTACAATTTCCCCCAAACTGCACTAAGTTACAGGATTTTCTCTCACTTAAACAACTTTCAAAATAAAGTGCTCTGTGACTGGAAAGAGGTAGAAATAACAATGAACTGAAAATGAGTTGCTTTATATAACAAAACAGATCTCATTTCCCACTATGTTTATAAATTGACCTTTTTCTCTTTTTTACTCATCTCACAAAAGTCCAAAGATTATAAGCCTATGAACAAAACTGAAGTGTACAAATACTCTTCCAAATATTAATAGGTGCAGCGGCTAATAATTAAATAACAAGTGGAACCAGTAGAATTAGTTACTGCTCCTTAAAGGCGGAACGCAGTCTGTAGACGGAGCGCGAGCTGTGATCATCGCCTGTATGCGTGTAAAGTCTGGTTATATTTCTGTTGCTCTTTGCCCTGTTTTATTTATGTTCAGTAACGGAGTTTTTAGTGGAGTGTTTTGCAAACTGCCCCATGTGTGCGGGGGATCGACAACGCTGATAATAAACCACTGTGAAATATCAGATACGTGAGTTTTGCTTACACCTGGCTACAACCATTCAGGCTATCCGGCCTCTCGGCTCGGAATCGGAAAGACGTGAGACTGACCGGCCGGTCACCGGTCCGGGCCGAGCATGCGGAAAATCGGCCGATTCCGGTCCCTGGACGGTCGATTGGTGCATCTCTACATAGAAGCACGAAAAAAATATGAATGCATACTGTGGTATCGTGCAGATTAAATACATGAGTCATATATCCAATAACATGGTTTTTAATCCTCGAACTGCAGAGACGTGCAGACTGGTAAGCACTCCCTCGGAAGCACCACATAAGGAAGCAACACAATATATATATATATATATATATATATATATATATATATATATATATATATATATATATATATATATATATATATATATATATATATATTTTGACATGACAACCTAGCTCCCTCTTGTGGACATACTGTGCATAGCGCTTTCAGTAAATATACCACACATACACACTGTAAATGTATTCTACGTTATGGGAGCAATCCCTTTGTCTTCCAAACGTGAACACAGAAAAACTGATTAATGTTGTCTCTCCATCACTCCCCAGAAAAAATGCTACTATAAACGTAGTAATCAAAGCACATTATGCGTTAATATTTACAGAAAATTGCTGCAAATATAGTCGCTGCTGCGGTCTCTCTGTCCCGCTTGAACCCATTCAAACAGGTTGACAGCGCGGACTTACTTGGAGCTATTGAGAGCTACATGAACCACGTGACTGCGCTGCGGCGAGATCACAGCGTGTCGCAACTCTCATTTTCAACGGCGCTGGTGTGCGCCTTCCGGTATTAATTAACTGACTCCCTTAACAATATTATGGCACTTGGTACGCAGTTTTAGTAATTTTTACTTTTGTTTACTTTTGTCTGTGTTCTTGCTCTGGGATTTAAAAACGAGCTTATTTAATTCTTAAATTCAGAACTACTTGAGTTCTTGTGTGAATTAGCGGTCTTCTTTTTTTAATAGAACACACATTTATTTATTGAGGAAAATGATCCAATATTACATATCTGTGAGTGACAAAAGTATGTGAACCTTTGCATTCAGTATCTGACGTAACCCCCCCCCACCCTTAACCCTTACATGATACCACTGGAGTGGCTCATAGACTTAAACTTCCTCAGATTAAAAGTACAATACTCTACAAAACTATCTATCTGTGCCCAAACAAATATTTATTTTGTTTGGTTAGTAATGTAAATGAATTGAAAAATCTTCTTCTTTTTTTTTTTTTTTAAAAAAAAATTAAAGGTCCAAAGGAGCTGTGCTGAGTTGGAAGTCTGGGTTCTACATGACTGGCAGGCGTGTACTTCTCTGAAGCACAGGGATCAGAGGTGAGAAGGGGGGCAGCGAGTCCAATCCCAGCAGTTGTCGTGTGCAGGACTCCCAGTCCCGGCCAAACTCCAGCCTGCTGCACACACATGGGTACTGTCTGTCTGCCCAGCACACCCACTCCACTGCCCTCTTCACTGCCTCCCAGCAGGCCGGCCTACACGACACACACATTATAATAGGACATGAATAAAATGCCTTACCACCAACACTGCTGGAAAATAAACAAAATGCAGAGCAAACAGGGCCTCTTGCCTGGGCTCGGGGTGGTCAGTGAGACGAAAGAGAGACTGGAAGAGCTCCCCGTCTGCCATCTTCATCACTCGCATCAACTGTAGCACCAGCAGTGTGGCTACCAGCTTTAGGATGTCAGCATGAGCCTTTGACCCTGAAACACACACCGGTCCAAAATATTTAACTTGTAATGCGTTTCCTTCAAAGCAGAATTCATCATAAATTTAAGCTTATCAGAACAACTACAGGCCAAAGAATGGAATCAAGGAAGTGAATTTAAGGTTTCAAAATGTTTTAACTAAATCAATTTGTCAACAGCCACACTATGAGTCATGTTTTGAGCTCAAAAAGGGAAACAAATTAAATCAGTAGCTCTGTTATGCTGTGAAGATATTTAGTTTGCTGGTACTGTTTGGGACCACTTGTCCCTTTAGGAAAAGCTATTGCAAATCAGTTTAATAGCTGCACAGTTATTCTGACTGATCACCTTTATCCTGTGATGAAACATTTCTATCCTGATGGGAGCTGTATCTTCCAGCATGACAATGTCCACATCCATAGGACATCATGACTCAGTGAATGTTTTGTGGAGTGTGAAAGTGATGTAAATCATATGCTATGGCCTTCAAAAGATCTCAACCCAGCTGAACACTTATTGGAGATTGTGTTAGACAACACTCTCCCACCACTATTACTGTCAACACCGTAAAATATTCTATTGCATTTGTCTTTAATTTGTCACTTGTCTGTACATATTGGATTATATTCTGCAGTATGTCTAGTTCTGTTTATCTTCTTTGCAAAGCAGTTTCTGGTTTTCAAAGCACTCAAGGATAATCAAAGTGATCAGTCAGAGTTAAATAAAAAATAAATTGGATTTACCCAAAGAACAGATGCCTTTCTCTTTCAGGAAGACATTAGCAAAGAAGTCTACATCCAGGCCCAGGAATCTACTTAGTGTCCCAGTACATTCCCAGTAGCCATCCTGTGTTAAAGATTAAAGACAAAAAAAACCCAAAAAAAACCAAACAAACACTTTTAAACACAAAAACTATGTTACCCATTGGGTATTTTTAGGTGAGCATATTAATGGGAAATTTGATTACTCTGTAATTTTAACTGACTAAATGCTTGCAACTGGGTTGACTGAATGCACATGGCCTTAAATTCAGATACATCTATTCCCTGGATTTTGCCTGTTATAGCTGTGAATGAAAGGTGTTCTAAAATAAATATATTAGATTTAATTAGGCCATTAGATTAAATATTAGCTATATTCATATTTTAAACTTTAATTAATAACAGTAATTGAATACTGATGTCACTTGCCCTTACTTATGGATGGAATTTAATTTCAGAATACATGTGGTAGAGCGTATGTGTGATGTACACAGGCATCACACCAACATACCTGGTGTTGAAGGTTAAATAGCTCCTCCCAGTTGATCCTGTCAGGTCTTCTGTATTGTTCACTTATGCTGTCTGTCTGCACTTGGTTGCTCTCTGTTTCCTCAAGAGGATCTGTGCTTTCACTGAATGATCTGAATGCACATCGTTCTTTATACAAGGTTCGAGTCACAGCTTCGGAAAAGCCTAAATCTGCTGAACCGATGTCCACTTGAGCTAAGAATAAAGAATATAATAATTTTATTAAATCCAAGTAATGGCTTAACATGTAAATGTAAATATAAAAATGTCCAGCCAGTAATGTGGGAGAACTTACATACTGTCTCAGTGTGTAGAGATCCTCTTTTGGAAAAATGACCAGAAGAAGGAGTATCAACAACAACAGGAAAAGCAGGAGCTCCAGAACAAAATGCAACATTAGGAGGAGGAGGAGCAGGAGCTCTGAATCCAACACTAGAAGGTAGAGGAGGGGTTCCAGAACCAACACTTGGAGGAACAGGAGCTCCAAAACCAATACTAGAAGAAGGAGGATGGGCTCCAAAACTACCACTACTAAGAGAGTAAAGAAGAGGCGAGGCTCCGAGTCCAACACGAGAAGGTAGAGGAGGGGCTCCAAAACCAACACTTGGAGGAAGAGGAGCAGGGGCTCCGAAAACAAAACTAGAAGAAGGAGGAGCGGCTCCAAAACAATCACTACTAAGAGAGGTATGAAGAGCTGAGGCGCTGAATCCAACCCTAGAAGGTGGAGGAGGGGCTCCAAAACCAACACTTGGAGGAAGAGGAGCAGGGGCTCCAAAACCAAGACTACAAGAATGAGGACGGGCTCTCCTACTACTCCTACTAGTAGTATCACTACTAAAAGAGGTACGAAGAGCTGAGTCTCTGAATCCAACAGGAGGGGGAAGGTCTTCAAGTCTAACACTAGGACGAAGAGGAGGACGAGGAGAAACTTCAAAACCAATACTAGCAGGACGAGGTGCTTGAAAATACGAACTATCAATAGGAGGAGGAAGGGCACTGGCAACTTTACGACTATGAGATGCTCCCACACGAAACCTACGAGGAGGGGCTTCAAAACCATTACTGGGAGGAGGAGGAGAAGACATCTGGGTGGAGTGAATGGAAGCAATTCTTGTATCACTAAGATCAAAGATATCAAGAGTAGGTGAGCTACAGACATTAGTGGGAGGAATAACAGAACCAACAGCACCAGGACCTGGAACAAAATGAGCTGCAGACATGCTGAATCTAGTAGGGGCAGGTAAACTGAGATAAGGTCCAGCTCCAAAATTTGGCATAAGCTGGCCGTCGGACTGCATTAAAGCTGTAGCTTTCTGTAGCACCTGCAGAGGTGGAAGATATGAGTCTGTACATTCGTCTGTATCTGTGGAAGCTATGTAGGAAAGTGCTTCAAACTCTGTCATGTGCTCAGTAGGGAGGTTTTCAGGTGCCATTAATAGTGACTCAGAGCAAAAGCCCATTAATTCATAAGCCTGTGGAGAAAAGACAGAAATGGAATAGACAAAAGAAACCATTGTTAAATAGTCAATAAATTTAAACAGTCTGACATACAGGGTCAACACAGTTGGACTGTGATACACTCACATTCATTTAATGCGCACCCTTGGTTGTTTTGTTCGTTTGTTTACCTAAATTACTGTGCGTAATATTTATTTTATAAATATTTAACACGTCTTGATTATTCCTTCAGTGGGTGCCAATATTTCTGGATGTAACAGGCATAAACAAAACATGCAACGACAGATGGTCCTTTACCCACTTATTATGAAAATAAAATGCACAAAATACCACATGACTACCTACAACTAAACCTCCTTACTCCCAGCGGATATAAATATATATTGCAACCTTGTCCTCATGGTAGAGGGGGTGGCCTTGCTGTAGTGTATAGGGAAAATGTAAGAGTTGTGGTGATTGAGCTTCATCCTGTTACTTCTTTTGAATACCTAGCCCTTAAGATTGTTAGTCATACATCTCTTGCTGTGATACTAATTTATTGTCCTCCAAAACACACCTTGAAATGTAAATTTTTTTACTGAACTTAGTGAAATACTTACTCTAGCCTCTGCTGCTTCAACTCATGTTCTCTTGGTTGGTGATTTTAATATTCATGTTGATACAGATTGTGCTGATGCCAATGAGCTCCTGTCTGTTTTTGATTGCTTTAACTTTACACAACATGTGAACTATCCTACCCACAAACATGGTCATACACTTGATTTAATCTGCACTTCTAACCTCAATAATGTCTGTACATCTGACTCATGGTTAGCTATATCTGACCATAAATTGATTTAGTTTAGCGTCAGCATACCACTGTACAAATCGTATAAGAAAACCAAGATATTGTATCGTAACCTTAATGCTGTTGACCCTGTTTCTTTCTCTGCTCATGTTTGTGCATCTACTCTAACTGATTCACTGAACCTCACCTGTCCTTCTGAGATCCTCTCACAGTATAATTCTACTATCTTGGGTGCTCTTGAAGACCAAGCCCCTATCAGAACTTGTCTGGTACCATCTACCCATTCCTCCCCATGGTTCACCCCGGATCTTCGTGCCATGAAATCAAAATGTCGTCGCATAGAACGACTATACAGAAAAACAGGCCTCACAGTGCACTCATTAGCCCTATCTGAACATCAACTTAAATATAAAACAGCCATAAATACCACACGCTCTTCATATCTGTCTTTTATCATCAGAAATGCAAGTTGCCGACCCAAAGCTCTTTTTTCT
This sequence comes from Cranoglanis bouderius, assembly GCA_023630585.1. NCBI lineage: Eukaryota > Metazoa > Chordata > Actinopteri > Siluriformes > Cranoglanididae > Cranoglanis > Cranoglanis bouderius. The sequence continues at coordinate 24,387,937 of CM042535.1, forward strand.
ACAGTTAACAAGCTAATTCACCCACCTGCAAATAATGTTACAGCATCAGATGAGCTCTGTTGCTTGTTCCTACACTTTTTCCATGAAAAAATCAACAATATCTGCCACTCTTTTTCTGAATATGACTCTAAAATTTTGTTTTTGGCCTGAGCATTCTATCAACCGTCTCTCCTGCTTTACTCCTACCAGTCCATCTTACATCAGTAATCTAATACAAAAATCAAACTCTTCATCCTGCCAACTAGACCCTGCTCCAACACCCCTACTTAAAAGATGTGTCTCTGCCATATCTGCACATCTGATTAATGCTTCCTTTACTTCTGCTACTGTCCCTGATAACCTTAAAATTGCTGCTGTAACTCCAGTGCTCAAGAAACACAACCTGGACTCATCTGTTCTACTAAATTATCGCCCAATTTCAAACCTGCCTTTTGTATCAAAACTACTGGAAAAAGTTGTAACCTCCTACAATCTCACTTAGCAGAAAATAACCTTTATGACCCTTTTCAGTCCGGTTTTGTGCAGGTCGTAAATGACCTCCTCCACTCTGTTGACTCTGGTGGTCTCAGTATTCTAATACTGCTTGACCTGAGTTCTGTGTTTGACACCATCTGCCATAAAACACTCCTCTCTCGTCTCACAGACATAGGTATCACTGGCGATGCTCGAGCTTGGTTTCTATCATATCTCACAGATCGTAAATATTTTGTTTCTATTAAAGGCTTCAAATCCCCCACTCGCCCCCTAATCTGTGGCGTTCCCCAGGGCTCCGTTCTTGGTCCTCTCCTTTTCATAATTTATAGGCTTCCCCTTGGCCACATTATTCGTCGTCACAATCTCCATTACCACTGCTATGCGGACGACACACAGATCTATGCAACCGCCCGGTCTGACATATCCATCTCAGTCTGTGCACTAACAGCCTGCATTCATGAAATAAAACAGTGGCTAAAACACTAATTTTCTTAAACTCAATGCTCAAAAACCTGAAATAATGATTTTTGGCTCACAAGCTCGCAGACAAAATGTTGAAATAAGCCTGGATATCGATGGCTTCCTCACAAAACCCTCTGAAAAAATAAAAAATCTTGGTATTACACTTGACCCATCATTGACTTTTGAAGCGCACCTCAAATCTGTCAGCAAAACTGCCTTTTTTCACCTCAGACAAATCACCAGACTACGTCCTATTCTTAGCATGAAGGACGCTGAGTCACTGGTCCATGCATTCATAACATCACGGCTTGATTACTGCAATTGTCTTGAACATATTACTCCCACTTTAGCTGGTCTGCACTGGATGCCTGTCTCCTGTCACATTAAATTCAAACTACTGCTCCTCACCTTCAAAGCCTTAAATGGTCTAGTACCCCAATATCTTTGTGACTTACTGCACATTTACACACCAACACGCTCCCTTTGCTCATCAAACCTAGGTCTTCTCTGTGTCCCTAAGTTCCGTCTCTCCACTGCTGGCTGATCCTTCTTCCCTAAGTTATGGAACTCACTCCCCCAAAATCTCCAGAACGTATCCTCCATTTCCTTGTTTAAATCACAGTTAAAATTCTTTCTCTTCTCCAACACTATCTCTCTACTTCTGATGCCTGACCTTCTGACCTTCTCTATATATTCAACTGTTGTGTGTTCCTGATTGTAAAGTGTCCTTACTTCTGTTGCCTGACTCTCTGGAATTTCTTTGTCTGTATGTTCAACTGCTGTGTGTTTCTGATTGTAAAGTGTCCTTGAGCTATGGAAAGGCGCTATATAAATAAAACTTATTATTATTATTGTTAAAATATTTGTGTTTAAGAGCACTGCTAATGTTAGCTAGTTAGCTAGTCTGATCTTTTTCATTGTCTTTCTAACTTTCCAACATTAAGCTTAACTATTGTTTCTTGTGATCTCACTTGTAAAAATGTTCCAGAAGCCTCTTCCAGTAGGGAAGACTCCGAGTCTGACTCCTGACCGCACTACAAAAGAAGCAGAACACAGCACTAAAATAAAGCATAAAGTACATGCGATAGCTATATACCATTAACTTTACTATTTAACTATTATATATTAACTTATCATACTTTATCATAATCAAGGAATCTCATTCTGTTTTTTTCCTTTAGGGCTACAATCAGCTGTGTTTTCTGGGTTCGGGTTTCAGTTGGCTAAGTGAGTCAGATGAGTGGCAAAATTGTAAAAATATAATTTTAATATAAGTATAGAAGTATCTTTAGATTATTAAAATGCATTATAAATAAACTGTATTGTTAATATTGCCATAAACGAACAAAAATACCTGTTTCTCTTCGGTCCAGCCCATATAAGAGAGAATATCCACATCTTCCTCTGCAATTATCTTAGGGATGTCAGTAAAGCCGGAATCAGGTTGTTCCTGGTCCTACACAGAAATAAGGAGTTAAAAATCGCTGCAGTTATGCTTTATGCCACAGAACACATGTCTATGTGAATGGCACTTGTTTAAGCAATTGATGTCATTATCAGTACAGCAACACACAAACCTATAGCACATTATCCATGCACACATACACTATATGGCCAAAAGCATGTTTTGATCATGGTGGTGAAGAGCGTGGTCTAACACATCAGTCCAAATTCTCCCACAAGTGTTCAACTGGGGTGAGATCTGGTAACTGTGAAGGCCATAATACGCTCTAAACCTGCTGAGGTCAGAATTGCTTACGTATGTATTTAAACTGAAGTTACATTAAATATTGTGCAACAATCTTTTCATTTTTCATAATTAATGTGTGTGTTAAAAGGCATCTGTCAGGCAGCAGTAATCTTACTCTCTCTTCAATAGCAACAAAGCTGGTGAACTGGGACAGGATGGAGAACTCTTTACTGAGCTCGATGATGTAGGATTTTAGCTCTGCTTTCTTCCCCTGACAAAGTAGGAGAAAGAACATTATTTATTTCAGACATAGGACAGGAATGGGCTTAACTGTGTACAACCCCAATTCCAAAAAAGTTTGGACACTGTGTAAAATGTAAATAAAAACAGAATGCAATGATTTGCAAATCTCATAAAGCCATATTTTATTCACAATAGAACAAAGAAAACATATCAGATGTTTAAACTGAGGAAATGTACCATTTTAAGAAAAAAATAAGGTAATTTTGAATTTTATGGCCACAACACGTCTCAAAAAATTTGGGACAGGGGCAACAAAAGGCTGGACAAGTAAGTGTTACTAAAAAGAAACAGCTGGAGGAACATTTTGCAACTAATTATGTTAATTGGCAACAGGCAGAGTCTCTCAGAAGTAAAGATGGGCAGAGGTTCACCAATCTGCAAAAAAACTGCGTCTACAAATTGTGGAACAATTTCAGAATAATGTTCTTCAACGTAAAATTGCGAATATTTTGAATATCTCATCATGTACAGTACATAATATCATCAAAAGATTCAGAGAATCTGGAGAAATCTCTGTGCACAAGGGACAAGGGTGAAAATCAATATTGCATGCCCATGATCTTCTGGCCCTCAGGCGGCACTGCATTAAAAACAGGCATGATTCTGTAATGGAAATCACTGCATGGGCTCAGAAACACCTCCAGAACTCACTGTCTGTGAACACAGTTCGCCGTGCCATCCACAAATGCTGGTTAAAGTTCTATCATGCAAAGAAGAAGCCATATGTAAACATGATCCAGAAACGCCACTGTCTTCTCTTGGGCCAAAGCTAATTTAAAATGGACTGAGGCAAAGTGGAAAACTGTTCTGTGGTCAGACGAATCGAAATTTGAAATTCTTTTTGGAAACCATGGACGCCCCGTCCTCTGGACTAAAGAGTAGAGGGACCATCTGGCTTGTGTTTGTTTTGGTGGGTTTCTCCCTTCAGTCTCCTATCAGGAGGTGAAATGCTGCTCAACTGAGCTAAGGTCTGGAGATTGACTTGGCCAGTCTAAAACATTTCACCTTTCCCCCGATGAGGTCCTTTGTTGTGTCGGCAGTGCTTTTTAGGTCATTGTCTTGCTGCATGATAAAGTTCCTCCCAATTAGATTGGTTGAATTTCTTTGTAAATTGTAAGACAGGCTGTTTCTGTAAACTTCTGAATTCAATCTGTTACCATCATGAGTTACATCATCAATAAAGATTAGTGAGCCTGTTCCAGAAGCAGCCATGCAAGCCCAAGCCATGACACTACCTCCACTATGCTTGACTGATGAGCTTCTATGTTTTGGATCATGAGCAGGTCCATTCTTTCTCCACAATTTGGCCTTTCCATCACTTTGGTAGAGGTTAATCTTGGTTTCAGAACTTTTGTGGCTCATCTCTGTATTTCTTTGCAAATTCCAATCTGCCCTTCTGATTCACGAGTGATTTGTATCTTGTGGTATGGCCTCTATATTTCTGCACTTGAAGTCTTCTTCGAATGGTGGATTGTGATACCTTCAACCCTGCCTTGTGATGGTTGTTGGTGATGTCTCTGACTGTTGTTTTTGGGTTTTTCTTCGCAGCTCTCACAATGTTTCTGCCATCAACTGCTGTGTTTTCCTTGGCCGACCCGTTCCATGTCTGGTTGTTAGTACACCAGTGGTTTCTTTCTTTTTCAGAACATTCCAAATTGTTGCATTGGCTATGCCTGATGGTTGCGCGCAGTGGTTCTAGATTTTCCCTCTTCTCTCAGCTTCAAAATGGCTTGCTTTTCTCCCAAAAGCTCTGTGGTCTTAATGCTGGTTTATCCTTTTGAACAACAAATGCAGTCTTCTCAGGTGAAACCGAGGACTCAAACCAATAGTAGACATTCAGAGCTATTAATTATTTAAACAATCAATTTAACAGGGCACACCTGGGCAGCAAGAAACACGTATCAGTCACACGTTCCAATATTTTTTGATTACTTGAAAAAATGAGTGGGTTCAAACAAAAGGTTCCAAGTTGTTTAACAAATCTAGAAGTAAATATAGTAAATGAAGCTGAAATTCCGATCTGTCGTCTCATATTCATCTTCTGATCTCAAACCCAAATGTCTTCAATAGCGAAAACAACAGAATTGGCACTGCCACTGCAATACTTTCGGAGGGAACGATATAAAATAAAATATGAAAATATCCCTGCATCTTACGCAATCAGATCTGATTGGTACACTTATTCCTCATGTCACATTTCGACATGCTCCAGAAAACACACCGAACTAGGCTTTATATAAAAAGAACTGCCTAAAAGTATTCAATAAACATCCATCTATAGTGCAAACCTCATGTTCAGCCTCACTAGAGCCAAGGCTGCCATCCTCATAGTCTCTGATGATTGCTTTTGCTGTTAGCTTGTGAAGGAACTAGAATACAGAGACATAAAAACACTCATTTTAATACATAAAATAAGGATTTGTAGTAAATATTAGGACACTTTTTGAATAATTCAACAATGTTTAAGAGTCCAAATCTTACTGTTCCTTTAGTCTTCTGTAATTCTGTAGTAGAAACCATGGTCTCAATTTCCTGCCCACTCAGATCACCAAACAGTGTGGCCTAAACCAATAAAAACTCTCAAGCTGAGTTCTAGAGATAAATAATTATATGCGATTGGTAAAGAACAAAAAATAATCAAGGAGTGATGCTGAAATACCTGAGTGCAATGTGGGATAAAGCCGTAGATCAGAGTGTGACAGTCACTGAAGAGAGCATGGAGCTGTGAGGGAGCCTGAACAGGAGAGGGAGCTGTGGGGTTGAACTGCTGCCACTTAACTGCCACAGAACTGCAGCCTGGTGATACCATGCACCTCACCTGAGAATTCACCTACAACAGCCAATCAGCAATGTCTCACCCACATGTTACACATATACACTGCTTACCTGAAGATTAACTTGAAGATCATGGAGTGAAGCTCACCTTCTCAGCCCAGGTGTGCTTTGTCTTTGTGTCAAAAAACTCATAAGTTCCTCCACCTGCCTGAGCCAGGGCTCTCAGCATGTAACGATTAGCTGTCAGGCTACACACAAACACAAGCAGATTATCAGATACAGACCTAAACAGACCTAAAGTGTGTAGTCAAATTCTCTATACATTTTACTATTCACAATTAGCTACCTTATTCACCCACTGGTGATTAAGTAAAACACCCATATTGGATTGGATTGGGTTACTTATGAATAATGTGTATGACTGGGCATCCTCTGACATTTTATCACATTGCTGAGAATATGATTCACACAACAGGATCAAGAAGGCTTCTCTAAAATGTAACATAAGAATATGACTTGCACTTTTTCTAGTACAGGTTTATTGGTGGACTAAACAAGCCATAATGGGATGCACAACAACCCACAGATTTGAAATGCTACCCACAGCATTTTTGTGATGATTTCTTTCTTCTACTTCAGGTCTTTGCTGAAATGTTATCACATTTCCTCAACTTAACTTCATTTGTTTTCTTTTTGCACACTTCTTTAAAGGTAATAAATCATGAGTGTGAGAAATGTGCTATATAAACTGAAATTAGAATCATTATTACAATGTTACAAGCATCAAGCTTCAAATGTTTCTCAATACTGACACTCAACCTAGCTGAAATTGTTGATTTGGGAAATGAGCCTCTATGCATGCACATGTACAGCGCCCTCCACTAATATTGGCACCCTTGGTAAATATGAGCAAAGAAGGCTGTGAAAAATTTTCTTTACTGTTTAACCTTTTGATTAAAAAAAAAAAAAAAAAAAAATCACAAAAATACTCTGCTCTCATGGATATCAATTGCAAACAAAACACAGGTTTATCAAAAATAAATCTTTGTTAAATATAGGTGTGCAACAATTACTGGTACCCTTTTAGTCAATACTTTGTGCTACCTCCATTCCCTTTGCCAAGATAACTGCTCTGAGTCTTCTCCTATAATGCCTGATGAGGTTGGAAAATACATGGCAAGGGATCTGAGACCATTCCTCCATACAGAATCTCTCTAGATCCTTTAAATTTCGAGGCCCATGCTGGTGGACTCTCCTCTTCAGTTTACCCCACAGGTTTTCTATGGGTTTCAAGTCAGGGGACTGGGATGGCCATGGCAGGACTTTGATTTTGTGGTCAGTAAACCATTTTTGTGTTGATTTTGATGTATGATTGATGCTGGAAGATCCGACCACGGCCCATTTTAAGCTTTCTGGCAGAGGCAGTCAGGTTTTCATTTAATATCTGTTGATATTTGATAGAGTCCATGATGTCATGTATCCTAACAAAATGTCCAGGTCCTCCGGCAGAAAAACAGCCCCAAAACATTAAAGAGCCACCACCATATTTAACCGTGGGCATGAGGTACTTTTCCATATGGCTGCCTCTCTGTGTGCGACAAAACCACCTCTGGTGTTTATTGCCAAAAAGCTCTATTTTGGTTTCATCTGACCATAGAACCCGATCCCATTTGAAGTTCCAGTACTGTCTGGCAAACTGAAGATGCTTGAGTTTGTTTTTGGATGAGAGTAGAGACTTTTTTCTTGAAACCCTTCCAAAAACTTGTGGTGATGTAGGTGAATTCGGATTGTAGTTTTGGAGACTTTCTGACCCCAAGACGCAACTAACTTCTGCAATTCTCCAGCTATGATCCTTCAGATTTTCTTGGCCACTCAAACCATCCTCTTCACAGTGCGTTGAGACAATATAGACACATCCAATTCCAGGTTGATTCATAACATTTCCACTGGAACTTGACTGGAACTTCTTAATTATTGCCTGATGGTTGAAATGGGCATTTTCAATGTTTCTGCTATTTTCTTATAGCCACTTCCCATTCTGTGAAGCTCAATAACCTTTTGCCGCACATCACAGCTATATTCCTTGGTCTTACCCATTATTATGAATGACTAAGGGAATTTGGCCTATGTGTTACCTCATATTTATACCCCTGTGAAACAGGAAGCCATGGCTGAACAATTTCCTGTTCCTAGTCACCCAGGTGTACCAAGAAATGTAAAATATCAATTGGAATATACTTCAAATATATTTTTCATAGGGGTGCCAATAATTGTTGCACATCTATATTTAACAAAAATATTTTGCTTTGGATAAATCTGTGTTGTGTATACAGTTGTTTGATATCCATGAGAGTATTTGTGAATTTTCTGAACAAAATATCAAAAGGTTAAACAATAAAGACAATTTTTCACAGCCGTCTTTGCTAATATTTACTAAGGGTGCCAATATTAGTGGAGGACACTGTAGCTATTGATTGGGCATATACTTATGTTTAAAAATACATTTCTGCATTTAGCTCCAGAAAGCTGCTGAGTGCTTACTTGAGGCCGCAGGTGAAGAGTCGTGTGTGTCTGACATTGTCTCGCACCAGCTGCAGGGTTTCAGGCTGGTTCTGCACATGTCCATCAGAGATAAGCAACACGTTTCTCACACCACGTGAAGGAGGCAGAAGATTCAGGTTGCGCAGAGGTCTCCATAGCTCAGTGCTTCCACCAACAGCAGTCGAGGACTAATGGTACAATTGTAGTAATAAAACACTAATACAATGTTGACACTTAAATTCTGCAAAACCCATAAAATCACAAAGTGTGCAACTGGACACACTGTATGATTGTAAATATGACTGTAAATACTCACCATAATGAAGTTCTTGGCTTCTTCAAATACCTCCTCTAGAAAATTTGGTGAAGGGAAGGCCTCTCTGTAATCTAGTCAACAATAGTGAGATAACACAGAGATAAAGATCTCCCATACAAAGAGAAAATAGCTGCAGGCCTGCCACAATTATGATGTCTTTGCTAAAGATTTTAATAATAAAAACTGAAATGACCAATTTAACTAATTTAACTTTTCCTAAAACAAATGTCATTTATCAAGCATTAAAGATGGCAAAAATAATAAAGTACAATATTTATTATTGAAACATGCAATTATCGCTGTTAATGAATGCAATACTAAAGTGGTTAAGTTAAACTTAAACTTACATAACAAAACAGTTATAAACAGTTCATAGATTAAAGCGCTCTCCTAAGAAAAACTTGATAATAAATATTCTTTTAACTTTACTGGAATTTTAACACTATGAATATATAGTATATGTAGAATTATAGTATAGGAGGTGACTGTTTGGGTGAGCACTAACCAGAGCCAAAGGAGATGATGTTGACTCTTAATGAACGGTCCAGTGAGTTGAGCACCTTCAGAGCAATCCTGCGTGCGTTCAGCATTGCCTCTCCTCGCATGGACTCTGACGTATCCAGCACAACGATCACATCACTCACATCTGACACAGAAACGCCACTGGACTCAAAGTGCGGATAAAACACCAACATGCAGGCCTGCACAAGTAAACCACTCAGTGTCAGCGTTTAAAGATCAATGTGTACGTTTTTATTGGTGAGATTGAACAAAAGATTAATCTCATTTTACCTCAGTGTCCTTCTCTGGATGTTTCTCCACCCACATTCTGGGCATATGGATCTGACACAGTGTAAAGCTGAGCCGGAAGCCATCAGTGCTGAGAGTCTGGTCTGGTAATGTGCTCACTACGGCCTTACAATCCGTCCTCTAGGAGAAAGACCGCACAAATTCACCTCTATATCACTCTAATACATACAGTACATAAAGACTCCTCAATAATATTTAACTGTAAGAAAAGCAACATTAAATGTACATTCCTATTAATGAATAAATAAGACACACCTTGATTTTGATTTGATGAGAGCACTCCAGGTTAATGATCTCATAAGGCATCTCAATAGACATGCACAGAGAAAATTCTCTAGAAGAACAGAGAGATATTCATGGATATACTGTACATAGTAAATCAAATGGCACCAAATTGTCCATGACAGATCCAGTTCTCACCCCTCTGGTTGAAGCTCGTTCACACAGACCTTTTCAACAGTCGTCTGCAACGAAAACATGGCTTGGCTTAGAAAAAAGTTCCAATTTGCACTTTTAACTGTTTTAGAGAGAATTGTGGCTTTGTGAATCACATTATGCAATTGATTTAGTAAAAAAAAAAGGTCAATTAAATGGTAACAAGACAACTCAAAGTTCCTGGTGTACCTGGGTTCTCTGGTTCAGTGCTGAGCTTTGCTGCCATGGAGCCACACTGCCTGGCAGGGAGAAGACGATGGTGCCTGCTCTCACAACCAGCTCAGTGATGAACGTCACTTTGATCAGCACTGTGGCTCCAGGGGGCAGGTTTCCCACACTGATGGTGAACACATCCTGCAGAACACACAGATATAAGAGCACTTTTATGCACAGGATTTCCAAATATAATAAAAATGAATAAAGACTAAATAAGAGTAACACATGGAGAATCCACTCTCACTGAGGATTGTATGTGTGTGTGATGAATATATATAAATATACAGCAAGGAGAGAAACGCACAGGTGCATCCTGGTCCATCAGGTAGGCTCCATGGCCTTTCTCTATAGCCTGCTTGTATTCTTTACGCGCTTGCTCCTTCTCCTTTACCTAAGAGAATGAGAGATAGAGAGGGGATAAGAATAAAATGTACTAAATGGAATATTGTAGATTATTAAAGCAAAAGCAGAAATGTAGTCTGGGGAAGGCCACCTTTCCAATAACATGCTTTCCATTAATGAAGGCTTCAAAGCCACACACTGCTGCTGTCTCTTCTAGAGGGAAGACATACTTTGCCTCAATAGGAACACTGCTGTCATTTGTGTATGTCTGGAAAATGACAACCTGTTAACAAAATGAGAGAAACAAATGATTTTTGAAATATCATTTTATATATCATGAATATTTTACATGATTATTATATAGTACAGCATTCTATAGAATTCATGTTTGTATAGCTAAGGTATGGGTTTGTGTTTATGCGGCTAAGAAATAACTCAGCGATTATTTACTGCAAAAAATATTCCAAGGCTGTATTTCTTCGAAATACTTTGGACATTAATTACTGCAATGGAAATCTGTATTGTGTAATAATTAGCTGTTTTTCAGTGTAATTACCTGAGAGAGAAGGTCCATTAGCTTACATCTCACATGTACAGCCTGCAGGGGGAGTGTCTGACCATTACTGTCCAACAAACCGGCAGTGACCTCCTCCAGAGGGTTCTTAGTCACTCCTAAACCCTCTCCATCATCACTGGACACTAGAAGATTAAACCAACACATCCACATACGTATGATTACGATGTCAGGCCTGCGTCAAATCCAGTGGATACTGGTCATAATCATGTTCCTCTTGTCCTTTGGTGTGGTCACATGATACAATATACAACAAATATAATACATTACATAGTTAAAGTTTATATATATTCTGTAATGTCTAGTGATTATTTCTAAAACACTCACAGAGGTGAGAAGATGAAGCAGAATGTAGAGGTGCTAGAGTCGTGTCAACATTAGGCTGAAAATCCTTCACTTCATCCTCGGATAGAAAATACTGAACTACATATTTCAGCCTGATCTGGTCTGTGTTATACACCACATATTCATCATCCTGCAACATGACACACACAGAATGCAAAGTGTCAAATTAAGCTCTAAAATGTTTCCTGCCCAGAGAACTGATTTAACACACAAGTGGTACCTCAAAATCAGAGTGTGTTTTTTGTGTACGGCGAACTCCATGCACGCTGTTGTAGCCCTCAGGGGCAGAGGTCAAAGTAAAATCCCTTTTGTGCAGGTCTTTACACTGGCCAAGAGCCACCTCACAGACCAGCAGTAACCGACAGCCATCAGTCACACTGGGTTTGGAATATTTGACTGACGTGCTGGAACACAGAGCAGACCCTCAGAACAGTAATAATGGCATTGAACACCTCTGTGCATCTTGGCACAGTAATAATATATGTGACATTACAGTATATATGACCCTACTGCAGAATACACTTCCTTTAATAATTTGCGCAATTTCTGGTACAAACATGAGAAAACACTGACTTTAACGAATCACTGAAGTAGATGCCACTTCCCAGATTCCCAATGTCTGTTCTTTCAATCCCATGCTGCTCTACTCCGACCTTGGGCAGTAACAGACCCCTGGAAAAACAACCAAAATTCAAAATCACTTTGAGGTACTATGTGTGTCAGTTGTGCAAGTGTGAGATATAGAAAACAAAAGAGACTCTCACCGAGACAGGATTCCGACCAGGCTACTGGAACTAGTGGAATGGAGGAGAGGCTTAATGTTGCCGAGTTCATTCTTAAACATGTGAAGCTCTGTCCCTCTACTCACACGCAGTATCTGCTGGATCTGAGCTGGCCTGTATAATTATTAAAGATGTACACAAAGTAGTTTTGTGAAGATGTACAAAAATATAGGACATGTGTGTGTTGGTAAACTTAAAGTTTGTGACTAAATATTAAACCATTGAATTAATGAAACATTTCAAACATTTTTGCCCACAAATGTGTAAATATTATGCATTTTATGTGTACATTTGAAGAAGAATATTCATGTGGTAAAATTCTTTCTGCCCCTTCTGAACAATCCCAGATGAAGTTCACACTGTACATACCTATCCTGCAGAAGCTGGCTGACAGACAGGAACTCTGGGCTTTGAGATGGCACCTGCTCAATACTGCACCTCAGAGCACGATATTTCCCCAGAGAGGATGGACTGGGGTTTCCCAAAGTCGCCTCCGTCATGTTCAGAATATCTCTGATCAACTGGGGTGTTAATATGGATACATCAGAGTTTACAATACCATGAGAATTGACTACACTTTAACAGCAATTACTAAAACAATTCTTAATAATTACTAAACAAAATACAATTGTTACAGACGTTACCTGACAGAGATCTAGTTTCTGGGACACCAGCTTGTTTTTTGAGTCCGGCTCTCTTATTCTAAGAGGTAGCAGAGTGTTGACTTCCTCCAGCAGACCCTTGACTTCATCCTCACACTGACACTTCTGTACCTGGAACAGTAATCCTTCCACCCTGCTCACCTGCAGCAACACACATCACCGGTTACACACACACACACACACACACACACACACACACACACACACAGTGGTTATATACATTACAGTCATGCCGCAGATATAGTGTTTTTTTTTTTTTTTTTAATTGTCTACTGATCCTGATTGTTTTTCATCTGAATATAGTCTACTGAATCTAATTCTACTGAGTGTTTCAGTGTCTTAGAGTCTTACATCATTGAGACTGATGCTGGTAACAGGGACGGTCAGGATACTGCTAAGTGAACCAAGAGCTTCTGTCCAGATGAGTTCCACAAAGACTCCCACTTCCTGTGAGACTGAGCTGCAGTTTAGCTTCTCCTCCAACAGAAGCTGTCAATCACACATAGTTCAAGACAGTTCAGCAAATTAGACTATATACATAAAATGGGATACAAAGACTGTACAAAGTGTCAGTGACTCTTAATAAGAATTAATAATCCTGCAATTACAAATGTATTTTTAGATCAAAATAGATGTACATTGAATAACTTTATCCCACTTAGTCTACATACAGTATATGACCTGAAGAGAATTATGTAAACACTGAGACCAAAGTCAATTTAGACAATATAAAGGCTAAAAAAAGACCCCTCACCTTTAGCAAAGCTGTAAGGACATGCTTTCAGCAATCAAATACATGAAAATGTAAAATGCCTCACTAACCCATTATTGTTTACATTTGTGTGTATATCTAAAAAAAAAAAATTAGAATCCAAGTTATGCTGTGTTGGACTGACCTGCTGGAGGCCGTGAGAGGTCAGCTTTTCCGCCCATGGGGGAAGTGTTTGTGTCTGAGTGAAGCCTTGGACCTGCAGCTCCTTTCTCAGCATCAGATACGCCTCCACAGCATCCTCAGAGCTACAGCTGTGCACCTGCTTATCCCACACTACACTCTTCTGCAATAATAGAGAAGAAGGTGCCACGGTGATGACCAACCCACTGTAAAAATTACGTTATAGTATATTATGTGATATTCAGTGGACAGAACAGATTCTGTTAGATTTAGATAACTGCACCTCTGCCTCATGCATGATGGAGCTCACAACACGATATTGTTGTCCTGCTTGGCCTTTGGCACTCCGAAGCTCCAGAACTGACCATGTCTTGGGCTGAGCCTCCAACATACACACATGTGGATTAACACAAAAGTGCAGCCTTCTGCATGCTGATCAACTATTCATAAATATTTTATGTGCTTGAATTAGACTGCTACACTGGGTGAAAAGCATTGGTAAACTCACTTTGGCCAAAATGGAATACTTGGCAACTTGGAAATCTGAAGAAAATTCTGGCATATCACGATCATTTTCCTTGTATAACCTGCAGAGTAGGAATTATACATATAAAGCATAGTTTCAGTTACAATGTATAAAACATTGTCCACCAACTGAATGACATGCTGTAAATCAACACACCTGAACCTGCCCAGGTACGTGCCGTCCTTCACTTGAATCTGGGCTTTCTCATCATGAATGCCACTGTTTCGTAGCTGGGGCTGATCTCTGCACTTCAGCCCTGCTGGGAATTTGACAGAAATATTCAGCCCTTCATCATCAAGACCATTAAGACCATTCACAGTTCTGTTCAAGTTCAAGTGGTTCAAGCTGCTTTTTATTGTGTAATATTTCACCATTTACCACGAGACAGTTTACAACACAGCTCTCAGTGATTCACACACCCACTTCTCCAGTTACATTAGTCATATTCCAGGAAGAATAACATCTAACATCTGAACAGTGCAAATAACACTGATCAACCTGTCACAGTTACAAACTGCTCTTTTGTTCTGAACACTCCCACAGGCCTTTTTATTTCTGCATAACCATCAACAAAGCATGTATCAATCATCTCTAAATATACACGTTTCTATATCTGCAACCATAACGACTGATATATGTACACTAAAACTTGTCAAGAGTGTAATACCAGAGTATGAAGCTTGTTCAGGTGTGAGGTCTGAGCTCTGTGGCTTTAAGACGTGTTCTTGGACAGGAAGCAGCAGTCCTTTCTCCAGGCAGCTCCACACATACTGCAGACTGACCACTGGTGTCTGGTGTTTCTGAGCACTCCTCCACCTGCTGCTGCTTATGTTCTCCAGGCTGGTTGCAACCACAAATGAACACTAGATAGGACAGATATGGAGCCTTGGTCTGATCTTGATTTCTCACTGCACACATTTATTGCAATCGTAACTTCCACCACAACTGTTAAACTGTTTCTTACATCCCTCAATCTCACAACTACAAGCCGTTCCTATCTGCAGTATAGTTACTGATTAATTCATAGTAGTTACTGTATAGTAAGCTTTAAGATGCATAACTGAATAGGCTGAGAGTTATATCACTGGTATAGGAACAGGAAGTGGTATGCTTTTTACCTTTTGGTTCACTACATACGATATGTTTCCTCCATTGTCCAATATAGCAGTCATCAGCTTTCTTTTCTCCTTAAAAGGGACATTTTTCAGGTCCAGAACCACAGAGCAGTCACTGAATATAGTCATTTCTGTAAGAGAGACAAAAACATAGGTAGAGAAATCAAATACGGATATATTTTTCCGAGCATTGGATTTCCATGATGTAGTATGTCAGTTTCAAAAGCAACTCAAGAAATGAAATGAGGACTACAAACCAAACCGCTTAGTTCCACACTAAATAGGTATGCTATGGTCATGGGAGTGTGTTGGATTGGGACGTAGCCGAGTATAGTAACCTTTTTCTGTGGGCCTACAACTTGACAGAATGTCACCAATGTTGTACTCTACAATTTCGACTCTGAACAACTCTATTAGTTTATCTCAGAGGTCACTTACCTCTAAAATACTGATATTTGATATATCAAAAAGAGACTTTAAAGCTAAACATACTCGATATCTGACGAAATTAATAGCACTACTCTAAATACAAGTAAACACAGGCAAAAGTAAGTCAAAACAAAGTTGTAACTTACCTCACACTCGTAATAAGCCAATAAAGTCGATTCTTTTTATTTCTCTAGGTGCAAGCTGGAACTGACAGCGGTGTTGTTAAACAGGAATGACTTCCCGGAGAAACCCCATGCCACGCCCCTTGAACCGAGCGGACCAATCACATTCATCTACCGCCATCTTATGGTGCGTTTTATTATAACATTTGTCTACAATCAGCAGGACTCTCTGTCTCTCACTCTCTCTCTCTCACACACACACACACACACACACACACACACACACTAGTGTTAGAAAATGTTGTAATATGTGTTTGAAAATCTCTTGAAACTTCTGCATTCCTTTTACGTACTCTGGTGTTAGAATAACTGAGGTATCCAAAGATAACACAAAGCTTTAATCAGTGCTTTGACAGTATTATCCCACTTGATAAGCAGTTTTTTAAAATCCTCTTAATAATCTTTAATCTAAATATTCCCCCCCCCCCACCCTTTTTGTGTTCTTGAGCTTGAATACCTTGAATACTTAAGTGATTTTTTTAATGGAATTGCTCACGGTACATGAGCAAGTTACTACTACAATAATAAAATGGATTTTTGCTTTCACGGATGGGTGAAATCTGTTTATCCTCGTTTCTGCTGAATGCAGCACTGTGAGGATTTCTATTTAATGGTCTCTGTATCCCTGTTTCCAGGTTGATTTTGTCACTAAACAAGATATCAACGCTATTCTTGCTTGTACATCAGTGACTTATCTGTGGGTGCTGAGCCAGAGCATTGGAGTGTGTTTAGTGAGTTTACACAGATTTTCACACTTGGGCAAAGGCCAACAAGGCAAGGACTCTTAGGTACTCTATGGATCCCATGGATTTCTGTGTTTAACTGATAATAGTTGGCATTTTGGCACACCACAGTGTTTCTTTTACATTTCAAGTGTTTAACTATGTCTAAAGGTGACTATGCTGAATGTAGTGTACATCACACAGGGGCACATACAGTATTTATGATGTATAAGAATAAAAATGACAATTGCCTGAATTCCTCATTTGTTTGGAAATATGGAGAACATTATAGATTTCTAAACCCTATTATTGTTGTTAATGCTGTAAGAAGTGAATTATAGAAGATTACTTCTTAATATGTAAACTAGTCTTCATATGTGAATACGTTTATGAAGATTTTTTTCAAGTCATGCCATGAATAAGTATGCTACAAATAAATAATGTATTAAACATGTCATTGGGGATGAAAACAAAGGCTTACCCAAATTAACAAACATAATTAAAAATGGTTTTTGGTCAGTTTTAACAAAAGTGTGGGGCATAGTTCTTTAGAATACCATAGACATTTTGTGTCCATGTGGTCCTCCAGTTTGGGACTGAGAAACAGTGATTTATTTATTTATTTTTTTCAGTCAGGATGTATTTATTTAATTTTTAAAAAAAGAAATACCATGATACAGTTCAGGCATTGGTATAAGGCAAATATACATGGATAAGGCAAGACATTCTGACAGGGCTGACCTGGTGATTGTAGCTATGTAATATGTTACACACCAAAGATAACTCTGAGGTCTGCTAATGAGAGCTTGGTAAAAGAGGATCCAGTTCCAGACAGAACTTTCTGGGCCAGCTCCTTCTTCTTCTCTTGCAGAGATGAGATCTTATCCTCGACTGTGCCCTCACACACAAACCTGCAAAGTAAAGATACTGTTGTTATAGCAACAAAAGTTATTCGTGTCAGTGTCTGCTTGCTGAAATTCCTGCTCAGACAATTGATCATGTCCCCCCCCAAAAAAACCAAAAAAAAAAAAAACCCCAAAAAAACAAGAGCCTCAAACCACAGTAGTAACAATATCTTTACTACTAAAAAGCTTGTAATATGTTACAAGAACATGAGAAGTGTAAGACTCACCTGTGAATGGTGACATCACGGCTTTGTCCCACTCTGTAGATTCTGTCACAGGCCTGGTCTTCCAGTGCAGGGTTCCTGTAAAAAGTAGTTCCTTCTTAAATCCTGTTTGTATGCAGTAATTTAAAGTAAGTTCTTTAAGACACCGACATCCATTTCTTCTGCCCTCACTATCCTGTAATTACAACAGTTTAATGGAATAGGGGAGTCTAAAGACCTCTAATGGACAACAAATTACACACTTACTGGAATTTATGCGGTCATGAAATCCATTACATTAATTACCCAATGCTACCCCTTTTCTCTCCACCTATCCACTGGATTGATATTTAAGAAATAAAACACAACAGGGCATGCTGTTATAGAAAAATAATCAATGATGAGGACACAAAGTGGAGTTACTGTTACTACCACAAGGGTGATTATTTTCCAATAACAGTTAGATCCTGTCACTTAGACTATAGCAGATATAAACAGCTAGTCTCTCACCAGCCTCTCTTTCTTTCTCTCTCTTGAAGTTAATAAGACATAAAAAAAACACCACAGCTTGTTTTCTTTGTAAAATAACAGCACATTTTAATTTATTATTAGATTTAGATTATGAGGACCATCTGCCATACATGTCTCTGCATTAATATAACTACCGTCAGAGCTTCGCTATTATAGAAATGTAATTAACATCTTCTGACCAAACAGATTTGAGAACAACACTGTGGTATAATAATCCTTTGTTAAAGCTAAGAGACTTGTATAAGGTCTTACCAGTGCATGTCTATGAGGAACAGATGATTCCCACCTGTCAGATTAATACCCACTCCTCCAGCACATAAGGACACGAGCATTACCTGCAGAAAACATACTTTCAGATAACGCCTCATTCACACACATACACTCAAAGCATTTTTAATATTAAAACCCAACTTGGGTAAAGTAAATTGGAATTCCCTTTTTAATAGTTACTCTCTGGGTTGCTGTTATGACCCTAATGACGCTCATTAGAGGGACATGTATTAGATCAAAATGACAAAAGACCTTTCTGAAGCTTCATTCCTGCCCTATATAGAAACGCACCTGAGGTCCTTTAGGGTTAATGTTAAATTCATCCACAAGGTCCATGCGTCGCTTAGGGTTCACTGTACCATCGATGACACTGAAGTGCAGATCCAGCTTCTTCAAGTGAACAGCTACAATGTGCAGCATACTCGTCCACTGGGACACAATCACACTGCCAACACACACTCCTGTTAGTCTCACATCCCACTATCTAAACAACCCATAACAGAAACGCAATATGCTCATTATCTATTAATCAGAGGGAAAAAAACTGTAAAGAAAATGAGTACCTTTTCTGATTTTTCTTACGGATTTCCTTTATCTCTGTGAGGACAGCTGAAATCTGAATGACAAGAAATATAATACAATATCAAAGAAATGTATCATACATGGTAAAGCGAGGGTTTGAGAAAATTAATGTATAACGGTTATTTTAGAAAATACTAATTATTTTCAACTAAAGAAGGGAGAAGAAAAATCTCACCTTGGTGCTCTCTCGGCTCTCCTCAAAAATCTTGGCGCAAAACCGGCTGCCATTGAGGGAAACCGTCGCTTTGGGGTCCGAGGTAGAGGGTTCGGACAAAGACAGAGCACATAGCTGCTCCTCCAGAGACAGAGCAATCCCATCTCCCTGCAGCTCCGACTGATCCAGCGTCTGACCAATAAATGCATACAAACATCCTCATGCTAAAACTGACCATGAAGGCACCAAGTGTGTATACAGTATGTGGGTGTGTGTGAGCAAGTGACCTTCTTCAGCAGGGACAGGTGGCAGCAGCACTGTCTGAGGCGCAGCAACAGGGACAGGATGTGGATGGTGCTGGAAACCTGAGGTTGCTGAGAGGACGACGCAGAATCCTGCTGGGACATTCCAAACTCCCGCGCAACTAAAACACACGTAAAACACCCATAAATGGACAGAATCTTGAACACTGCTGTGAATAAAAATAAAAATATAAAATTCTCCAAACCTTTCTCAAAGGGATTGCCACCATCTCCTTGTTTAGTGTCTCCTCCCTCATGCCTCTTCAGATAGGACTGGAGGGTGGACCTGAGGAGAAACTCAGCTTAATGCTATATTCAATGTAGTGTGTGGCTTTTATGACAGAGAGTTTTATCTTGTGTTTAACCATACCTGGACTGTGCAAACACCACATCGTAGACAGACTGCTCATCCTCAGACAGTTTTACCCTGTGAACTTTACAGCTTCGGTCAGGCAGAGACACCTACCACAGCAGAATAAGAGAGGTGGTAAGCCTTGCTTATATGCAAACTATTAATTGATAGGTACACTATATGGCCAAATGTTTGTGGACACCTGACCATCACACCCACATGTGGGTCTTCCCCAAACTGTTGCCACAAATTTGGAGGCATTCAATCGACTAGAATGTCTCTGCATGCTGTAGCATTACAGTTTCCCTTCACTGGAACTAAGAAGCTCATACATGTTCCAGCATGACAGTGCCCCTGACCACAAACAATGAAGACATGGTTTGCCAAGGATGGAGTGGAAGAACTTGAGTGGCCTGACCTCAACCCCACTGAACACTTTTGGGATGAACTGGATGAACATCAGTTCCTGACCTCACTAATACTCTTGGGGCTAAATGGGGAAATTCCCACAGCCACGCTCCAAGATCTAGTGGAAAGCCTTCCCAGATGAGTGGAGGTTATTATAGCAGCTAAGGGGAACTGAATCTGGAATGGGATGTTCAAAACGCACACATGGGTGTGATGGTCAGGTGTCCACAAACTTTTGGTCATTTAGCTAAAGTAAAATCAATGAAACTATACAGCACTGATTACAGAACTCATTACCTATTCCAGTCAACACATACCGGAAAAGATTTAGACTCAAACATTAATTTTAATGATTTGGAGGCTGAAGTGTCACTGAAATATTAATACAGTAATAGTACTACTCTGTGATGCTGCCATTCATGTTCCTCATTTTAAACCTCTACAGCTATGACTGAAATATACTGCAGTACACACCAGAGGCTTGCCTGTAGAGTCCAGCTGGTCCTTGGTCCTGCGCAGCAGCAGGGACCTGGTGAGAATGTTAAGCCTCTCTCCTCCTCTCTTAGAGCCATTGTCAACCTGAGCCTTCCACAGCTTGTATTCATCAAATGGAGAGCACCTCAAAAATCTAAAACACATTTAAGTCTTAAATTACATTTGCAATGGAAAACAAATAAGCATGCAATGTTAGACAGCAGTGAAAACTGCTCTGAGGTACAGAGGGGAGTTATACTTCAGCAGAGAGTACATATCCAGCAGGTTGTTCTGGATGGGGGTACCAGTGACTGCCCAGCGTGCTTTGGCCCGCAGCTTACAGACAGCCATGGAGGTCTGCACTTTAGGGTTCTTGATGTTGTGGGCCTCATCAAGAACAACACGAGCCCAGGCTACACGCAAGAGAGGAGGCAGCTCAGACCCCTAGGCACAGAAATACAGAAGGAGCATGTGGGCAAATTTGTATTAGTCTACAAATGCAGGCATATATTTGGAACCAAATTTGAAAAATATGCCACACTGGGAATCAGAGAAAATAAGTCTATGGGTTTTTATTTTTGGACAGATAATTTTCCAGTAAACAGGCAAATAGCATTTAGAGCTCACAGACTTCAACAACAAACAATGTTTGACCTCCTGCATAATACTGGGCATTAGAGAGCATATGATTGAAAACCTTTCATGTTTATTTCATGACTTGTTTATTTCTAAAATGTCTGGCAGTTTTGGTCACTCAAAGTGGAAAAGAATTGGACACTGTAACCAACAAACCACAGGATTTTTATATGATATTTAAGGGACAAGTTTGTGCAAGCCAACCTTCTGAAGTTTATAAAATAAATAAATAAATAAAGCAAACTTTTTTCTTTCAAATTGACTACATCTTGCTCTCACACCCACAATCTCATATTCAATATGTCTATGCACGTTTTCAGTCATCTATATCATTTAATTGTCTAGTAGGAACAAAACGCAGCTAGACAGAATAATGTTGATGACGTTTCACGCTTCACCTGAGATTGAACAAAGTGTGAATTGATGTGGTCTGTGACTTCTAACAGAGTCTTTAACAAACGAGTTCATATCTTCAATGCCATAACCAGTTTCATAATCTCATTGCTGTAAGTGTTAGTTTGTTACACTGACAAAACTCAAATAGTCCTCAGTCAGTTTGTAAATGGTAAGATCCTTATAGTCTTAGCCTGTGAAGCTTATAATAGACACTATAGGTTGAGAAATCATTCATATAAATTCTGCAGTTAGCATCTCTTACCACAGGCTCAGAGTCCTGACTGGGCTTTTCAGCATCCTCTTTTTGAACTGGGATCTCTTTAGAAACCAGGGTGTACGTGGTGATCACCACATCATGTTCAGCCAGTCTAGTGGAGAGAGCAAAGAGAGCAAGTGAGTACCAGCCAGCCATACAGCCAGATGATCAGAGAAAACAGAACAGCAGCCATCTAAACTGATTTAATTTCGAATGGATGTGAAATAAATATAGAGAATCAGCAGGACTGCTTGGGTAACAGCATTACACGCTTGCGCTCCTTTGTCGGTTAGGACCGTGGTAGAGATACACACTCAGGAGACTGCTCTTCACTCGTCTCTCTATCTCTTTCTTCCAGTGATGCACCAGAGAGGCAGGACAGATGATCAGGGTTCCCTGGGATGCCACCAAAGATGAGTCTATCCAAATCATATGCTACTTTCAATACATAAACATAGCACAGCATATTGCAGAAAATGGCATCCAGGAATGTAATTCCCAGCAACACTATGCAGGACTGCTTACCAGTTTTGGAGATCCACCCCTCCAGCTGAGGGTTTTTCTCTTCCTTCTTCTTTTGGGACAGAATGAGAGCGATCATGGTGAGGGTTTTCCCCAAACCCATGTCATCCGCTGAATTAATGATAAATATATAAAGGAAAGGCAAAACACATGCATAGCCCTCCAAGATCACTGTATATTTGTACCTAAATACCATAATAACATCCCATGATGAAAAAGATTAAAATAAAAAAAAAAAAAAGACACAACTACAATATTAGTCGGACTAGATTTATGTGAATGTTGAAATAATAAAATCAATAAATTCATAAGAGAGACAGTAGTAAAAATGCTGTATGTGTAATAAGTTACACAGGTTATCGTTTTTTATCCGATTTGGTTTTTTCTCACATTTAAAGAAATGTGTGTCAGAGGGACAGATACACGAAGAAAGTGATTACAATAGAGCTTGCACATTTCATTTGGGGACCTAATGACTTATCTTCTGACATTTTCTTTTCATGAATAATTTATTCATTAATTCAGCTACAGTCCAGGCACATTGTACAAATAATCTCATGCTCAATCCAATTATATCGTTTTGTATATTAACTTATATTAACTTTAAAAGAGAAATGACATTTTACCCAGAATACCCCCGCAGGGTTTTTGGTTTTCTCTCCATAGCAGCCAGGCCAAGGCTCTTCTCTGATGAGGCAACAACTGGACCTGAAAGGTAAAAGATCAATTCCAGACTTACCTTATGCCTAAATTTATAATTACATTTACCATAATAAACTAATCTTCATCTTTTATGTAAACATGAGCTAAACCATTCCCAGTTGCTAAGTAGTGTCTCTGACCTTTATTCCTTTGGGATCCTGTGCCTCGGTGTCTGTAGAAGGGCAAGACTCCAGTGAGTGGTGGAGATGGTCAATCGCCTCTGTTGTGGCATTGCGCACAGCGACCAGTCTGTCCTCCGTCATCCTGCCACCATAGAAGGCCTGGTTTTGAGGATTCACTGCAGATAAACAGGGCTTATTACTAATGACAGCTATAGTATACAACATGCCTGTTTCTAAGAAGAGGGCTGAACTGAATTACCTCCATACATCTGTGAGTAGCCCTGACTGAGATGCAGTCCCAGTGAGTTCGTAGAGGATTTTGGCTGAAAATGGACTGGAGCCTCTGCCAGGAGAATAGTGCCGCCTGCACGGTTAAAAGGATTGGAATGACTGGATTTGGGATTCTGCAGGGCATCACTGTCTGTATCTTGAGACCCTGGGAACAGATTATTCAATATGTCTATGCACATTTTCAGTCATCTGTATCATTTAATTGTCTAGTAGTAACAAAAAGTGGCTAGACAGAATAATCTTGGTGTTTCACACTTCACTTGAGATTAAACAAAGACCTCCAAAAGCCCACTCTACAGATTAGTATTCGATTCCCACCACCCACTGAAACACAAATTGGGAGCCTTGAAGGTATGCAGCTACCCAGACCAGACCTTGGTCAAAACAGCTAAAAGGTCCGCAACAAGCAACCGTTTTCCATTAGGAGCAATTATCTATTATGTGGCTGGAGAGTCTATGAAGCGCTTCAATAAATATTATATTCCTATGTAAACAACACACTTAAGACAGAAACTTACCATGCACCTAAACAATCCAGTACACATAAATTTCTATAACCACATCACAGGAGGGCTAACTTGGTGTGAAGTGATGTGGTCTGTGACTTCTAACAGAGAGTCTTTACCATAGGAGTTCATATCTTGTGGGAATGAATCACACACTAAAGTGTTGTGTGAAGGTCAGAGCATGATATGATTCATTTCTACACTCAAACCATTCAGTGAACTCTCATGTCTTGAGAACTGAGACATGGTGGAAGGCAACGGTCTCTGAAGGTGTGATCTCCGAGTAGCTGCCCGATGTCTCTGCTGTGCTATACTTCTAAAAAGCATCAAAATGCAGACCGTAAGTATCATATAAATAATTTTACCGTGAGGGTGGTGCAGGTGCTCTAATCTGGCAGGCTCTTTATGTTTTTGTGGTAATTATGACGTTGTAAATCACATGACAATACCAACCTAGTGGATGTAGTACGTCCAGATTGTATTTACACTACACAGATATACTGATCAGTATGTACAGGATCAACAACGAGCAGTAGGTACTTCAACGAATGCATGGGGTGCTGTCACAGTACACGAATTCGGACACACGGACTGTCATCCTGGAAAAGACCACTCCCATCCCATGTTTCATCACAGGATAAAAGTAATCAGACACTTTGTATTCATTTGCAGTGAATCTTCCCTCTTGAAGGACAACTGAACCCAACTGTAAATTACATTACAAGTCAGTATCTCACCAGTAACACTGGTTAGACTTAAATCCTGCAGAGCCTCTTCCAGCTGCTTCACTTGGCTCTTCAGCCTCTCTCCTTTATCAGGCAGAGCGGACACATTAACCGATGACAGAGTGGCCTAGACACACATACAGATAATGAAGAGATGGAAAGATAATTATAAGATATTAGAATGCATTTGGAAAATCACTATTCAAGAAATCACATTTTGTTGCAAAGAAAGATCGAGAAAACCAATAACACACACTGACAGTACCTTCTTTTGTTTAAGCTGGGCTGTAAGCTGGTTGTGGAGTGCTCTGGGGTCTTCCTCTTCACTTTTACCCTTTGACATAAGCTGGAAGCCTGGGTAGGAGGTAAGGGTTTTCTGCAAAGGTGCAGCTGGAACTGAAGTCTGCTGAGAGCCTGACTGAACTGACACCAACTGGACATCATCATCATCATCATCACTCCAGTCTCCAAAGGGTGATTTTACTGTTTTCTTCTGGACATTACTTATACCAGGCTTCGCTGAAGCTGGAACACCTTCTAATGTTGAACCTGGACTGGCCTGACTGTCTTTTTTTGAAGTATGTTTAGGAATATTGCCTGGCTGAGTGTCTGTATTTGAGGTAGAGGTCTTCCTAGAAGTTAAATGAGGACTGTGTCCCTCGGTTTTCTGTTTAGGGTTTTGCTGTGGAGCTGCTCTCTCCTCCTTGTCATGGTTTTGGGGGTTCTGTGATTTAGCCTCTTTCTCAGTTTGCTGTTCATTAACACTTTCACATTCACTGCTGCTATAAGAACCCTCAGTAGCTTCTGCTCCTTTTGCAGTCACCTCACTACTGCTGTGCAATTTCTTGTCCTCATCAGATGATCGCTTCTTTATCTTCATTCCAGGAGGAAGTTTTTTGTCTCTCCAGGATTCAGATCGTGCAGAACTCATTGCCTCCCCCTCCCTGGCGTTTGCCAGGAGTTTCATTCGAGTTCCAGTCGAGTTTCTTTGGCCGTCAGATTCTTTCTCTGCTTTCTTTTTCTGAGTTTCATCATCATTGCATTTCCCGGAGCTCTCCCTTTCTACAGACTTTTCCAATGTCTTTACCTCTCCTTTAGCTGTCTCTGCTTCTTGAATCTTTTTCCACCCTGAGCCTTTGTCTGTTTTGCCAGGGACTTTGAAAGGATTTCTAACAGGAGGCAGACTGGAAGGCTGCTTTTCGCTCTCTGACAAAAGATTCCCCTTAGTCTTAGCGCCTTTCTGTAAATTAAACAAGTCACAAACATTTTTACAAAAGGTAAGCATGCACCTTCAAGACTAATGTTTAGTGATCGACCGATAATCGGTTTTACCAATACTGTTCTCGATAATTAAGCATTTTTCCATAATCGGATATCGGTTTTTAAATATCGGTTTCACTGATAAATGGCGACATCTTGTGGGGGTTTTGAGAATTGGGTACAGGAACACCATAGCAGCGCCATTGCAGCTGAGGGTAGACGAGTCAACATAACATAACATAACAGCCATTAATGCACAAATGAGATGTGTTACATAAATGCTTGATATGTAGTTTAAGCAGCCAACCCTAACCCTAACCCTAACCCTAACCCTAGGAATTTAAATTGATAAATTTGTTATAAATAAAACGGTTTGTTCAGTTCAGTGGTGGTGTTATCACTGTATCAAAAACAGAAGTAAAACAATAAATAAATATCGGTTCTGCATATCGGTTATCGGACGCAAAAAAAATCAGTATCGGTTATTAAAAAAATCAATATCGGTCGATCTCTACTAATTATGTGACTCTCAACTACAGTGAAGTATAGCAAAAAGAATGTTCCAGTTCCATTGTTTTTTTTTTCATAAAATATGATCACTCATGGTACAAGGAAGCCATGCATCAAGACTCTGTCCTGGCACTAAGGTGGTGGAATGAACTTTCCTAGAAGTCCTAACAGCCGAGTCTTCAAATGACGTCTATAGACCTACCTCTTCCGGAAGTACTTAAATTAGCACTTTAATTTTAAAAATTGTGTTGTCTGTATGCTTTTCTTTCTATGTGTTTCGACTGATGGTATTCTTAATCTGTGACCTAGTGAACCAGTATCAGGATTTATTTATTTTTTTGCTAGAGACGTCAAAGCACTTCTGTTTGTCGCTCTAGATAAGGGCGTCTGCCAAATGCCATAAATGTAATGTAATGTAAAGGCAGTGGTAGCTCAGTGGTTAAGACGTTGGGCTACTGATCGGAAGAGTTCAAACCGCCAAGCTGCCACTTTTGGGCCCTTGAGCAAGGCCCTTAACCCTCAATTGCTCAGATGTATCAATGAGATAAATGTAAGTCGCTCTGGATAAGGGCGTCTGCCAAATGCCATAAATGTAATGTAAATTTAAATATGACTATCTGAGCTCTAGGCCTATTCTCACTGACTGAGTCTGCTCTCTGCATGCTTCTGTTACCATGTTATGCGAGACACCTGCAGTGTGATGGTGACATTCAAGTTGTGTTCTTTTCACATAAAAGATCTGTGTCAAGCTGATCCAATACTCATCCAGTTCATGGTTAATATTGGTGTATTGCATCCCCAGTGTAAATATGACAAACAAGAACACATATTTTGCGTTTACTAGCACACAAAGAGGATGTGTTTAAAAAAAAAAAAAAAAAAAAAAAAAGTAATGTTTTACCTCTGTCCAGGGAACACTCCCACACCACTTCTGTCCCTCTTTCTTTCCTACTACGCAGCGATATAACAGCCTAGGGTTGTAATAAGTAATCATATTAAAAAGACCTGAAAGTTAAAGCATAAATCCACTGTGCACATGGTGAGGTATGTGGTGGTATGTTACCTATAAGAACCTTGTGTTACATTGTGAATTAACGTCTGAAGTTCAACCAGCGCATCTTCGTGGCGGAGACAGTGAGAAGGTGGGAGTCTGAGAATGAGAGAAACCTTGGATTTACACACTGAACAGTGTGAAACTGCATTAAGCCTGTGTTTATGAGGACTCACTCAGCAGCCTGTGTGAAATCACACGGTGTCGCATCCCGCCCGGTGCAAATATAGAAACTTTTACCCTTATTCGGTCCTTCCTTCACACCGGTCTTCAGAAAGCAAATGTTGCCTGAACAATGAATGCTAGGTTAGCTGAGTTAAGATGAGCAACAATGGAGAGAAATATGTCATCATATTCATGAGTGAAACATCTAGTTTAGCACCTGTGTGAACGGTGAAGATTGCTAACGTTAGCACCAGTAAGAGCCGGTCTGTGCTAGCTGCTTTTCATTCACTGACAGGCTGCGATATGCTATTTTGATTGCTATATTATTATTATTATTATTATTATTATTATTATTATTATTATTATTATTACTACTACTACTACTAACTTACTTACCGTGTCGTTCACAAAGAACTCTCTTCATTTTGCGAGGAAAAACTTTAAATGTCTCTATTCACTGAGACTAGTCATTTTATGACTCAGATGGCGCGCAGTCGCAGACTTGATGACGTTGCTCGCCGTTAGCCAATCAAAAAATACTTGGGAAGAAACTCGGCTGTTGTGTTAAAATTCAAAGGGTTCAAACACTGGATAGTAAACATAATGCCACAAGTACTACTACTATTAAACACTATCTAGTATTGTAGTATGCTTGCATTCACGCTTGATGGAAAAACCCGAAAATATACCCCGAGAATTTTCCAACATGAAGTGATTGTGACAGGAAGCTGTGCCTCTGACTTGCAGCCAGCAGATGGCAAATGCCCCTCAGGTTTGGAAATGTTGGCTGCGACTCCATAAGTTCTTCGTCCGTTAAGATGTGTGGCTAGATTTCTGATACAAGGATAAAGAGAAATTGAGTCATACGCAAAACTCTGTTGATCAGAACAAAATGAGGCAGTAAATAATATTGGCAGCAAATTGAGCTTGTGTTTCATCACAGGCCTGAAGCATGAAGCAAAACCGCTGTGTTGTGATTTAATTCGTAGTCCTACACAGTCGTTTTTAATATCAAATTTCATTTTGATTTATGTGAGTATGAAGTAGTCAAGTAAATTAAGGATATTAAAAAACACACAAAGCACAGACTGAGCTGATCACACTGGGACACCCTCTTCACCAGTTAGTATTTCTTTTCTAGCTTCCTTATTACTTAAATAAATCAGTACGTTTGAGAAAAGAAGAAGACTTTTTCGAAATAAAAGTACCAAATTGTACTTTTCCTTGTTGCTATCTTTTGGGAAGGTGCATGTGGTGTACCATTAAATAGCTTTATGGGTAAAGCTTTAAATGTACAGTTGCATCCCAAAAATTTTTGAATATAATGGAAAAGTTCATTTTTTCCTGTAATTTAATTTTTAAAAAATGGAACTTTCAAATATTCTAGATTCATTACACATAAAGTGAAATATTTCAAGCCTCTTTTTTTGTTTTAATCTTTATGATTACAGCTTACAGCTCATGGAAATCAAAAACCCAGTATCTCAATCCAGTATCTCTTCTGAAAAGTATGTTAATTTATGCACTCAATAATTGGTCAGGGCTCCTTTTGCACGAATTACTGCATCAGTGTGGCGTGGCATGGAGGCAATCAGCCTGTGGCACTGCTGAGGTGTTATGGAAGCCCAGGTTGCTCTGATAGCGGCCTTCAGCTCGTCTATATTGTTGAGTCTGGTGTCTCTCATCTTCCTCTTGACAAAATTCAGGTCAGGCGAGTTGGCTGGCCAATCAAGCACAGTAATACCACGGTCAGCAAACCAGTTACTAGTAGTTTTGACACTGTGGGCAGGTGCAGAGTCCTGCTGGAAAAGGAAATCAGCATCTCCATAAAGCTTGTCAGCAGATGGAAGCGTGAAGTGCTCTAAAATCTCCTGGTATTCGATTGCATTGACTCTCGACTCGAGAAAACACAGTGGACCAACACCAGCAGATGACATGGCACCCCAAATCATCACTGACTGTGGAAACTTCACACTGGACTTCAAGCAACTTGGATTCTGTGCCTCTCCACTCTTCCTCCAGACCCTGGGACCTTGATTTCCAAATAAAATACAAAATTTACATTCATCTGAAAAGAGGACTGATTGGCATTTCCAAATCGTCCGTAATGTGTGAATGTGTGTGTAATTGTGCCCTGCGATGGGTTGGCACCCCGTCCAGGGTTGTCCCCTGCCTCGTGCCCTGAGTTCCCTGGTATAGGCTCCAGGCTCCACCATGAGCCTGTGTAGGATAAGCGGTATAGAAAATGGATGGATGGACTATATTCATGTTACCAGGTGAAAGATGATTACTAAAGAGACAAATGACGTACCCTTGATAGTACCACCCCAGCAACTAGGTAAAGTGCAGCTATATACCTTTATTTTTGAAAGTGTATAGTAGTATTAGTAGCAGTAATTCAGAAACTCCTTTCTACCAACTCTTACCAGCTGGTGAAGATGGTCTACCAGTTTGACCATCGCTGACCGTTTTTACAGCTGGGAGCTGGTTACACCAAGCTGGATTTTGCATTATGGAAGAATAAGTAGGCAAAGTTTAAGAATACTGACAGGTAATCATCTTGCTTAAACTACTACAGTCCATAAAATAATGCAGAAATAAACAGAATCTCAGAAAGTGTTCCATTTTATACAACAAACCCTTTAACTACCAGTGAAATGATGGAATAATGCTGACAGTGGGAGGACGGAGGCAAGCAGTGATGGTGATGAAACACAGGAGAAACTGTAGCGTAGAGAGGCTGCCTACACCTGCTCGAACAGACACAAGGCTCTCAGGGACAACAGGGAATAACACACAGTACACAAACTGGTGGGAAGAATACAGGTCACAGCTGCTGTTAAGAGCCCTATAGTGTGGCGTTAACATCAGTGAACAGTGCTCACTGTCTCAAGCGTCCTCCTTGGATGGAATTAGCTGAAGAACACTTTGGTTAAACTAAATGTAAATCCATCTAAATAAATAAATTCTTTTTTTTTTTTTTTTTAATTAATTTTGGTCACACATCCATAGCCCTTAGGTACCGCCTCCAGTATTGTGAAAGACTGAAAGTGTTTGCAGGCTTCTGCTTTAACTAGGACAGTAAGCATTCCCATTACATACACATAAATATGACCTGAGGCTTATCAGGACTACTGTGCAGGAGTAAACTGACGGAGAGATCATTTACATGTCTCATTTGATCCAAATGTGCATTTATTCCGATTCAGACATTTTGTCACTTGATTTAAATTCATAATGTTTCCTTTCCACACTACACCATGTGTTTCATATTTAGCAAAATATGAAAGCAAGAGCGTCAGAGTAAATTTTTCATAGGATTTAGCTTGTCTTTCTATTAACTTCAAGTTATACTGCACCATACTCTTTCTCTGGTACCTGATGAAAGGTCAAGGTACAATATTTTCTTCCTTCCTCAAATCTGATAAAGGAAAACAACTGGAAAGGTCATCTTATGGACAGTACAGGAAGTGTTTACTTCTTATGTGTCTTTTCAGCCCTAAAGAGTGTGTACCGTGTCAAATTTAATTGTAGAAATGTTGCATTTAACAAGCTTGAACTTACTTTTAGTATTAAACATTCCAAACTATTCAGACTTGTCTTTGAGGATAATACACTACAGTGTTGCAGTGAGAAAGGATGAACTAGAGCTGTGACTGATATGACTCAGGAATGAACCAGTCAGAGAAACATAAACGAAATGGCAAGACAGGAAAATGGAAAGAGCTGAGAACAGACACAACAATGAGGAAAAAGACTAAACATATTGACAAATAGACAAGGAGAGAGAACAAATATTGTGGGTCTAGATGAGTGAAGTAGCTGTCAAGATGAGACTTCTGAATTTCAGAATTGTTTTACACTTGAGCAAAACAACGGAGCAAAATGTTATATTTTGACACATCAGGAGAGAGGTGGATGGAGTGTGAGCTTGTATTCAGCAGAAGTTAATAAAGAGCAAGTCTACACACTGCTAAAAAAAAAAAAAAAAAAAAAGACATTAGCAAGTAAAGATATCTTGAATAAAGAAAAAGTTATCTAATATTTCCCATTCTGAGATTACTATACAACAAACATAAGCCCATTACACCTATTTCTAGACATATTTACTAATTTCAAACTTAAAAATTTTATTGGCTTATAAATTTGTTTCCTTCTGGAAATAAATGCTTGAAATAAGACCATGTCAAGCTTGAGTACACATATCTAGAAATAAGGTCTAATTATCTTATACTTGTTTAAAAACATATCTAATACAGTGAAATATTAATTGAAATAGTAAATATTAGTTGCCTATATGGGGGGCATGGTGGCTTAGTGGTTAGCAAATTTGCCTCGCATCTCCAGGTTTGGGGGTCCAATTGCTGCCTCCGCCCTGTGTGCACAGAGTTTGCATATTCTCCCTGTGCTTCAGGGGTTTCCTCCAGGTACTCCAATTTCCTCCCCCAGTCCAGAGACATGAGTTACAGGCTGATTGGCATTTCCAAATTGTCTGTAGTGTGTGAATGGGTGTGTGAGTGTGTGTGATTGTGTCCTGTGATGGGTCCTTGCGCCCAGAGTCCCCTTGGATAGGCTCCAGGTTCCCCGCGACCCTGTGTAGGATAAGCGGTACAGAAAATGGATGGATGGACAGTTGCCTATATTCAAGATACACTATATGGCTAAAAGTTTGTGGACACCTGACCATCATACCCAAAGTTGGAAGCACACAACTTTATAGGATGTCTTTGTATGCTGTAGCATTACAATTTCCATTCACTGGAACTAAGGGGCCCAAACATGTTCCAGCATGACAATGCTCCTGTGCACAAAACGAGCTCCATAAACACATGGTTTGCCAAGGATGGAGTGGAAGATCTCAAGTGGCCTACACAGAGCCCTGACCTCAACCCCAAAGTCTGGAGACTATTGTGTGATCAGCAGGATGAAATACTGGTTACCATCTGGTACCAACAAGTCACAGAGATCACACTTTTTCTTCATACTGATGAACATTAACTGAAGCTCTTGACCTGTATCCACATGATTTTATGTACTGCGCTGCTACCACTTGATTGGCTGATTGGATAAATTCATGTGCAGGTGTTCCTAATAAAGTGTCCATAAACCTTTGGCCATATAATGTATTTATACTTGCTATCAAGATATATTTTTTGTAGTACAATACTGGTTTCTATTGTGCTGCTGAGATGGCATGGTGGTTATTATTTTTTTTAACAAGGCCACAAGTTTCTCAAGCTCTGTTTCATGGCCACTAACTAGTGTATTTCAAAATAAGTCAGACACTATGAGATAAATTGAATTAAACCTCAGGCATCTAAACATGGAGAGTGACTTTATTTAACTTGGAATAATGCATAAAGACATACTGGAGTCGCTGATGTTACAACATGGATGCAATTAGCCTGTGTCACTTTAAGTGAATTCTAAAAGTGAATAAGTTTCCCCTCCTTATGTTGTGGCCACAGGCCTTGAAATATTAACTTGCTGCCTCAGTATATTAATTCGTGGCCAATCTTCAGAGGCTCCATATGTTTAAAATCTGCCTGAAATGACCAAGATGTAATCATTTAATGTGTGAGTTGAAAGCTTAATCTAGCCTGCTTCTTTAATATGAATGGAGGTTTGTGACACCACGATTTCTGTATGGGAGTAAAATAACCTCTCATCTTAAGATGAGTCAACACTGCAGATAAAGTACATTAAAAGCACATTGCCACATTCACATTTCCATTTATAAGAAATACATTCATTCATAAGAGAGATGCACTTCTAATTACGCCAGTGTTATGACTGCATTTATTTGCACACTGAGGTTACATGTGTCTGAGATAAAGGCACAAAACTGAGCAAAACTCCCATAATTGAAATCACATGCCGTTGTAGGAAAGTGCAGCGGAGAGCTAATTCATTTCACTGCATACTCTTCGGCGGTTGCTTAAAGGATCAACTTCACTTAAGTACCTGTGACAGTAGATGTATTTGTCAACACACCACACAGCAATGCTTTGAGGCAGATGTTAGATAGATAATGCAGTAAGTAAGGTTAGCTCAGTTAGCTGGGATGCTAGTGGATGAAGTTCAACAGGTCCATCTTCATAATCAGTGTGAAGGGATTAGTTTTGTTTTTTAAGTCCTTGTTTGTACACAGGGTGGCACAGTGGGTAGCGTCGCAGCCTTGCAGCTTCAGGGTCCTCAGTCTGATCGTGAGATTGGGTTACCGCCTGTGGGGAGTTTCTCGTGTTTTCCCAGCATCCATGTGGGTTTCTTCCCTCTTCAACCTCTCAAAATCATGCCAGTGGGTGTATTGACTACACTAAGTTGCCCATAGGTGTGAATAAGTGTGTGAATGTGTGTACTTGGTGCCCTGTGATGGACTGGCATCCGTTTCGCAGTGTATTCTCAACTTGTGCCTAGAGTGAGTAAAAGCATAAACTACAGGTCTGATATAACTGAGGAACAAACAAACATATCAATGTGGTGGTGAGAGTGGAAATGTTAAGAACTGAGAACGAACATTATAACACCCCCCCACCCCCAAAACAAAAACAAACAAATAAATAAATAAAATCAGAAAACAAAAAAATACAAGCAGAGAAACAAAATTTCTTTTTTGTCTATACGAGACCAACAAATGAAGTGCAAATCATTGTTCACTGACCCAAGCTTCTCCTTTACAGCTGGGCTGAAAATGACATGGTTGCTTCACTGAACATTATCTATTTTTAGTAGCATTCTGCATGAGATCACCCAGCACCTTCTATACACCTTTTTCATGGGTGTATTAATCCAGACCTGTTTGAAATAAAGGCAATTCATATACATTGGGTATAGAAAAGAATCACCCCCCTTTAGAATAATCACATTTTGTTGCTTTTCAGCCTGAAATGAAGATGGACACAGTTTTTGTTTTATCCAGCTGTATTTACTCAGTGCAACTTATAACATCCAAGTGAAAGATATAACACCAACATGTCAGAAAAATTAAAAAAAAACAAAACAATAACTGAGTTGGAAAAATGACTTGTAAACTCAATAAGGTATAGCTAATCACCTTCTCAATGGCACACAAAGCCATTTGACTTTCAACTGTGATCAGCTGTGGTCATTTGATTAGCTCAGCACGAAAAGAGCTTTCCTGGAGCATTTTGTAGTGCAACTGAAGCAAACAATCAACTATGGGTGGCAAGGCACTGTCAAAAGATCTCCGGGATAAAGTTGTGAACAGGCACAAGTCAGAAGATGGATACAAAAAAAAAATTCAAAGGCTTTATCAATGCCTAGAAGCACAAAGAAGTCTATCATTAAGAAGTGGAAGGTATTTGGTACAACACAGACCCTCCCTGGATCAGGACATGTTCAGGTGTTCTGGATCAGGTGTTATGGTCAGATGAGACTAAAATTTAATTATTTGGCCTCAACACCAAACAATATGTCTGGCGGAAATCCAATACAGCTCACCATCCAAATAACACCATTCCTACAGTAAAGCCTGGAGGTGGTAATATCCTGTTATGGGGTGTTTCTCTGCAGCAGGGACTGGAGCACTTGTCAGGATAGAAGGAAAATGGATGGGGCAAAATACCGTCAAATTCTTGAGGAAAATCTTCTGTCCTCTGCCAGAAAGTTGTCAATGGGAAGAAGATTTACCTTCCAACATGATAATGACCCAAAATGATTCTTTTCTATACCCACTGTAGTTCAGAGCACTAAACTCAAAGGCAAAAGCTAGTAATTGAAATGGTGAATTTCATTTAAGCCACTCTTGAGCCACAATCAGGAATAAGAAGTTAAGTTGCTAGTTGTAATGCAATACAAAGAAATACTCTGTAGGATAAATTCTGGCACGGCTTTGAGTTCTCTGTTACTGATAAGCATAACTTCTTATTCAGGTTAGAGACTCAGAAAGCTCAACCGTTTTGGAGTTTGAGGTTTTGAGTAGACTGAGGGACACAATGTAACATTTCTGGCATTGTGTGAGACACACTGTACTATTTTGACATGTACAATACTGCGCCAAAGTTTTAGGCACATGCAAAGAAATGCTGTAGAGCAAAGATGCCTTCAAGATAATGAAATTAAATGTTTCTACATTTATAAAAAAATAAATAAATAAAATAAAATACAGCAAAGAGCAGTAAACAGTAGTAAATGAATCAAAGTCAATATTTGATGTGACAAAAAAATAAAAATAAAAATAGTAGTCTCCGGTATAATTAGTGCAGTTTTATAAGGAAATGAGCTGGTAAGTTTTATTGAGCATCTTGCAGAACCAGCCACAGTTCTTCTGGAGACTTTGACTTTCTCACTCGCTTCTTATTTTTGCAGCAAAACCCAGCAGCCTTCATTGTGTTTTTTGTCTGAAAAGTGTCTCTTACGTAATACGCTGCTTTCTTTAATGACATACAAACATTTTTCTGTAACTTTTAATTTTGTGCTAGAAAACTAATGCTTGGGAATCTAAAATGTTTTTTATACTGACTTGATAATGTAGAAGTCATAAAATAATAAATCTATAACAAAGTTTGTACTAAAAAAAAAAATAGGGGGTCTAAAACCTTTGTACAGTACTGTATGTGACAAGCAGACAGTGGACAGGAATGTCATCACATCAGCTTAAGACACTTAAAGGCAAAGCTATAGCATATGTGAATTTTGGAGAGCTATGCAAACCTAAGAACTTTACAACAGACCCAGTTTGCCTGCACTACTACATATATAGTACAATAGCAAATATGGCCTCAGCCTGGAAACAGACAGGAGCACTGCTGTAGCTAAAGATGAAGTGATAAGATGAGGTTTGTATCCATTAGAGTACACCAGCTCAAAAATGTAGCAGATATGGTTTATTCATTATAATTTGTTAAGGAGATTTTTTTTTTTTTAATTTAAAAACATTGCAGTATACAGAAAGGAGGCATAATTCTAATTCTGGAGGGCCAGCGTCCAGCACAGTTTAGTCATTTCCTTACTCGAACACACCTACTAAAAATGGAAATAATTGGTGTGCTCCAGCAAGGAAAATCATCGATTTATGATGGACAGGCAGAGGTCCTCAAAACAGGATCTGCTATTTCAGAAAGTAGTTCACAAATTGTTGTGCATTATCATAACACCAACTCCTATTTTGTAGGTCAACACTGGCTCAGAGCAACCTACAGCACTTTAACAAGCACTGGAGCACTTTCCACACTGCTATCGTGTGACACAAGCTAAAGCAGGGAAAAGGTGTCTAATAATTCCCCACTAGGCTGAGAAATGATAAATACAATCGCACATATATCAGGGAAGGAAATATAAATTTTCATGAGCAGAATGAAGTTTTGGCAGGACGTGTCAGGATGAGTTGTGTTATGTGATTTGCTCGTGGCCCCTGGTGGTCATGCGCTGCTCAGTTAGCAGAAGGGACAAGCATGGCAGACAGCCTCATCTATTGTCCCTGACAGCTGGAGCAGAGTGCAGGCTTACACACACACACACACACACCATTTAAGTGTCCAGTGACATACACACATGCATGTGTTTACAGATACTACAGAACAGTAAACACATAAATACATACATTCAAACCCGGCATATCTTATGTTTTATTTACCACAGCTCTGTTGAACTCTTGATTCTGACTGGTCAGAGGATATTGATTAATTTCCTCTGTATGACTTACACAGGGACTTACATGGCAAGCACTCCACAAAATTAGATTAAAAAAAAAGTGTGTAATTGTTGACAGGGTAAGATTTTCTGAGAGGACACATTTATTTATCATTTTATGAAAGGAGTCTCAGCACTTTGTAGCATTCAGAGTAAAAGCTGTGTTTCCAGACGCAGGAAGGTCTTCAGGATGGAGCCCGTTTTTGTCTTATTAACTTACAGTAAAGAGATTGAAAAAGGTGAGGGGATGACTTTATAGCTGTATAACGTAAGTGACAACAGGAACCGACTCATTTTGTTGGCCTTCCACAACATTAACTGTAACAATAAATGGATAATAACTACAGTATGCTATTCTTTAATGGAAAAAATAAATGATAGCATTGGCAAATTGCTATGGTTTAAGAGGAATACAACAATTCAGGACATGCATTTCTAATAATCAACTGTTACTGTAATGACCCTCCTGTGTTTATTTTCCAATAACATGCACCGTCATGTTTTTTTCTTGATTCTTCACCATTATTGCCACAGAATAGACAAAAGGATACAGTATAACAACTAAGAACAGCACAGTCTGAAACAGCACAATTTGCATGAAAAATTGGTACTGTGGAAGCAGTCATGAGGACCAGGAAGTGCACCACGGTACCAAACCCTCGTGCGTGTAGGAGGTGGTCTGGTTTCGGCTGCACCGGAACTGAGCTGCGATTCCTATGAATGTGAACACAACTCATACTCGGGTCCGCACTTGTTCAGGAAGCAAAGTAACCTGTGCATGTGTTTTAGCCAATGACAACATCGTTGCCAAGGTTTCCACAACACAGGTGTACCATGGCAGGGGAGTCTATGGGAGACAGAAGAGGTCCACTGCTGCGCATAATATCACCAAAATAAAATAAATAAATAAATAAAATACGGCGAGTCGCCTTGTGTTCTTCGTGTGCGTTTGTGATGATGTAAGATGAACGTCAATGCACCGGGGTTCGATAGAATCAAGTGAACAACACTGCAGGGGGCGCTGGGAATAATCGCACCTGGATTCGGACTGCAGCAAACGTGCCCAGTGTGAAAACCACCTCAATGAGGAAAGCTAAATCTTTGTGGAACTTATGAACTGATTACTCTCAGATCCAAATGGCATGATATTAACTGTAAAATAAAAATATGTGGTGCGCTACATATTATTATTTAAGTACTTAATTATAGTGATAAATTCAATTAGATTTCTCAGTTCAATAAACATTTCTCGATTCAGTCATACAATACCTATTCCTTGGTTAGAGTTTTACATTTTTGAACACTTAAAATGAGGTCATTTAAATAAAATAATTTTTAAAAAAAAGCTAACATTTGACTGGCATTGTAGATATACAGCATAAACACAATGTCAAACTCAAGGAACAAGGTCTCTTAAAAGACCTCTACTTAAAAATTATGTTCAGACTTGCAGGCCAGCAGGAGCAAACAGCAGCAGGTAGGATGAAGCCCCCTCCTCTGTTTCATAGCTTAATACTTGTCTTCTCCACCTGGTCCCCAGCACATCAGTCAGATCCAAATGAGTGTGTCACACCTCATTCTCACCTTTAATCAGCTGCCATCCGACACATTATTCCTATTTTCTTCAGGGCACATGGGTGCGTGGTGGACACATTAAGATAAAGGTGCTGCATGGATCATTCAGTATTATAGACCAACATGCTGATAGTGTGTGTGTAGAAATCCTCATGGTGTATACACTGATAGTGTAATTTAGTGAGCTTACCATGGGTGTTTTGCCTCTTCAACTGTATCAGCTCGCACTAAACAGGGGAAGCTACATAAACACATTTCAAAACACTGTGCACTGAATGCTTTTTATTGCAGTAAACTCACAGAATAGTGCCTTTTCATGATAGCGACTGCTACAGTTCAATTATATATATATATATATATATATATATATATATATATATATATATATATATATATATATACTACCAAAAGAAAACATTACAACAAAACACAAAGCATAAAAAGGCTATGATTTTCTTTTTTAACATCAGTGCACTATTTGTATAATTACAAAATAATAATAATAATAATAATAATAATAATAATAATAATAAAAACACAGCACTTGAAACAGCATCACTGGCTGAATTGAACACATCACCACAATGTATTATTTTTCAAATTCCACAGCTAATCTGGAGTCAGTACACAGCCATGACATGCAGCCCTCAGAACACATCTACAACACTGCGAGGGTGTTATGGGTCCGCTAGTTACGCTGAACTACAAAAAACACTAGTTTAGAGGAAATCTCTACAGCTCGAATGGCGTCAGCACTGCAACATCGCACAGCAGTGCCACATCCTCCATCTCCTGCAACGAGAGCAGCCTATGGCAAGTACACATCCACACTCATCCACACAGGCAATATCATCATATTGCAAATTTGTGTGAATAAACACTGTCTGCAGAAAACCGCAGCTGTTACTCACACAACGGATCATATATAGCCTGCAAAGTGTGAGGCAAACATGGAATTATTTTAGAGACTGGAAAAAATGATCAATTATTACAGGCAAGTTTCCTTCAGGTTACTGAGGAGAAATGAGCTCCCATAGGGTGGAAAAGCCTCCAGGCCTCCAGGACCCAATTTATAATGCTCCTACAACATGCAGGAAATGGAGAGGGTGGCAACAGACTGGCATGATGTCACGAAATACAATGCTCAAGAGTTCAAAACATCAAAATGCCTCCTCCTCCGTCATGCACTATACACTTTGACACGATTTAAAAGAGAAATAATATGAGCTGACAGCTTTGTGTGGATCATCGCTCACAGCCCACACAGTCACAAAGCACCTCCAATAATACCCTCTGCCACGGAGGCTTTATTGTCCAAAAGTCCACGCGAAAGGCTATCGATGCAAACTGCTGAAGTTCACATAGTCTAAACTGAATGTTTTACAGTACATTTCAATAAATAAAAACAAGACACGCACAAACGTCAAGTGGATCGATACTGTACGTCTGTCTTTTTGTCTGCATTTACAGTGAAGATTGTTCGGATATAGATGGTTTTAGTGATCACATGTGAGTGCCTGACACTAGGCCAGAGAGGACAAATCAAATTGTAGCACTGCATTTCTACTGAATGAGGTTCTCATTTGTCTTGAGAGGGACGTGAACTTGCTGAACTGCATCTAGCTTTCAATAGATAACACATGCTGTGTGATACTCCATGGGTTTTAGACCTTACACTAAAGGATGTGGCTAAAACACATTAAGAATTAATAGAGAAAAAGAAACTTCAAGGTTGTAATTCATACGTCATTATCAGACTAAACATATGTGTCTTTGTTAAAGCGATCCAGTTTTAATCTGTAATATATTGACAAAGTACTTCATTGTCAAACTTGTGGCAGTGTAGTAACCAGGAGCAGCTCCAGATAATTTCAGGGAACAAGCACAAGGGAGGTAAAATATCTTTCTACAAATTGTACTGTATTGTTCATATCCAGATAATAGCTATAGCAGATTTATTGTACTGTAATAAATATTCCACTGTATTGAGGGGGATGGTCTAGTCCTTTGTGAAATGTATGACTACTTTACTTTCCTAACTCAAAAGCTAGACAGTTAGGTTGGTTTCATTACATTAATTTCCAAAAGCCTGGTGCAGATATCTCGAGCATGTGGGAAAAATTGTGTATACTGTATTCCAACGATACCATTAATACAGTGTGCGAAAACCTTTGAAATATTTTTAAAGCCCTAAATGGAAAGTCAAGCAGAAAGAAAAAAAAACCCAAACACATCAGTAGATTGATGCTGTAACCAGGTTTTTTGGGTAACAGCTAGCTAACATTACATGCTTAGCATGCTAACTAGCCAAAGCGGCAGGACTAACTGGATGAGAACTCTTTAACTGCAAGTGTTACTTTAGGATATGCAGCAGTGAAGGTTCAACTACAGTAGTCACAATCAGCAAATATAGGTATGATTAGTGTCGGTCACAGGGACTACCAGACATTTTGGGAGGACATGAGCTGCGCCTATTCTTGTCACATCTTTGGCTGCACCTCTGGTAGTAGCAAATATTATTTCAGGTTGAATTAAACATCTTAAGAGATAAAAGGCACATTCTGCCTGCACATGTGGACTCATTTGCTGCGATTACAAATGAAGGCAATACATTTTTAATGTGCACTCCAGGGGCATAAAGAACACAAAATACACCTCCCACAGACTTTCAGCATTCGATTATTGTCAATTTGCTTCCAGAATGGGTTTAAACAAACCTTGACCTAACAGAAGTTCAGTGTAGTGAAGTATAATTAAATTTCACTGCTTTGGCAAGAAAAGTTATAATTCATTGTTGCCTTATGCACTCTAATAAGCAAAGCAGCATGCCCAAGGGAGGTGTATTTATGCTCCCTCTGTAATTATGCACCGCACTTTGGAATATCAAAAGCACTTCCAAGACAACAGAAGAATCTCAAAATATGTTTGATGGAATTTCCGTTTAAAGAGTTATTCATAAATAATTGTTTTAAGAACCTTTAAGAGCTGTATGCAGTAATAAAGGAAATGGAAAAATCATACCCCTTAGAGGAGGCTGGAAGAGTGATTTTATATATCTTGGAGTTTTATAGTGATTTTCTCTATCTTGGAGTTGATACATATTTACTGAAGAATCAAAGTCTCAGCGTTAAGAACAGCTCTATGAACCTACATATTTCATAAGCCCCTAGCTTGAGCTGGGAAGCCATATTTACATAGTATCTCTAAGCCTGGAGGCTTTGAAGTCCTTCTGGACCACCTTTACAGGGCACAGATAAAACAATGAAAATGTCTTGGCACTAGGATTGTCCCATGTATTTCTCAAATAGTCTCTTGTTTATAATAGGCAGTTTAAAACTGGGGAGAAATGGAGAGGAACCGTCTCATTATGTTAAAGTCCCACGCCTTACCTGGACTCCATCAGAATCGTCTCCACTCAGCCTAGCACTACAGGTTTATGGGTGATGGGTGAAGTGTTCACAGTAGGAGGTGAAGCATTGCGATGTTTCTTACAGGACACACACATCGCTTAGACACCTCAGAGGCCAGCAGTCTGGAGTCATTTTAGGGAAATAACTAGAAATTCCCAGTTCTACCATAGTTCAGAGAGGAAATTTAAAAAATGCACAATGTTGAACAAAGCAAAAGCAAACCACATCCTAGTGTTCACTAGTGATGAAACTACAGGTCAGAGCAGGAATTTGATGATCTCATTGTGTAGAATCCTCCTTTCTGATATTCTCATGTAGAAGAATGAGAGTAATGGACACTAGTCAAGTCATTATAGTTTGTGCACATGGACAGGTTTGTTAGTCTTCAGCACTGAGAATCGGCCAAGTGTTAGTGGGTCTTTGGCAGTGAGGATGAGTCTGATACAAAATACAGTGTTTCTAGACTCGGTGGGAGGTGACACATCTCTCTCTCCTCTGTTTTATCAGCTCAAACACAGACAGGTCCGAGATCAGTTCTGTGGCTTCCTCCTAGTCCAGAATGCAAGATCACTGCCTTCCTTTCCAAGATTTTATCACCTGGTGAAATCACACTTTTCTGTCTGTGTACTATTCCTGCCAGAAAACATTTACAGGCTAGTGCTGAGAGCAGCCAGTCTGCTGAAATCAGAGCCAGGTGAATGAAACAAATAATACTTATGAAGAGGTGAGCAACAGCCTTCATAAATTTGAAGAAAAAAAGAAAAGGGTTC
The DNA here is from genome assembly GCA_023630585.1 of Cranoglanis bouderius. NCBI lineage: Eukaryota > Metazoa > Chordata > Actinopteri > Siluriformes > Cranoglanididae > Cranoglanis > Cranoglanis bouderius. The sequence goes on from CM042535.1 coordinate 24,431,259, forward strand.
ATACCACACGTTCAAAAAAGAGAATAAAATCACATGTAATCCTTTACAGAATAGGTTCTTCATCCCAGTCGCAGACCAGAGTGCTGTAGACCATGTGTGTCTGGGGGGGGGGGAAAGACCTAATGCTTTCAGACACACAGGCACTTCTGCTCAGGTGAGGGCAATGTAAGAATATGATAAGTCCAGATAGTGGAGTGTGAAAATGATGCAAAGAAAATCCTTGAAATAAACAACCAAACTAAACGTCTAGGCTTTTCCTCTGGCAGCCACTGCAGCCATGACCACGTCAACTGAGTAGGGGTTGAGTCAGCCATATGGAGGGATTAACAGGGCTTAGTCAGGAGCCCACAGCACTCCTGAGGAACAGGAGAAATAGCAAAAAAAAAAAACAGAGAAAGAGAGAGTGAGAGAGGATGATTAACGGAGGGCATTCTTTCTGCCCATTTTACTCCACAGAGCCTGGGTGGAGGCTGAGAGCAGGGGGGTCCAGGCAGGTTGGTGAGTAGCTCAGATGGGGCTCTTTGATCCAGAGCAACGGCGCGCCGTTCTTTCCTTCCTGATTCTTGTTGGAACTCCGACTCTTGTAGCGCACCAGCAGAACAGCGATGAGCAGGATGCCAAAGATGGGGAAGGGGTAGAAGAAAACGAAATAGAAAAGCGAGTTGTTGGAGCACACCACTGACTGCAGGGTTGAAACTGTGGAAAGAAAGGGAGATGATTCTGAGATGAGTTTCAACAAAGGCATTATTTATTACAAAGTAAATAGCCTGTTTTAGAAAAGAGTCAATAGTAGGCTCATAAAAATTTGATTTGACTCTGGGGCAAAAACAATATTTATTAGACATAAGACAGAAAAGTAGACTGAGCTGTAACTTACTGAGTACCTAAGTACTAGGCATACCTTTCTCAAGAACATTAACGATGGTAGCTCCAGAGTTGTTTGTAGTGAGGCGATACCAAGCATTGCGTGGGTTCAGGAGCCACTCCTCTACATGACAGTAATATTTTCCTGCATCTCCTGGACGTGCCCTTTGAATGGTCAGGCTGTAGACATCTGAGGTAGTACGCTCAAACTGCAGTCGAGAGTTGTGGCCTGGCTCCTCCATCGGACTGCAGTTCCCATTGCCGAAGACAGCGTCGTGGCCAATAGAGAACACACACTCCCGCTCGCCTTCTCTCTCCGAGCGGGACACATACCATGACACAGAGAACCGAGAGTCTTTGGAGGACTGTGAGGGTATGCTGCAGCCCAACCGGACTGATCCATATTCAGACACTGTGATATTTGACTCGGTCTCTTCCACCTGCAATTTGATGGCTATTGTGAAAAGACAGAGAGTGGGAAAATAACTTCAGGCTTCACATCTAAAAGGACTGGGAATAAAAGACAGTACTCGCATATTCACAGACAAAAGCAATAGTCTAAAAAGCACTTTTTTTTTTTTTTCTAAATTTGAATCCTGTGCTCTTTTTAGGTGGTTCCTAGATACTGTGAGAAGGCTGAACTCTGTGTTGATTACTGATAACTGATTAAAAATGTGTTGCCATGTACTTATAAAAGTATTATGCTAATATCATTTAAAATGGATGTAAAGGTTATTTAATGCAGGACCTCACACCTAAAGGTGTCAGAATTGTATGTACTACACCAGCACCTGATGAGACATTAACACTCATTAGATAAAAAAAAAAATCCCAGGTTTCTCTCATAGCATCAAAGCTAAGATTAAAAATAACACCAAACTTTTTTTTCTCCATGAGTGCACAGGCCTCTCATATCTCTTGACAATAAAGCAGAAAGATGTGGGATTAAGGCAGAAGATAAAGGATCGAGTGACCTTTTTATCTATCTGTTTTTAAAGCCCATTCTGGAAGCTTTCCCATCATGCCATGCACCCATGCAATTTAATGAAACCTTTCCCTTATCCCAGGGGAAATTAGGTTAGAGTTTTCAGCACATATTTAGATGTATATTAGGGAAATGTGAGCTCCATGATGTGTTGCTCGTATAACCAAATTCCTCAGTGAACAGAAGTGTTTCCTGAGGCACGGTGCTGAAGTGGAGGGTACACAGAGCAAGCTGCAACAATCTTCCTTAACACATTTATGTTACAGAATATCAAATTATGTACCAGGTGGAGCAAGGGTTCTCAAACTCATGACTTATTGTTAATTTGTGAGTAAGAGCACCAGCAAGTCAGGAGTCAGCTGGACAACCGAGGAACCTTGTACATGAAAACGCATTAATGCATACATGGCATTACTGTCACTACAGTTCCCATACAATTTCCTCATATAAAACCAATTTAAGAATCTATGTAAACATTATTTGCTTTGCATTTTAAACAAAACAGAACTGTATACTGTAAATTAGAGGTCAACTGATTGATCGGTTTTGATGATTAATTTACAACAAAAATCCACACCGATAGTTTTTCCCGATTGTATCCGTTGCGGGAGCAGAGCTGAAGGGTCCGCTGTCATTATACAGTACAAGAGCGGCCTCTTGAGGTGAAATAAAAACTATCACTGACCAATTTTGTTTTGTTATTTGAATTGTTTTTTTTTTTTTTTTTTTTTAATTCATTTTGGAGGTCTCTATTTTTATTTGTTATTTGGTGTGTTACTCTTTGGTTCAGTTTGGATGTATATCATTTATTTACTTTAATATTTATTAATAGTTAATATTTTATATATATATATATATATATATATATATATATATATATATATATATATATATATATATATATATATTTCATTTAAAAAAAAATACAGTACATTTTCATGGTACAGTTAGTACTGTTTATTTTTGTAATAAAGTTCAGCAATATTTTACTTTTTATTATATGTTTTCATTCAGTATCAATTTTAAAAACTAATGGTTGATTAATCGATACTGGCAGGTTCTGCCCAACTTAGTTATTGGTATCAGTAAAAATAAAAATGTGAGTTTCCAAATAAACGAAACCTAATAATAAGAACTAGCAATTACAACCCCCACCCCAAATATTTATACCATGATTAACTGAAATATATGTAGAAGTAATTTATTTTGTAACATTATTAGTGTTTGAAATCTATTGTTAGTTTGTAGTAATAAATCACATAAAAATACTAAAACCCCCCCTCTGTTTCACAAGTTGGTAACGCCCAACTATTGCCTCGCAACCCAATGCTTGATTACTGCTGTTTGACTGGGACAGCACAGGTAGCTTTAAAGATGAAGAGAAGCGCTGCCCAGAAGACTATTTTGCATTAGTTTGGACTGTTATTATGCCCTGTGGAAACTGTTTTAATGCAATCATTAAATCATCAATCATTTGATCATAAATGCTTGTGGATGATAGATAGATAGAAAGATAGATAAGTGAGATAAATGATGTAATGACACTGCAGATATAACAAAGCTGATTTTTTTTCCCTTCAATTTAATAGGTAGGAAGAGACAGAGCCCAATTTGGGATTGATTTTTTTTTAGTATGATTACCATGATATTAAAAACTACACAGATACTAAAACTAAATACAAACTAAAAGTAATGCTTTTCGAAAGATAAAAACAAGATCAAAACTGTTTATGCACCATTAAAACTATCTGAAACAAAAGTGAAATTGAAACAAAAATACAAAACGAAATAAAAATGAAAACTAGCAATATTTTTAAAACTATAATAACCCTGTCTGGCATGCACTATGTCACTGTGAGTAGCGAAGATATTTGAATCAAATCGCTTGTAAGTAGTTAAACAATTTTTTTATGTGACCCAGAAGTGTTAATAAACACTATTGTTTAGTTTGCTTTATATCCCCAAAAGATTATATTCTGTGTTTCTAGGCACTGAAAACTAAGAGTCAACACATGGAACAACTCATGATAAATGTGGTCCCTTTTCCTGCTTGAGCATTTTGAAATATTTTCAAAACGAATTTCTTTGACATTTCACCTTCAATATGGTAGCCATCAGACCATAAAGGTGTGTGTCATCCTAGAACTTGAACAAGAAGTGTTCTTGTTAGCACAAAGCACTGACCTAGCACAGCCATACACCATAGCCATATATCTCTGTGGGACTGGATAAACTAGATTTTAAAAAAGTGGTGGTGGTGTGAGGTGGGTGGAAACTACATCTGTGGTGTTTTAATGTATTTCCCTTTGTCCTTGCCAAGTTTTGCTTGGGCAGATGCTAAATGCTGTTTCCCTTGAATGGCCGGAACAGCATGTATATGCCAACCTTTGAGTAGGGCAGTAATTTATGAAGTATCTCATCTGTATGGGATTGGGTGACATTTGGGGCAATGGATGAAAGAGGTAAAAGAAGGTACCTCGAAAGGAGGGAGGTAGGGATGAGTTCAAGGGCGCTGAGTAGATCTAGGGACCCTAGGGTGCTAAAAATTCCTCCTGTTGTATCTGTGCAGGTGTCTCTGAACTGCAGGGTTCAGAATATTGAAGATTGGGAGGGTGGGATAAAAAGCATGAATGCTTGTAACATGGATCCTCATGCTTGTTCAGGGTTTGTACAGGAGCAGTGAGTGCTGGTTAGTGCTACTTACTACTTGCTTACTCATTACAGGAAGTCTACTCTGTATTGTCTTCTCATTAGATCAGGTGAGAGTGTCCTTAGGGTGTGAGCCTCAAATGGGAAGTTTCCCTGTGACAGCTGATGCATGTATGCCTTTGAGGGGTCTGTCTTTCTGTTTCTCACACACCCTGATGAATGATTCAGCCTGTGTGTGTGGCTGATAGCCACACCAGCCTCTGGGGAAGGATGATGTCAGGCCACACTCTCTCTAATCCTCTCTGTGCCAGGGGAGGCAGATGGCTATGGAAACCCATGGGAATGAAACACAAACCTACTGGTGATTGTGGATGACAAACACCACCCTAAGATAGCCTTAAGCGCTGGGTTAGCTTTTATGGTACACTAATGAAGCAGTTGTTTTTGGCCACCACATGGCTGCCTCTACGTGTGGATGTATGCCAACATGAAAAATATTTTCAACCCGTCACTGTACACTACAAGCCTTTCTGAGTCTCCAGCAGTCTCACCTGGCTGCTTGATCACTACATGTGTGAAGCCAGAGGAGTCACGGGCCAGGCGGTACCACACTCCATCGGGATCAGTGAGCCACTCCTCCACTAGGCAGTAGTAGGTACCGGAGTCGCTGGTCTCAGCGCGGTGCAGTGTGAGGCCATAGAGGCTGGGCGAGAGGCGTTCGCACTGCACGCGGCTGCGCAGGCGCTCCTCCTCAGCGTACGCGCCATACTCAAACGCCCCTGTGTGCTCGATCTTCAACAGCAGCTCATCAGGCTCAGTCGCCGCGCCCTTCCGTGCATACCACAGCACGGCATGCTGGGACTCGGCACTCGTCTGGGATGCAATGGAGCAGTTGAGACGCACACGGCTGTCTTCCACAAACTGCAGGCTCTGGTTGACCTTGTGCATACGTAGCTTGCTCACTGGAAAGAGGCAAACAGAGAGATGGTTTAAAACATGAATTAGATGTACAGGACTGGAGAGGATAGAAGAAGAAATAAGATGTCAGAGGACGGCATCTCTTAGGAAAAGCAGGCCTGCCGGCTTCTACGCTGCATGGATCGGATTACGCACAGGCGTGTCAGGTGTGACTGCCACAGACACTGCCTGCTATTTCACACCATGAGAGGATTTAGAAAAGCCAACAGCATGGATAAAACATTCTTAAGCAAGCAGCACACTCACATTCACACAGAGAAGCACATGTGCCTAAATGTCTACATTCACCAAATTAGTGACACAAATCTAAACTTAGTAGAAACAGGAGCAGATATCTTGCATGTGCAGATCCTGTTCTACTTGCACATGCAGGCCAAGCAGCCTTCCAAATACACACTAAGTATATGGTCTTACATCACAAAGTCAGGGCTCTCCTGCTAAATGGATGGGAGCCCATGAGCATGCTCTCTCTCACACACACACACAGAATTGATGGGATTAGCCCAGCTGCAAAACTTAACATTTTCTCTCTTTTTTTATGCTTTAGTGATTCTTTGCGAAAAATCCAATTTTCCACTGACACTTTGAGGCCATAATCCCTGCAGCACATCTTTGACTGCAGTTACAGTGATGGACAGAGCTTTAGCCTAAAGCTTACAGTATCTTTACAGCACAACACATCCTCATGCTTCTAACATACAGGCCAAACTCTCTGCCCTCGGCAAAGTCACCTCTAAATCACCATACGCTGCTCAAGACATAAATTCCCAACATGCATGAGCTTTACTTTGAGCCAAAGCTCACTCCCACTCACTGAGAGCCTTCAGTCTATGTAACTATTCTCAAAAAGGTGACATGAATTACAGCTGAAATAAAATGGAATAATTAATAATAAAAGCAGAAAAATCTATCCAAGTGTGTGTGTCTATACAGTACTGTGCAAAGGTTTTAGGCAGGTGTGAATAAATGCTGTAAAGTAAGAATGCTTTCAAAAATACTTCTAGGTACACTTGGCAGGTAGGTTGGGCCAAACATCTTGGATAACTAACCACAGTTCTGTGGATTTAGGCAGCCTCAGTTGCTTCTCTCTCTTCATGTAATCCCAGACAGACTCGATGATGTTGAGATCAGGGCTCTGTGGGGGCCATACCATCACTTCCAGGACTCCTTGTTCTTCTTTAAGCTGAAGATATTAATGACTTTTGCTGTATGTTTGGGGTCGTTGTCATGCTGTAGAATAAATTTGGGGCCAATCAGATGCCTCTCTAATGGTATTGCATGATGGATAAGTATTTGCCTGTACTTCTCAGCATTGAGGAGACCATTAATTCTGACCAAATCCCCAACTCCATTTGCAGAAATGCAGCCCCAAACTTGCAAGGAACCTTGTTTCACTGTTGCCTGCAGACACTCATTCGTGTACCGCTCTTCAGCCCTTCGGCAAACAAACTGCCTTCTGCTACAGCCAAATATGTCAAATTTGGACTCATTAGTCCAGAGCACCTGCTGCCATTTTTCTGCACCCCAGGTCCTGTGTTTTTGTGCATAGTTGAGTCGCTTGGCCTTGTTTCCACGTCGGAGGTATGGCTTTTTGGCCGCAAGTCTTCCATGGAGGCCACTTCTGACCAGACTTCTCCGGACAGTAGTTGGGTGTACCAGGGTCCCACTGGTTTCTGCCAGGTCTGAAGTGATGGCACTGCTGGACATCTACCGACTGTGAAGGGAAGTAAAACTGATGTATCTTTCATCTGCTGCAGTAAGTTTCCTTGGCCAACCACTGCATCTACGGTCCTCAACGTTGCCTGTTTTTTTGTGCATCTTCAAAAGAGCTTGGACAGCACATCTGGAAACCCCTGTCTGCCTTGAAATTTCTGCCTGGGAGAGACCTTGCTGATGCAGTATAACTACCTTCTGTCTTGTTGCTGTGCTCAGTCTTGCCATGGTGTATGACTTTTGACAGTAAACTGTCTTCAGCAATCTCACCTTATTAGCTGAGTTTGGCTGTTCCTCACCCAGTTTTATTCCTCCTACACAGCTGTTTCTGTTTCAGTTAATGATTGTGTTTCAACCTACATATTGAACTGATGATCATTAGCACCTGTTTGGTATAATTGTTTAATCATACAGTTAACTATATGCCTACAAAATCCCTGATCTTGTGCAAGTGTACCTAGAAGAATTGATGTTGTTTTGAAGGCAAACTGTGGTCACACCAAATATTGATTTGATGTAGATTTTTCTTCTGTTCACTCACTTTGCATTTTGTTAATTGATAAATATAAACTATTAACGTCTATTTTTGAAAGCATTCTTACTTTACAGCATTTTTTTCACACTTGCCTAAAACTTTTGCATAGTACTGTACATATTGGATTGCATATACATACAAACACACACACAATTTGAAATATTATAGTTATTTTATAAATATTAAAAAAAAAAAATCCCTGTAGCACTGCAGTTACAATCAAAGAATGTAACTTACAATTGTAATTGTAACAAAGATTGTAACTATATAATTGTAAAGCTGCCTAAAATAAATACCATGTCTCAGTATGTCTCAGTAGTATTACCTTCTCTCTAAGAATAATGAGGCTGAACTAAGTGGAACCAATGCGTGCACATATCTCTAAGCCTTGCTGAGCTTCTCAGATGGTAAAAGCATTCTGGGGGATGGGGGGCAGTCCCCCCATTGTTTTGTTCCACATTATGAGCACTGTTTCATGTGCTTGATAGCCATTGCACAGGGAAATGCACTCTGGAAACACCTGGTAAGCTTTCAGCCATTTGCCAAAATGTCCCAGAATGGAAAACCTACCAAACTAGACTGCCACTTACCAAAGCAACTCCCAAGGTTTTTCCTTTCTAATTTAGAGTGTGTAGCTGGTATTATTAAATTAAAACAGAGAGAGGCTGGTTTGAAATCCTTATGCTCATAACCAGCATAGTGTTTGTGCCACAAATTCAGCATGCAAGCTCATATTAAACAGCACTTTTGGCAGCAATGATGTAGCCTCATCATTCAATCATCAACATAAATCAATAAAATTACACACTACCGCAGATTTTCCACAGATTTGGGCCATGACGTGTCATGTGACATCATCACAACGTGCATTCAGCCAAAGCCCTCTTCGATTCAGGTGCCAAACAGGAGTACAGCTAAAAGGTCTCATTTACCAACAAACATCACTACGAAAGACTGCAATTTCGCCAATTCATGTAGTTTTCCAGCAAAAAGCATGAAAAACTCTGCAAATTGCTTCAAAAGTTTTGAAAAAGGCTGCAGCAAAATCAAGCATTTTTGGCTGCAACAATCACAAAAAAACCTCTGCGAAATCCTGTACGGACTGAGAACGGCAGATTAATAAGATAGCTAAGATACAGTGATTATACTGTGCATTATTTCCTCAACAGCTGATGCAGAAGAGGTAGTTGCTCAGTGGTCTCTGTGCTACTGACCAGAAGACCTCAAATCCCAGAACCACCATCGAGCCCTTGAGCAAGACCCATAACCTTCAATACACAGCTGAATTGTAAGTTGTTTTGGATGAATATCTCGGCTATATGAAAAAATAAATGCAAATCGAAGCCATATTTATATGGCACAAAATAACCAAAGGAAATTTTCAAATATATGGTCATATCACATCAATGCAGTACATTTTTACAGTGAGCTATGGAAGTGGTTTTGCACTTGTTTGTTTTTGTTTTTCTACATCCCAAGTCAAATACAGTATGAAGTAACCCATTAACTCACATTGCTAACAGACAGTGGTTCAAGCACTACCGCTCCAGTTATTAAAGACAATGGCATAGTTCTTTTTGAAGAAAGGTCTTATTCCTACAAAGACTTCTACTCATTAGGACATAATTGTGGATAATGAAAATGGATGAGGATAGATTTGATAGATTTGATTAGATAGACAGCTGAATCAGTGTGAAACTAATAACAGTCCAGTAGCCATTTCTGATTGACATTTCCAGTTGGGAGATGACAGATGATTACTGCTTAAAAATCAAGTTGTTGTGATTTGTATTCATTATTATATTCATTAACAAAATAAACACATACAAAACAACAGCTATTGCTAACCGACCACAATAAGCTGTACTGTGCATTACGAGTTTCCAGATAGCATTGTTAATCGGATCAAGTCTGTGTGGGACCCGAGTGTGCCTCCTCAGAGTTGATTGTTTGGAGCATAAATATGCAGAGTTATTCCACTGGGAATATGTGCTTTGCATATAAACCTCAGCTTTAATCAGCAATCATACATCTGCCTCTATTTTATTAGGCATGTGCCAACACATGCTGACAATAATGGCCAGTCACCAAAGATACACAGACAGAGAGAGAGAGAGAGAGAGAGAGAGAGAGAGAGAGAGAGAGAGAGAGAGAAAATGTTACAGGAGACTGGTCAAAATAATGACAGGTGAACCACAAAGAAGTCAGGGGTCATCAGGGGCCGGTGACTCATTTTTCATCAAACCATCTCAGCCGTGTTCTAGTTTTCTCAGGAGCGAGAGCTTAACAGGCAAAAAACATACACTGTATGGTCAAAAGTTTCTGGACACCTGACCATCACACTCATGTGGTTTGCCAAGGTTGGTGTGAAAGAAGTAAAATGTCTTGACCAGAGCCCTGACCTCAACCCCACTTAACACCTTTGGGATAAACTGGAATGCAAAATGCACTCCAGGCCTCCTCACCCAACATCAGTGCCTGAAATCACTAATGATCTTGTGGCTGAATGGGCAAATCTACGCAACTAAAAGCTAAAATCTAGTGGAAAGCATGCTCAGAAGATTGGAGGTTATTATTATAATTGCAAAGGGGGGGGGGGGGGGCAAATCTGGAATGGGATGTTCAACATGGACATATGGGTGTGATGGTCAAATGTCAACAAACTTTTGGCCACATAGTCTAGCATGTACAGGTATGGGGGGGCAAGTACTTTTTTCCCTCTTTACTTCCTCAGGTGGCTTTATTGCTTTAACTGCATCCCAAAGGGATACGAGTGTAGAGATATTAATTGTGCAAAGCCTTGAGCATAAATAGTGGTGGTTCTCCATCATCTTCTAGTTTCCAGGGTTACCATGTTTCCCTTGACAACACAGGGCGTGGTGCGAATACCTGAGGGAGGCTTCACTGTGGCTCCCAGTCACAAAAGACCTAATTAAACACTTATAGAACCTTCCATAGCTTAACTAGGCATGATTAAGTAAATTAATTAAACCATAGTCTAAACTCTCTGTAGAAATTGCACAGCATTTTTTTTTGCACAGTCAATGACAGAATGAGTGAAATCAATAAAATGATTAAAAAAGCATGAGCAAGAAAAAGCACACCATGGGAGCCTGGTCAAAAAAGCAAATCAAGCAGCATATTCAGAAAGCACAGTGTGTGATGAGAGCTGGTGTGAAGCAGCTCTGACGGATGGGAGGGGGTGGTGGAAAACGCAAACATTGGGAATGATTAGAGTGCATTTGTGATTTTCGAAGAGGCTATGTTAGACAGCAAGATTCTACCCCTTCTGAGTGCGTCCAATTTGTCGTTAGCTCTGCTTAATTGCCAACCGCGGTGCTCTGCCGAGATAAAGCTGCTTTTCATTTAATTTATTGACTGAAAACGTTACAAGCACAATGTTCCCAGATAAAGCAGCTTCTTTCTCAAGATTAATGAATAGAAAATGAGTTTATTTCATTTAATTCCAGTCATGTAAACATACAACAAAACTGACTTTTTCAAGCCAAATTACGAATGCAAACACTTTATGGGACATTCTGAAGTCTTCAGTGAAAATATATGCACGTTTTCTCAAGCAGTAGGGAGCCTTGCTAACTAGGCTATTTTTCTCAGCTTCAAGTTGCTCTGACAAGAGCCTGTCACATTATTTCCTGAAAAATATGCAACACTAAAATACATGCGAGATCCATGCTTTTCACAGTGCTTCCAATTCCATTATTAAAATGGCAATCTTTCAAAAGCACTAAATTATTAGGCTACTACAGTCATTAGGACTGAACAAGTTATTCGCCAGACAGACACATGAAGAGGTTCTTAGGACAGGCAGTCACTGATGATCTAGTCCTATTTTACTTCATGAATATTCATCAGTTTGAGGCCATCAGTTATTTGTAATGGTTGAGGTGTTGGTAAATGGAATGCCTTCCGTGTGTTCTCTTCTCTGAATTCTTGCAGATTTGTCTGGAGCGTTGACAGCTGCAGGTGGTTCTGTACTGGAGCAATGGAAGAGCCGACTAGAGGACGAGAGTTCATGAAGAAACTTCAGTCAAAGAAGACAAGAGAGGTAATACCAAGGAAAGAGGAATAAAAGGGAAAGGAACAATGCTGCATTTGATTAAAGGTAGTAACTCGTACTTTCTAACCCACAAATAGGAAAAACCATAGAAAACACCCCTTTAACTCGGAATTACTTGGAACGGTCTCCTCAATGCAGAGTGCCTACTTCTGAGTTAAGCTGAATGCAGCACAAGTATGCAGAGCAAGAGCTACAGATTGAAAGGGCTAGTAAACTGACCCCACAAAGAAGTGACCATCTCTACCATGGACAAACTTGGTAGCCAGTATGGATAAGGAGAACGGAGAAGAGCAGTTCAGAAGATGGGGGAGGAAAGAGGCAAATATGACCAGAGAAGTAAACATGGAATGAAGATGAGAATCCTGAAAAGCTTAATGGTTGTACATTGCTGAAGCAGCTGGACATTGTAAAAAAGGAGTCATAGTAAGTGGCCCATCACCCCACAATTACACCACCACCAAGAAAGATGGCCAACTTCATGTTCCACATCTGAGTCCTTTTATTTCAAGGGCTCTAAATAATGATCCACAGAAAAGCCTTGCTTCAGCCGGTCAAATCCACTCCTGCGGGTGGGGCTGGGGGGTGGAGAGGGGCATTATCAAGAGGGTAGATTTACAGCAGATCCTGTTGGTGACGAGTGAGCAATGTTGCACTGGACCTCATGCTCCACCTGCTACAGCAGCAGAATGAACAGCTAATATCTTTGCTTATGATTCCAATAAATCTTTGATTCTTTTGTGTCGGCAGCCAATATCCAGGCTTCTTCTACAATGTGATTAAGACTGGGGTAATTATGTGGATTTATGCTCGGTCAGGGAGTCTGGAAATGATCCCCCTCACACACACTTCTGTTCTCCATCCGCTGACGAGTGTCCTCTTCCATTCCGCTTGCCCCGGAAACCACTGCGAGTGTGCTCATTCTCTATGACACAGAAAGAAAGGGACTCTGTCAGGTCAGGGGAGCTCTGGAAATGATTCATACTGCTGGAAGACACAGCGCATAATGAGGCCTATGTGATCTATTTGTGGAATGAGATAGTATGGCTTGGATGTATAGTCATCAACAGACACAAATGCCTTGTATAGTCATTCTTTGAATCTGTGGAACTGTATAGAAAGTCTCATTAACATGCACACCCATGCATGGACCTTCCCACTAATAGAATTTTTCCACCAGACAGTGCAGCAGGGCACAGTAACAAATTAATATTTTGAATTCAATATTTCTAATGTCAAGTGAGCCTTGAATTTGGTTACATTTCCAGGGATCAGGCATGCTGAATCGAGACAGTGTGGTGAAGCTACAAATAATGTAGATCACTGATCACTGTATGTGGTTAGAAATGGACAGTACAGCATCGTAACTTTCAATAATAGTGGAATAAATGTCTGCCAAAGACATTTCTCCTTTAAACTTCAATTTCTGATAGCTATAAATAAGAATATCTCAATTAAAATAAAAAAAATAATGTTTCATATTATTTTACTGTAATGATAATTAGAGTTCTTCTCAGATCCACTAAAATCCACCATTTTCAAGTTTCGACTTGTATTTTTCCTATTACTAATCACAAACCCGCTTCCTCCAGAGATTAACTTTTACTTTCATGGGTGCCACTATGTGACGTGAAACAGGCACAGGTGTTCAAGCATGGTACACAAAGTTCTGGTTTAGTAACTGTACCATGCTATACCAGGCTATAACTGTACCTTGCCATTTCTGGTTGAAAAGAGCTGCACGTAAACATACATACTATGGGAATTCTGAGGCAAAAAAAAAAGAAAAAAAAGAAAGAAGGAGAGACATTGACATATAAGAAAGGAAGTAAGATAATGAGAATGGGGGCAAGTGAATATATCTGAAACATGATTGTGCAAAACTGACATGGAGGAATTTCTATAAAGAAAGGAAAAAAGTAAAGTTGACAACTTACTAACCCCATTTCCATAAAAGTTGGGATTTTTTCTAAAATGCAATAAAAACAAAAATCTGTGATTTGTGAAGTCTCTTGAAACTTTAACTGACAAAAGTACAAAGAAAAGATATTCATTGTTTTCACTGGCCAACTTAACTGTATTTTGTAATTATAAACAAACTTAGAATTTGATGCCTTCGACACTCAATAAAAAGTTGGGACAGAGGCATGTTTGCCACGGTGTTACATCACCCTTCCTTTTAATTACACTCTTTAATCGTTTGGGAACTGAGGATACTAATTGTTGCAGTTTTGCAAGTGGAATTTTTGCCCATTCTTGTTTGATAAGACTTCAGCTGCTCAACAGTCCTTGGTCACCACTGTCTGATTCTCTTCTTCACGATGCCCCATAGGAGACAGATCTGAACTGCTGGTCACCATCACAGATGCTGGTTTTTGCATCTTTCACTTATAACAGTCTGGTTGGTCTTTTTTATCTTTGGCACGGAGAACTCGACGTCCGTTTTTCCCCGAAAACAAGCTGAAACGTGGACTCCTCTGACCACAGCACACATTTCCACTGCCTTTCAGTCCATCTGAGATGAACTCGGGCCCAGAGAACTCAGCGGCGTTTCTGCATAGAGTTGATGTGTGGCTTCCTCCTTGCGCAATAGAGTTTGGGTTGCATTTCTGGATGCAGCAGCGGACTGTGTTAAGTGACAACAGTTTTCTGAAGTACTCCTCAGCCCACGTGGTTATATTTATCACAGTAGCATGACGATTTCTCAGGCAATGCCGCCTGAGGGCTCGAAGGTCACGCACATTCAACAGTGGTTTTCAGCCTTGCCCTTTACACAATGAGATTTCTCCGGATTCCCTGAATCTTTTCACAATATTATGCACTGTAGATGGTGAAAGACCCAAATTCTTTGCAATCTTGCATTGAGCAATGTTCTTTTTGAACTGACTGACAATTCTCTCATGAAATTTGGCACAAAGTGGTGAGCCACGACCCATCCTTGCTTGCAAAGACTGAGCTTTTTGTGGATGCTCCTTTTATGCCCAATCCTGATACCCTCCCCTGTTACCAATTAACCTGATCCTCCAAAATGGCATGACTTGAATATTCTATAAACTTGTATCTTATTTTGTTATTATGTCTTATTTTGCCTCTGTCCCAACTTTTTTTGAGTGTTGAAGGCATCAAATTCTAAATTTGTTTATATTTACAAAATGAAATTAAGTTGGTCAGTGAAAACATTGAACATCTTTTCTTTGTACTTTTTTAAGTTAATTCAAGAGACTTGACAAATCAGATTTTTGTTTTTATTGCATTTTAGAAAAAATCCCAACTTTTATGGAAATGGGGTTAGTAGTAGTATGAAACATGGAGACAAAAATATTTACCTGATGCATAGTTGTTGACCTAGTGATAAAAAGAGTCCTTTAAAGGTTGAGTCATTTGCATAAAACATCATTTCAAGATGAAAAATGCTAATAAATAAGGAAAGGAGCAGCATGAGCTAGCAGATGCTGTGAATGTGAAGTGTGTGTGTGTAGGTTAAGGAAGACTCTGTGGTGCTCGGGGCTGACCTTGAGCATCTCCACAGAGACAATTAATCACTGAGCTTTTATGAAATGATTTTCCAAGTGAATGCGTTAGAACCATACGTCATCCATCTTCCACCGTTTTTCTGGGACTGTCAAAGAGCAAGGTCTATTGCCTTAGCAGCTGGATGGAAAATAAGGCGTCAGACAAAGCGTTGGTGATTAAATTAGGAGCTTATTGGAGAGAAATATTATAGTGACGTACTATAGTGAGATACTATAGTGAAGCAGTTGGTCATGTTACGGTGCCATTAAAAATGGCCACACAAGTGTCATCATATTTCTAATGCATCAAAAGTCAAACAGCTTCATTAGCGCCTCAGATGCTCTCCTCAGGCGCTCGCTTTCTATTCAGAAGAGAGGCTTGCAGGCCATCTGGATACTACAGTGGAAACATGACCTGGTTAAAGTAACCTAGATCCTTTTGGCAAAGAATGAGTAAGGAGAGAGAGAGAGAGAGAGACAGAGAGAAATGGGGGAGGACAGTGTGGAGAGTAAGAAAGAGAAAAAGTTAAAGGCAGAAAGAAGGGCATGGCTTATAAGATCGTGATGCCCTGAGGCAGGCTGCGGTGTGCTGTAGTCAAGGATTCTACTCTTAATGAAGATGGACAGCTGAGTTCCATTCGCAGTTGACAGGAAGATAGCAGCGGTCATGCTAAAACTCTCATTCCCTGACTGAGAGTTATGAGGAGCCAGGCTGGCTGCTTGCTGCCCACTGGGTATGACAGGAGTCGAGCGCCTGGATCAGTCACTGCCGGGACCCATTTACAGGTGCATCTCAATAAATTAGAATGTCGTGGAAAAGTTAGTTTATTTCAGTAATTCAACTCAAATTGTGAAACTCGTGTATTAAATAAATTCAGTGCACACAGACTGAAGTAGTTTAAGTCTTTGGTTCTTTTAATTGTGATGATTTTGGCTCACATTTAACAAAAACCCACCAATTCACTATCTCAACAAATTAGAATATTTCATAAGACCAATAAAAAAACATTTTTAGTGAATTGTTGGCCTTCTGGAAAGTATGTTCATTTACTGTACATGTACTCAATACTTGGTAGGGGCTCCTTTTGCTTTAATTACTGCCTCAATTCGGCGTGGCATGGAGGCGATCAGTTTGTGGCACTGCTGAGGTGGTATGGAAGCCCAGGTTTCTTTGACCGTGGCCTTCAGCTCATCTGCATTTTTTGGTCTCTTGTTTCTCATTTTCCTCTTGACAATACCCCATAGATTCTCTATGGGGTTCAGGTCTGGTGAGTTTGCTGGCCAGTCAAGCACACCAACACCATGGTCATTTAACCAACTTTTGGTGCTTTTGGCAGAGTGGGCAGGTGCCAAATCCTGCTGGAAAATGAAATCAGCATCTTCAAAATGCTGGTCAGCAGAAGGAAGCATGAAGTGCTCCAAAATTTCTTGGTAAATGGATGCAGTGACTTTGGTTTTCAAAAAACACAATGGACCAACACCAGCAGATGACATTGCACCCCAAATCATCACAGACTGTGGAAACTGAACACTGGACTTCAAGCAACTTGGGCTATGAGCTTCTCCACCCTTCCTCCAGACTCTAGGACCTTGGTTTCCAAATGAAATACAAAACTTGCTCCCATCTGAAAAGAGGACTTTGGACCACTGGTCAACAGTCCAGTTCTTCTTCCCGTTAGCCCAGGTAAGACGCCTCTGACGTTGTCTGTGGTTCAGGAGTGGCTTAACAAGAGGAATATGACAACTGTAGCCAAATTCCTTGGCACGTCTGTGTGTGGTGGCTCTTGATGCCTTGACCCCAGCCTCAGTCCATTCCTTGTGAAGTTCACTCAAATTCTTGAATCGATTTTGCTTGACAGTCCTCATAAGGCTGCGGTTCTCTCAGTTGGTTGTGCATCTTTTTCTTCCACAATTTTTCCTTCCACTCAACTTTCTGTTAACATGCTTGGATACAGCACTCTGTGAACAGCCAGCTTCTTTGGCAATGAATGTTTGTGGCTTACCTAGTGAACCAAACTGAGAGACCATTTTGAAGGCTCAGGAAACCTTTGCAGGTGTTTTGAGTTGATTAGCTGATTGGCATGTCACCATATTCTAATTTGTTGAGATAGTGAATTGGTGGGTTTTTGTTAAATGTGAGCCAAAATCATCACAATTAAAAGAACCAAAGACTTAAACTACTTCAGTCTGTGGCATTGAATTTATTTAATACACGAGTTTCACAATTTGAGTTGAATTACTGAAATAAACGAACTTTTCCACGACATTCTAATTTATTGAGATGCACCTGTATGTACAAGACACTTAACAGAAGCACAGGGCAGGACTATATTAATGAGAGAATGCCTCGCAGCACATAAGAGAGAGAAGGACATACATCATTATTGACTGATTTTAATTAACACAAAATTAGTAGCTGGAGATCAACACTTTGTTTTTTTTTCTGTGAAAGCCACACACTCTTCAGCCAATGTCTCAGAACAGATCAAAGATTTCTAGGAAAAAAAAAAAGCTGTGCTATGCTTCTTTACGCCACAGTGCTATTGAATTCACAAATCTGGTCAGAAGAAGTTGATTAATTTTCACAGAGCATTCACATATTAAAGCCCTCATTGTAAACCATATTGTGTCTATAGTAACTCATTCAGTGATTTGTATGGTGGACACTCCATATAATCTAAGACTAGTAATAAATGCATTTAACAAACCTGTTTATTTAACATTTAGAAAAATGCATAATTTTTGACATCATGACGCTTTCAGTAAGGAGACATTTGTTTAACATTTATGGAAGGAGTCTCCAATGTCAGCGCTTTGTAATGGTCAGTAAGTTTACATCATGAGTGAGTCTTCAGGGCAGAGGATTTTGCAGGTTGTCTGTAACATGACAAGCTGTTTTTTCTCCCCATCTTATTAACTTCAACAAAGAAGGGGGAAAAAACACTGGTTGGTGAGGGAGCGACTGTTTATAACTGTTCATACTGTTAGTGAGAACAGGACCTAAGTTGTCTAGTGGACATTCCACAACATTAAATGTAACTATAAACAATTAAAAAAGTACAATGTGCCGTTCATTAATCAATTAAAAATTGCAGTTGCTGGCAAATTGCTGTGGTATAAGAGGAATAGAGCACTTCAGGACATGCTGTGATTGGAAAATAATCAACTTTGTGGTGGTAACAGTAACTCCACTCTGCGTCAAACTGAATCATACCATCCTGGCGTTGATTATTTTCCTATAACAGCATGCCCCTTACACAATAAAGATGAACACACACGCACGCTATTAGTGACAGAATGGCTGACTTTATCCAGTCATGACTGATTAATGGCTGGCTATGAACAACCCATTTTAATTCATGCTAGGAGGAGAGCATGCGCTGTAGCTCTTTCCTCAGCAGCTGGAGCACCTCTGATTAAGCAATCAACTCTACAATATAAAACACCCTTATGAGGGGAGAAGTAATGCATACGTGTATGTGTATATATATGCCTGCTAGAATCCCTAGAGGCAATTCATAACAAGCTGGCATTAAGGTCAGGAAGCCGTTGTGTTGTGATACAGACATTTGGGAGGGTTTGGATATCAGAGTTGTCACACTGTGTGTGCTGACGTAGGTTGTGTTGTAGTAATTTTACATGTCTATTATGTGTAGATAGCATTTGCTTCATATCTGAATGCGTGTATGCATATAACCGAGTGTGTGTAGGTGACCTGCATCGACTCTTTAGAGCGTATGTAGGGCATATTTTATTCCAGTTGCATTTCATTTGTCTCCCTGCTTCTGTCTCAGAATCACTATGTATCCCAGAGAAAAGACACTAATGAGAAAATGTTAATATCCCATTCCTGAGCCCATCATTAATCTGAGACTGCAGATGGCTCCATTAGGGCAGATCCAGCATTATTACTACAGATATTAGAATCTGTCGCCGAGATGGAGGATGCAGAGAACTTCCCCTGAGAGCTGGAGAACTGAACATGTGTATACTTTATTACATTTCTTATATACCATAAAACCCCCAAAATATGATAGGGTGATAGGAAGACAAACTGTAATTTTCATATTTAGAAAGAGAAACTGTACAGCCGTGGCCAAAAGTTTTGAGAATGACACAAATATTAATTTTCACAAAGTCTACTGCTTCAGTGATTTTAGATCTTTTTGTCAGATGTTACTAACTGTTACTGAAGTATAATCACAAGCATTTCATAAGTGTCAATGGCTTTTATTGACAATTACATGAAGTTTATGCAAAGAGTCAATATTTGCAGTGTTGACCCTTCTTTTTCAAGACCTCTGCAATTCGCCCTGGCATGCTGTCAATCAACTTCTGGGCCACATCCTGACTGATGGCAGCCCATTCTTGCATAATCAATGCTTGGAGTTTGTCAGAGTTTGTGGGTTTTTGTTTCTCCACCCGCCTCTTGAGGATTGACCACAAATTCTCAATGGGATTAAGGTCTGGGGAGTTTCCTGGCCATGGACCCAAAATGTCGATGTTTTGTTCCCCGAGCCACTTCGTTATTACTTTTGCCTTGTGGCAAGGTGCCCCATCATGCTGGAAAAGGCATTGTTCGTCACCAAACTGTTCTTGGATGGTTGGGAGAAGTTGCTCTCTGAGGATGTTTTTGTACCATTCTTTATTCATGGCTGTGTTCTTAGGCAAAATTGTGAGTGAGCCCACTCCCTTGGCTGAGAAGCAACCCCACACATGAGTGGTCTCAGGATGCTTTACTGTTGGCATGACACAGGACTGATGGTAGCGTTCACCTTTTCTTCTCCGGACAAGCTTTTTTCCAGATGCCCCAAACAATCGGAAAGGGGATTCATCAGAGAAAATGACATTACCCCAGTCCTCAGCAGTCCAATCCCTGTACTTTTTGCAGAATAGCAGTCTGTCCCTGATGTTTTTCCTAGAGAGAAGTGGCTTCTTTGCTGCCCTTCTTGACACCAGGCCATCCTCCAAAAGTCTTCACCTTACTGTGCGTGCAGACGCACTCACACCTGCCTGCTGCCATTCCTGAGCAAGCTCTGCAGTGTTGGTGCCCCGATCCCGCAGCTGAATCAACTTTAGGAGACGGTCCTGGCGCTTGCTAGACTTTCTTGGGCGCCCTGAAGCCTTCTTCACAACAGTTGAACCTGTCTCCTTGAAGGTCTTGATGATCCGATAAATGGTTGATTTAGGTGCAATCTTACTAGCAGCAATATCCTTGCCTGTGAATCCCTTTTTGTGCAAAGCAATGATGGCTGCACGTGTTTCCTTGCAGGTAACCATAGTTAACAGAGGAAGAACAATCATTTCAAGCACCACCCTCCTTTTAAAGCTTGCAGTCTGTTATTCTAACTCAATCAGCATGACAGAGTGATCTCCAGCCTTGTCCTCGTTAACACTCTCACCTGTGTTAACGAGAGAATCACTGACATGATGTCAGCTGGTCCTTTTGTGGAAGGGCTGAAATGCAGTGGACATGTTTTTTGGGATTAAGTTCATTTTCATGGCAAAGAGGGACTTTGAAATTAATTGCAATTCATCTGATCACTCTTCATAACATTCTGGAGCATATGCAAATTGCCATCATAAAAACTGAGGCAGCAGACTTTGTAAAAATTAATATTTGTGTCATTCTCAAAACTTTTGGCCACGGCTATAGTGTGATGCCTGCTACAAAATTCAGATAAAAGTTATTGTGCTGTGCTTCTTGTAATGCTTCTTCACAATGAGAGCGAAAGCTAGAGAAAGGGAGAGACAGAAAGTGAGAGCACATGCTCACACCAGGTTTCTAATGAAATCATGTCTACTTGAGCTACCTCCATCACTCTTGAGGAGATAAGCTACGTTAATGCTAAGCTGAGTGAAAGTGTGAAGAGGAATGTGCAGTGATGGAGAACATCACATACAGAAGGCATCTTATCATTTCTAATTCTGCAGTGCTATTCTGGATTGTTCTCAGATGAAGGCCTTACCCTTGTTTCACACAAGAAATGGAAAATGTGCCACTTTTATGTCCTTCAAATCAACACTCCTAATAATAAATGTGTGTTCACACCAGCTGTGGCTGTGTAGAGGATCTGACTTGATATTTTCCCACTTTCACATGCCATGAAAAAAAAGAAGAAGAAATTATTCTGTGCTGTTTCACAGGTCTTAGTAGTTTTTGATTATTCACATTCTGTGATAGTTTACAGGGATGGACAAATTGTAAATTCATTATCTATCACACTGGACACTAGAGTTTTAACTCAGATTGCTAATGGCAGAACCTACCTGACTAGGCTTAAAAGTTGTATCTAATGTCATGTAATAGCATATGGTGAGCTAGTTAGCTAGTTACTTGCATTGATAAAGACAAAGGGAGACGAATGAGTATATGTTCATTATCAAATTTCGAAGAAATCACATTGTGTTTGCGCCCTCAAAAAGTCAGCAAGTCACTGGTGAATCTTTAGGCTATGTAATTTGGTGTTCTGTCAAGACATCACAAGTATTATTCGAGGCTAACCCTGAGGTGACTGTTACCTATAGCTTAAGAGAGTTAAGTTTTGTGCTGGATTTTATTTTGCTCGGGTTCATCATCGGTTTTTCACGTGCCTGCATGTTCCTGATTAATTCACCTTGTATAAAATGGTTCTACCATCAATCAGATCTCGCCTTGGGTGATCTGTCTATTTCAGCAGCTGGTGGGATTCAGAACAGGTAGCTTGTGCTGTAGTTACAGCATCACAGCAATATGCACCACCATAAAGTGCATTATGTTTAAACACAGCTACTCACCAAGTCGATAATGAGGTTTTCCCCCCTTTTTCCTGTTTGTTCAACCTACTTTGTGTTGGGTTATCAATAAAAACTGTCTAGATACAAAATCTGTTTGTGTCAGGCAACCAGGTTGAATGACGTATCAGAATATTAATTAAATTACGCTATTCATAATCCTCTGACAATCATCTAATTATAAACCAACTGAAGATTAGAAATTGTTCAAACAAGTCCTATTTATCCAAATCTTAGTTAATATTATGTTTGCATACTGTTTCAAACCTAGTGCTATAACACGTTATCAAGGTCTCTGAGCATGGGTTTTGTGGAAAGTTTGCACTAAACCATGAAAAGTGTGGAATACGTGAACCACAAAGTTGCACCAAGTTTGAACACATCTGCTGCTCAAATTAATTTGACTTATGTGGCCATTCTTAGCTGCATCTTGTGGGAAATGTTTCTCCAATTCCTTAAAGCACTAGTACGTGTGCTTTTTAGACAATTCTCCAAGCAGAGAGACTATTTTCCTTCCATGGCAAAGGACTGCAAAACAATGTGACAAAATATATTACAACGATAGCCTTATATTCCACAATAAGAGGAGCACATGGACATACTGCATGTACTTTTCTTACTGGTGAGGGAGATATAAAGAAGAAAAGAGACAGACAGATTCCTTTGTGTCAATAACACTGATGGAAGCTGCTCAGTTTAATGCCTTAAAGAGGCTGTGATGATAAACTCACTTCAGAGAGGCGCAGCTGATCGATGGCAGCCATCATGAGGGCAAGGGGAAATGGCTGTACTTAGCAGACCACTCCCTGGCACTAAACACAACACATCAGCAGAGCTGAGAATGCAGCAACAAGTGCACAGCCAGTCACTACAGTCCTACACCCACACATGCTTGCAGGGAGCTCTCATCCTACAGCAGCAGTGAATGTAAGCACTGAATTGTGCGGTTCCATAAGTGTGTCGATAACTCATTACATGATTAGATTTCAAACTCTGCTGCACTCTTAATCACCTCACTTTTCATACCTCGGTAAATTATTAAATCTGCTGGCTTGGTTCGGAACACATAAATTAATAGGCTTAAGAAAACAAACTCTGGATCCACTCTACACCAATTATGGCAAGAGAAGTAAGAAAGTCTGACGGTGTTGAAATTTAGAAACGGTTAACAAGCAAACCAGAGAGAGGGAGCACACAAACTTGGGGGTCTTTTCTGAGAAGCCAGTATTTGGCACAATATATCTCCATCAATTGATTTTGAGCTTTCCTTAGATGCAGTGAATATAAATAGTTATGTATGCCAATTGCTGTAATTAAAGTATTCTGGTCACCTCCAATGTGGAAAAAAAAAGGTTCCATTCCAATTTCACTGAAAGACATATGGCCTACTTCTACATGTATAACATAATCTACTTGTGGATAAAAAAAAATAAAAAAAATACTGACAAATTGCAAAGAATTTACAACGGAAAAAAGAGTTATCACTTTGATTATCAGCATCATCCACATCAGTTTCGGTCTCATCCCCTGAGGTTCACAGCATTTAGACATAAGCTTCATCATCATCATCATCATCATCATCATCATCATCATCATCATCATCTTTTCACTCAACTGATCTCTTTCTGAGCTGAAATATGATTGTATGTATAATTATGATTAATTCAGTCAATTCTGTTGGCTAAATTTCGACTTATTAATATATTTCTTGTTATTAATGTGTGTAAGCACCCTTCCCTGTTTTGAGGACCTTTCGACATCTGGTATCTGAGCACAAACTGAATTGATTAGGCTTACAGGTATGTGTTTTTCGCTGTGGCATGTAACTCTCCAAACACTTGATCATATCGTGAGTAAAGCAAATTTAGCAAGCAAGGTTTTAGACATCTTTATGCAGACTGACAGCATTTATTATTGTGTTTGCTAACCCGGCTCCTTAACTTGACAATCCTTACAGACAGCCAAGGCAAGGGTGTAAAATAGCTTAAGTAAAAACATTTCAACATCGTTTTGGTAAAATATACTTGTTTTCCTAAAATAGAGGCGTCAAAGTATATTATTGGAAGGAAAACTAAATTTTTGTCAAAACCCTTTTTTTTTTTCTTTGTTGGATGTTTTCCAGAATTCAGCTGCAGCAATGTCTGACAAGATTCCCCAGACAACCACCAGTAA
The DNA here is from genome assembly GCA_023630585.1 of Cranoglanis bouderius. Lineage (NCBI taxonomy): Eukaryota > Metazoa > Chordata > Actinopteri > Siluriformes > Cranoglanididae > Cranoglanis > Cranoglanis bouderius. The sequence continues at coordinate 24,455,516 of CM042535.1, forward strand.
TTATACAGGAAGCTACACCAACAGAGATGCACATTAGAGGAATGATCAAATGAGCAATAAAAATATTTTTAATAAAAAGACTTTAGAAAGAATATAGAGTATAGTTTATAGTATAGGTTTTATTTATTTATTTTTAATAAAAAGAGATAGAAAGAATGTATAGTAGTAAACTACCTGGAGTCTACTCTCTAATCCTGGTGTTGCTCTGTGAGGAGAGAAGTCTTATCTCTGTTTATGACAAAAACACACAACCATTTTGCAGAGATGGGAGTCACAGATCTAAGCCCACGCTCTTTCTTCTCACATAAAGGAAGCTCGCCTCATACATATTGAAGGGCATTTCTGTAAACACGATTTAATACCTCTCAATAATGTACCCAGGAAGACCAGAAGGGTTTCGCACCTCATTTAGCTCAACTCCACTTTCTGCTTGTTTTAAATCCATTTCTCCTCACAACTGGCATGTTGAAAAAATGTCAGATGGTAACATTTAGGCAGAAGTGTATAACATTTGCGTATAAGAAAATGGCAATGAGAGGAAACAAATGGTCTACATCCTGTTTGTGATTCATATCTCCAAATGGAGCTCTCACAGTAGGAGTGGAAAATGTGATTTCTAGGATGAAGGCAAAAAGAAGCACTCTGAAAGAACAGTGGCCCCAGGGATTCCATGAGAATGCTTCTCCCTTTCCCCCCCCCTCACTTCACAGCCAATCAAATGCTCTGATGAACCTGGTTTATGAGTGAGTGATTGTACTGTCATGGTAACTGATCATATTGTCACACAGTGGCACAGAGACATGGTGGTGTTCAGGTAGGGCAGATGACTTCCAAGGATCTGAGTGCCTGGCTCAGAACTCCACCACTGCTATCTATGAAATACAAGTGAGAGGGTGAGAACCAATATCAGGGACGACAGTTTGTTTATGATGGTAAGTTTATGAGTTTTGTTAGTAGAGCTGTCTGGTGTGAGATGACCAAATATCCTGCACGCATGCCTGAGCTGACACAAAGTAGAGTCAAGTGCACTTCAACTAGTGGCTGAAAAGAGCCAGTGGTCTCTTACTGGTCAGGATGCTGAAGGATAAACTGTGTATTATGGAGGCTAACTTAATCTTCATCATTATAAATGACATTATTTACCAGGCCCCACTTTCCCTATTTAAGAGGTAAAGTCACACAATCAGTCTATGGGCATGTCTGAAAAGTAACAGATGTTGCCTGCTCAGGATGTACTCAGAGGCACGAAGACACTGAGTCATGTCCAAAATGAATGTTTGCACAAAATGCTGCCTTATAAAATCCCTCTATGTGGCTGATTTTTTGAAGGCTACATATCCAATAACACCAGGGACATGAAACAATTTGTAGACAAATAGAAACATTTAAAATGTTTTTTCTTACAGTTTTATTTCTAGCAAGAAATGCATGGTACGTCCACAGGATACGTGTTCTATTATCTCCAATGATATTTTATTCCATCTATCCATCTAACAGACTTAACGAGCGTTTAGCGACATCTTGGCAATGCTGTGATGTATGCAGCCTTTGAAACTGAAATAGTTTCCTTGCAGATACCTTTGTAGCTATCAAAGCGCTGCCTTCTAAGACACTGACTTATGAGACAGCATGTGCATCAAGGTGTCTAGGCTGCTGCTTTCTGTTTCAGGCCCAGTATGTGTCTGTGCTAAGTATAAATTTTTGGAATGGTTCTGCAGGTAAGACTGAACATGAAATGTTGCTTTGTCCCTAAATCTGACATGGCAGTTTTCTTATCTTTTGAAAACCTGAACAGGAAGGCACGTCAAAACATTAGCTATAAGCTTAATAAACCATGTTAATTGTTCAACACCTCTGACAATCACTGTGGTCTCTATGGCCATTACACACTCCAAGTTTCTTGTATGGAAGGTGGAACTGTGATTAGGGTCACATAGACACACACCCAGTTTTGTATGAAATTAAGAAATATATGCATCCTAATTAATTAATAAATGTAACTCAAACATATGCTTTATTTTCTTCACCTGTCTTGCTGCTGCTGTGACACGCAAATTTCTCCATCTGGGGATTAATAAAGTATTATCTTATCTTATTTATAGTTCTAGATTGCATGAATGCATATTGCATGCATTATCTATTAAATATTATATAGTAATATACATATAGCAATAAAAGTAAAAGTAGATTTTGTAATGTAATAACGCTGGTGTATGATACTGTCTGAGGTTGAATATTATTTTGACAAACTGACAATTGTTTGGTAGAGAAAGTTTAATAATGTACACACGCTTAATTAGGCATATTTTCCTGGTCCACTGGCTCAAATATTATCATGCTCAACTATTTCAGAATTACATCATAAAACTTGGCTTTACACCTATATACTTACAGGCTCTACTATATAAACGTCTATAGTTTATGGCTACAATTAGAATAATATGGTAGAACAGATCCAGTCCTGTTCCCAAACTTAATGTAGTTCATTTTGTCATCAATGGGGTGGCTCTAGTTAGGAAATATTGCATCATTCATAGCTGCCACCAGCACAGCTTAGTTGAAGAGCAGCTAGCATGTTACCATACTAAATTTGAAACCCATTTTACTGTCAGCATTTGGAGAAAATCCACTTTAAACTTTGCCTTTATGGCTATATTATAGTCATCAATAACTGATTTTTAGGTGGCTCTAGTTATGAAGCATTCCATAGTTCATAGATGCCATCAGCATCAGCATAGTAGAAGAGTTCCCAAAGTGTTAGGCTTTCAGGCCATATATAAACAAAACTGTGTAAAGCTGCAAAGGGTAAATTAAAGTCAATCATTCAACGATGACTTTCGTTGAATGCTAGGAAGCAATGTATAAGAGATCTAATAAAATGAACAATCATGAAATGTTATATGAAGGTAAACAACTGAATATATAAAGATCTTATATTAAGACCTTTAATACATCAAATGAAATGGCCTGAAGCCCAGTCTGGTCCAGTTTCAATTTCGCCCACCCAATAGCTGGTCTATTTGGGCCGATGACTCACTCCCTGTGAAGAATATCTCTATTCCTTTCTTTTCAATTGAGCCTCCAATTACTAATAAATAATAAATAAATAAAAAGACTTTCCACATGAATGGTCAGCTTTTTGGTTGGTTCGGCATTGAAAAAGGGAACCCCAGCCTATAACAAGTTTGTTGTGTAAGCAGCCCTTTAAAACTGTGTGTGTGAGAGAGTAGTGTGTGTGTGTGTGTGTGTGTGTGAGTGAGTGAGTGAGTGAGTGAGTGAGTGAGTGAGTGAGTGAGTGAGTGAGTGAGTGAGTGAGAGAGAGAGAGAGAGAGAGAGAGAGAGAGTCCAGCCAAGCCTTATTTTGTATTTGAAACCAAACACCAGAATGCTGTATGGAGCTATAGCATAGAAGTGCGCCTGTGGGAAGTTGGAATGGGATGTTTTTACTTGCATCCAGGCAGCTGAGAATAAAAAGCAATACTGCAGAATAATGAAACAGAGCATATAGCTGGTGTGACCACTACTTAAATAGCAGTTTCTCCATTTTAGTATTCCAATAGAGCACACCCTGCCCTCTTTCTTTCTATTAGCTCCTACGGTTTGCTAATTTGAGGGAGTGACAGTTCACCTTGTCACCATGCCAAATTAACCGTTACCAGATAAGATTGACTTTTTTGTCTTTCTGCGTCCTTTCACATTGAAGTGAAGCTTTTCTCCAGGTAAAATTTATTTGCTTTCACTCTGACTGCTCCTGGCTTCTTATAGCTTAGATGTTGCAACTGAAATGAACGCGTCTGTTTCTTGTGTTCATTAAAATGGGGAAAGTCATCTTAAGAGTTTATAAATTACTTGGTTTTTTAAAAATTTTTTTTATACTTGGCCAAACCAAGTTGATTAGAAAACACCTCAGACTCAGACTATAAACAGTACAAAGGACTTAACATGTCCTGTGTGCAGCTCTACTACAGAGCAGAAAAACAAATGGCCCAAAGCCAACAAAGCAGAAAGCTACAGCTTGAGGATGTGTCCCATGTGTTGGATCATAATGATAATTTCACTTTGTACTACAAATGGTGCTGATTCACACACAGCAAAACATGCCCAATTCTCTGTGCTGATGGCTTATGTGGTGCTCAGTAAAATTAGAACATATCTAGGTACACAATTACTAACTGTAGTCCATCTGTTGCTAAGCTTGATTTGTCAGCCCCTCTCAGGGTGGAAAGGGACCACCACCAGAGAGCTTGTGTTATATGGGTGGTGAATCTTTCTCAACACAGCAGTGACACTGACATGGTAGAAGCTTAGTAGTGTGTGTGGTTGTTGTACAGGTTTTTAAGGCACAGAAGTGTAATAAACTCGCAACTGGGTGTACAGTAGTAAGATTAGAAGGAGTGTTTAAGGAAATCACTGAAGGAAAGGGTTGGATGCCCCAAAGACAGACGATTTAAATAAAACAGTAAAACAGACATGCTGCAAAATCACAAATCTGGACTTTCATACCAGCACTGATGGAGTAAGTCCCCTAAATCCTGGGTGGAGAAAACAATATACATTTCTAGATTTGCAAGTAGCATTAATGTACAAGGTATTTTAAATGTACGATTTAATACTGCTATTATTTGTTCCCTTCAGATGCCATACCATAACCTACATTCAGACTACATACCTCCTCTACCAGTTACGCAGCATAATTTACCATTATGTTAACATGAATGTTTGGAGATAAAGATTCAAACTATGCAATCCGCATCAATGCTGCTCCCTACATGAGCCCTGTAGTGAATGAGTGCTATCACAACAACCTGCAATGCAAGCATGTGTTTTTACATCATGTATAGCTTGGTTTCAGTGTTCATGTCAAAATAAGACTTCAGGCTAATGCAAAAAGTGTCAACATTTTTGACAAAACTTTTATATTACAGATCCTTTAAAGTACGCTTAAAGATAACTTTGCACACTTGCCGTTCTCACAACTTCACAACGGAGCCACCTGGGATGCTTTTTCAGCGGTTTTGAGGACGTTCCCACACACACTGCGTGCTTGCTGGCTGCGTTTCCTGAATTCTAAGTAAACGCTACTTATTTGGTCAGCTTTGGAAATAATAGTTTAAAATATTTGGCTTGAAAATCAATTCATACATGGGTATCAATGTCACAATTTATTTATATTTGTTTTCGAAAGAAATTTATTTTCCGTCAGGAAATATTTGGGGAAAAAAAATAAATCCTTAAATTTCAATTAGCAGTGCAATACATAAAAGCATGCAGATACAGGTCAAGAGCTTCAGTTAATATTCACATCAAGCCCATCTCAATGTTCACGTGTAGCCTCAAGATTCAGCATGTTGCACGTTCTGAGATGCTTTTCTGCTCAACACGGCTGTAAACAGCAGTTATTTGATTTACTATAGACTTGTCATCTCGAACCATTCTGGCCATTCTACTCTGACCTCTTTTTCAACAAGCTCTTTCAACCAGCAGAACTGCTGCTTACTGGATGTTTTTTCTTCTTCACACCATTCTGTGTAAACTCTAGAGAATGTTGTGTGTGAAAATCCCAGATCATCAGCAATTTCTTACATAATAAAAACAGCCTATCTGGCACCAACAACCATGCCACGATCACACCTTTTCTTCATTCTGATGTTTCATGTGAACATTAACTGAAGATCTTGACATGTATCTGCATGATCTTCTGCATTGCACTGCTGCCAAATGATTGACTGATTACACAATTGCATTAATCAGCAGGGGTGTTTTTATTAAAGTGGCTGGTGAGTGTATATTTTAACAGCTACCTCTTGTTTAACTATTAGGCTTGGTCCATGTTCTAAAAATACAGAATATGAGTGAAATTTCACAAAAGTGTACCATGACAGCCCAGCCCTACTGTACGTTGATTCATAATGTAGGTCACAGCACCTGCTTGAGGGAAAACAGCATCTCGTAGTGCATAAATATGCTATGTGAGTCTTTGTGCAGTGGTTAGTGAGACTGCCTAGAATTTGAGTTTGTATAACGAGCTCTTCTTTCCCGCTAATCACTCTCTTTTCCTTCTATGTTCCTTCTAATTGCTATACTATTGCTATAATAGTGGTTCTGGGGGAGGGGGGCATGAGCAACCAATTCTTCTTCAACTTGCACCCATTAAGAGAACCTGCCTTTGCACCGACACCCCCTCCAAACACACAATCCTATTAACCTTGTCTCATTCTCAAGAAGTACCAAATGAATACACATCACTTCAACAGTCACCCCCTTCTCCTAGCAGAAGAAGCATCCGAAAGGAACAAACCTGGCTGCAGTACGCTGATGCCCAGCAGGTTAGACGTGCGGTTAGCGATGATCTTCCAGGTGCCGTCGTAATTTCTGCGGTACAGGACGGCGGCGCACTGGTACGTCCCCGACTCTTTGCGCCCGGCTCGGGTGACACTGAGGCGGAAGTTGGTGTTGTTGCGTGTGCGGTCCACTGAGGTTCGTGTACCAAGGCCCAGTGTCTGCTCACCCCACTGCAGTGTGCCGTCACGTGTGAACGTCACCACGTCTCGTAGCTCGATGCCACCCTCCACCGGCTGGAAGCGCCACGTCACCGAGGCAGGAATGCTAGGGCTATGGCGGGATTTCACAATGCACTGCAGGTCAAATGAGTCACCAAAGGTCACGCTGGGAGTGCGTGATGAGGCTGACACAAAGAAAGAGGACTCTGGTAAAGAAAAGAAAAGACAAGAGACATTGTGATGATGACATTTACCAGCCACTTTGTTACTATGATAGACTATACAGTTGGGCTCTTAAATTTACATACTCCTTGCAGAATCTGCAAAATGTTAATCATTTTTAAAAAATAAGAGAGATCATAAAAATAGCATTTTGTTTTTTATTTAGTACTGCCCTGAATAAGCTATTTCACATAACAGATGTTTACATATAGTACATATGTAATTCATTTGTGTAAATTCAGTTGGTAATAACAATTTACAAAGATCACCCTGTTCAAAAGTTTACATCCCCCGGCTCTTAATGTATCATGTTGCCTTCTTGAGCATCAGTGAATGTTTGCAGCTTTTGTTATACAATAGTTGTGAAGGAGTCCCTCAACTGTGAAAAGACGGATCTCAGCATCATATAGTCGCTGTTGGAAAGGGATCAAATATGCAGAAAAAGCTGGAAAACCAAATAATGTGCAGGACCTGGAGGATTTTTCTGAAGAACAGTGGGCAGTTTAACTGCTCAGGACAAACAAGAGATTAATAAACAACTATCACAAAACATAAAAACAGTCGCTGATCATCCAGGTAACAACACACAGTATTAAGAATCAAGCGTATGTAAACTTTTGAACTGGTTCATTTGTGTGAATTCAGTTAGTATTATGTCTTGTGGACTATATGTAAACATATGTTATGTGAAATAACTTATTAAGGGCAGTATTAAATAAAAAAACAAAATGCAATTTTAATGATCCCTCTATTATTATTATTATTATTATTAACATTTTGCAGATTCTGCAAGGGGGATGTAAATTTATTAGCACAACTGTATATGGAAAGATTATACTATGTCTCTGTGTGCATGCGTATTTTCTTCACTTGACATAGCTAGATATGTAACCAGGGTTATACAAGGTTTTTTTCTTTTTTTTTTGTTGTAAATTTTCACTTCATGGAAAGTTAAGTAGTCCAAATGCTACAATTCTAGCAGGTATGAAAAGACAGGGTCAAATAAGGACAGAACAGGCATCACACAAGAATTACATTATTTAACTTTTTTATATTAAGAATTTATATTTTATAAATGTAAGATACATATGCGCAGCTGCATTTAGTGTAGTAATGTTTTGGCAATGGTCAATATGATGGTTACTATTAACACTGGTCTATATGACATGGACATGTCTTCTCATGCTCTAGTGGAAGTGTAGCTGACAGGGCAGTGGTAGCTCAGTAGTTAAGACGTTGGGCTACTGATCCGAAGGTCATGAGTTCGAATGCCAGCACCGCCAAGCTGCCACTGTTGGGCCCTTGAGCAAGGCCCTTAACCCTCAATTGCTCGGATGTATAAATGTAAGTCGCCCTGGATAAGGGCGTCTGCCAAATGCCATAAATGTAAATGTAGCTGACAATACAAATGCCTGTTCCCATGTGCTGTATTTACTGCCTTCCACTGTAAGCAATTTTTGCAATGGGAAGAGTCCCCATTAAACAAGAATGCCCAGGCTGCTCATTTTCCCCTCTTGAAGATGCAGAGGAGAAAATGAGCTTGAATACTTTTCCAAAAAGAGGGCACAGTGCCATTTGGCTGCTCTAGCACGTCAGCACTGGGGTGGTGGTGAACAGCTGCCACAAGGCTCTGCCTCTGCTCGTTTAAAGCCTCAGAATCCTGTGTAGGAGGCAAGTCATACTTGTTTAGCAAAGATCCAGGTCTTTTAAATATAGCAAGGACTGCAGTATAAACAAGTGTTTGAAATTGCACAGCTTTTCAGGCTGACCTTAGCAACCTTTTATGGGTTAAAGAAAGAAATAGCAGCCTCCCGAACACAACTCTTGGAAACTGATTGTGATTTAGTTTGTTTGAAGCCTACTGATATACCACAAGCTTCCTGATTATGGGACTCTGTTTCTATTATTGCCTCTCATCAGTGCTTGTTACTCTGAGAAATGCAGTGGAGGAAGAAGAGAGAAGACTGAAACCCAAACTATCAGTAATCTATATTTGCACACACACGCACACACACACCTGCACGCATACACACACTCACACACACAAAACACCCGCAATACTGAAACCAATAAAACAAACCACCCATTCAAAATCACACATATAAATCACATATCCTGAATTATGCTCTTTAATTATGATTTCATTAGACCAAGACTCATCACAGGGTTTCTCGCAGGGTGCTAAATCATTTTTGAGCAACTTGACTTATCTATAAGCATATAAAATATGGGTATTTCATGCTTATCAAGATGATGGGAATGGCTATTCCATTAATTCCAGAGAGTAAAAAGACATCCTTAAAAAGTTAATGAGACATCAGCGGTGGAGGTTTTTAATGTGTATTTTCAAAGATAATGAGGTCATATGATGTCAAACTTAATGATGGGGTCAATGGGCTGAAGATGTCAAACTTAAAATATCTTGTAAGCCAATTTAGGTCTATCCAGACTGGGCCAGGAATGGACGTCTAAGGATGTCTGTTCTCAGTTGAAGCTTACTGGGATACAATTAGCTAAGTAAGGAATAATACATGATGGGGCATTTTGTTCTAGGAAAATAATCAACAACATTGATTATTTTCCAGTGATTGCACATGCTGAAGTGTTTTATCAACCTTCAATTTTTAAAAAAAATTATTACAGAAAGACACATCATATGTTTTATCCATTTATAGTTACATTTAACGTTGTGGAACATCCATGAAAAAACTTTTTATTTCTCTCATATTTAATATGACCAAAAGATGCTGCTTTTCATGTTACAAAAAAACCTGCAAAGCCCTCCATTCTAAAGACCTCTGGCACCATCCCTCTCTCTGTAACAAATACTGACAAAGAAAACTCCTTTAAAAATACTATATAAGCACCTCCTCACAGAAAACTTCACCATATTAACAATCACTTACCCAGTCTAATATGTCTACGTGCAGCATTCACCATACAAGTCCATGTCTAACTTGTTACTATAGAAACAAGCTGCTGTTAAATAAAATTAATCACTTTCTGACCAATCAGAATTGTGAGTTCAACAGCGCTGTGGCATACACATAACTAATAAATATATTCTTTTCTGGACATGAAACACACAAACAGGACACTTGGAATACTGCTGCACCCATAACCACATGGGAGGATGAACCAATGTGAAGTGAATATTGAAGGAAAATGTGAGATGAAAAAGGTAACGAGATCAGAACAAGAGAGGCCAGGATTAAAGAGCAGGGTGCAGAGCGTAGAGGCTGAAAGATGGAAAGAATGATTAATGAGTTTCAGATCAGAGATCATAAGAGAATGACAAGAATTATAGGAGATAGATCTAGGGAGGTGAATTGTAAGCCAGACAGAAAAAGATGGAGAGGACAGAGACAGACAGGCAGAGGAACACCCATAGACAAATAGAACAGAGAGAGACAGAATGTTGATGAACTCCAGCATTCCCCTCTGATTTTGCTTGCATATCCTTCATGTCTAGGTGGATTAGCTGATCTGTGCTTCGCTCTGCTATCTGCTCTTTCATGCTCATAAATGGCTCGTTGTCCCTGCCGTCCTTCACTGCAGAATACTGAGAGCGGAAAAAAAATTGTCTTCATTTCCAGAGAGCGGAGCCCAGCTGCAGGACGGGAAAGCTGAATGCTTGTTCATTACGCACAGTGACACAGCAGACCTGTCCAGTGGGACTGCTTGTGTGTGTTCGTATATATATATATATATATATATATATATATATATATATATATATATATATATATATATATATATATTTAGAGAGAGAGAGAGAGAGAGAGATACACTATACTAATCTTTCTTGCATGGATTCCACAAGATGTTGGAAACATTCCTTTGAGATTCTAGTCCACGTTGACATGATTGCATCTCACAATTCCTGCAGATTTTTCGGGTGCACTTTCATGCTGCGAATCTACCACATCCCAAAGGTGTTCTATTGGATTCAGAGCCGGTGACTGGGAAGGCCACTGAAGAACACTGAACTCATTGTCATGTTCATGAAACCAGTTTGAGGCAACTTTTGCTTTGTGACATGCTGCATTATCATGCTGGAAGTAGCCATTAGAAGATGGGTAAATTGTGGCCATGAAGAGATGCACATGGTCAGCAACAATACTCAAATAGGCTGTGGCATTCAAGCAATGATTGATTGGTATGAATGGGCCCAAAGTGTGCCAAGAAAACATTCAACACCATTACACCACCTCCACTAGCCTGGACTGTTGACACAAGGCAGGTTGGGTCCATGGATTCATGCTGTTGGTGCCAAATTCTGAGCCTACTATCTGTGTGGCTCAACAGAAATCAAGATTCATCAGACCAGGCTGCATTTTTCCAGTCATCAACTGTCCAGTTTTGGTGAGCCTGTGCCCACTGCAGCCTCAGCTTTCTGTTCTTGGCTTACAGATGTGGAACCCGATGTGGTCTTCTGCTGTTGTATCCCATCTGCCTCATGGTTCAACGTGTTGTGCATTCTGAGATGATTTTCTGCTCACGACAATTGTAGAGTGGTTTTCTGAGTTATTGTAGCCTTTCTGTCAGCTCTAACCAGTCTGGCCATTCTCCATTGATCTCTTTCAGGTGTTTCTGTCTGCAGAACTGCTGCTCACTGGATGTTTTTTCTTTATTGCACCATTCTGAATAAACTATAGAGACTGTTGTGCATAAAACTCCAAAGGAGATCAGCAGTTATAGAAATACTCAAACCAGCCCACCTGGCACCAACAATCATGCCACAGTCAAAATCACAGAGATCACATTTTTTCCCCCATTCTGATGATTCATGTGAACATTACCCAAAGCTGTTGGCCCATACCTGCATGATTGTATGCATTTAACTGCTGCCACATGATTGGCTGATTAGATAACTGCATGAATGAGTAGATGTACAGGTGTTCTCAATAAAGTGCTTGATGAGTGTGTATATATATATATATATATATATATATATATATATATATATATATATATATATATATATATCTCACACACACACACACATATATATATACACTCATGCATGAATTATATGAATGCAGCGGTATGCCTCCCACATACAACAAGCTGGATCTAATGAAGACTTTTGCTCCAATCTTCCTTAATAAGCATGCAAGGTAACCATGATCATCTAACTAAATACAGAGGAGAAGCAAGAAGTACATTCATTTCCACCCAGGGGTGTAAAAAAAAAAGTGCAATAAGGAAACCAGCCACAAAATACAGTACTGTGCAAAAGCTTTAGTCAGGTGTGAAAAAATGCTGTGAAGTAAGAATACTTTCAAAAATGGACATATTAATAGTTTATATTTATCATTAAACAAAATGCAAAGTGAGTGAACAGAAGAAAAATCTACATCAAATCAATATTTGGTGTGACCACCCTTTGCCTTCAAAACAACATCAATTCTTCTAGGTACATTTGCACAAAGTCAGGGATTTTGTAAGCATATTGTCAGGTGTATGATTAAACAATTATACCAAACAGGTGCTAATGATCATCAATTCAATATGTAGGTTGAAACACAATCATTAACTGAAACAGAAACAGCTGTGTAGGAGGAATAAAACTGGGTGAGGAACAGCCAAACTCAGCTAATAAGGTGAGGTTTCTGAAGACAGTTTACTGTCAAAAGTCATACACCATGGCAAGACTGAGCACAGCAACAAGACAGAAGGTAGTTACACTGCATCAGCAAGGTCTCTCCCAGGCAGAAATTTCAAGGCAGACAGGGGTTTCCAGATGTGCTGTCCAAGCTCTTTTGAAGAAGCACAAAGAAACAGGCAACACTGAAGACGGTAGATGCAGTGATCGGCCAAGGAAACTTACTGCAGCAGATGAAAGACACATCAGGCAATCCCTTCGCAATCGGAAGATGTCCAGCAGTGCCATCACCTCAGACCTGGCAGAAACCAGTGGGGCCCTGGTACACCCATCTACTGTCTGGAGAAGTCTGGTCAGAAGTGTAAGAAGACTTGCGACCAAAAAAGCCATACCTCCGACGTGGAAACAAGGCCAAGTGACTCAACTATGCACAAAAACACAGGAACTGGGGTGCAGAAAAATGGCAGCAGGTGCTCTGGACTAATGAGTCAAAATTTGACATTTGGTTGTAGCAGAAGGCAGTTTGTTTGCCGAAGGGCTGGAGAGCGGTACACGAATGAGTGTCTGCAGGCACCAGTGAAGCATGGTGGAGGTTCCTTGCAAGTTTGGGGCTGCATTTCTGCAAACGGAGTTGGGGATTTGGTCAGAATTAATGGTCTCCTCAATGCTGAGAAGTACAAGTCATCCGATTGGCCCCCACAGAGCCCTGATCTCAACATCATCGAGTTTGTCTGGGATTACATGAAGAGAGAGAAGCAACTGAGGCTGCCTAAATCCACAGAAGAACTGTGGTTAATTATCCAAGATGTTTGGACCTGCCGAGTTCCTTCAAACACTGTGTGCAAGTGTACCTAGAAGAATTGATGAATTGATGCTGTTTTGAAGGCAAAGGGTGCTCACACCAGATATTGATTTGATGTAGATTTTTCTTCTGTTCACTCACTTTGCATTTTGTTACTTATAAACTATTAATGTCTATTTTTGAAAGTATTCTTACTTTACAGCATTTTTTCACACCTGCCTAAAACTTTTGTACAATACTGTATATTTTCTCTTAGCTTTATGTGCCAACACAAGCAACATTTTTAAGTTTTCCTAAGCCTCATGTTTTTCCAGAATTCTAACATACCAATATGTTTGCCTCAGGAGAACAGAGAGCAGAAAAAGGTTTCTGTGCTGAGTGTGTGTTGTGATGTGTGTGTTGGTGGTATGGTTTGTATTCTGAACTAGGTCCGAATTTTTTTTTTTTTTAATGAAAATTGTAAAATCCACAAAGCAGCAACAGTTTAACCAATCTCCATTTTGTTGTATTGAAAGAAACTTACAGCCATAACCTTACAGCCATCAGAGTTAAACTGGCTTTTTGTGCATGTTTTCGTATTCTAGAGACAGAACCATGTGGCGCACGTCTGCCCCCAAACAACAGCAACAAAGATTTAAAGCACCCAGACAGACTGTCAGGTGCAGCAAGTGTCTCGCCACTGTGACCTCTGGGTGTCCTTTAATGTCAGCTGCTCAAAGCCTTGCACTCCTGAAGCACCTCTTTTCCTCCAGTCACTGTGTTTATCTCTCTGTTCTTCTCCACACACTGCTTTACTACATTATTCATTTATATCTCAGTGTGGTTCATCAAGTCAAATATGTTATAGGAAAGATTTTGCTGTAAGAAATAAGAGCACACAACTTTAATGTTGTTTAGATTTTGCAGATTATAAAAATTTGAACTGAAATGTTGCAGAATATAGCACAGAGATTTCTATGTATTGATGAATTAATGCTGCTGAATGAAGTCTCACCTTTGAACTAAATACATGTGTTCTTATGAGCAAGCACTGAAACCACCGCATTTCCAGGTGTTCTCCAACATAATAGCCCTTCTTATTTGCCTAATCAAGAGCTCTCTGTGTACTTGACCAAGATTTTTCCAAACAGGCTGATTGCCCAGGGAAGGATCTCAGTCACTCAACAGAGAGCCACCACTGTAAAGTATGTTAAACCTTTGTCACCCCACCAACACACACATCACAACACACACTCGGCACAGAAACCTTTTTCTGCTCTCTGTTCTCCTGAGGCAAACATACTGGTATAGGTATAGTGCATGAAACCAGAGGGGAAAGTATTTTTAGCCAATTACACCATCACACCTGTCTTAGGCGTAATGCAGGACAGAAAGAAGACACATGAAGATGAGTCACGAGCATCTGCTTTTCCCACAATTATATGTGCGCAGTCTTTGGGGGGGATTTGCACACTGTAACAAATTGGGTGTCAATTCAAAGAGAAGCCACTGAAATTATTAACAGCATATAACAATATAAGTAGATCTTAAGTAGTCACACACTACTGCTTCTGAAGTACACAGAAAGTATTGGGGATATAAACACAGGAGTATAGTCAAACAATTTGTAGTCTTGTATACTTCAAAATGAATGACATTATAGGGACAATTCTGCTGTTTAATCATATACCTTTTCCGACCTGCTTCACACCCTCTGTTTGTGTGTGGGCAGGTTTTAATACCTTGCTGGGGACCAGCAAGGATAGGAATATCGGACATCTTTTAAACTCTCATGAACATTTGCCTGGAGTTTTTCTATCCATTGGGTAGCTTGTAGTATGCTTTATCACAAGGCAAAACACCACTCGTGAACAGGTGCACATTTCTAATTCTCTGAAAGAGTTTCTATGTCCATGTGTTTCAGTAATAAAAAAGAGCTCTGCTATCACCATTACAACACAGCAATAGCGATATTGTCAATTTCAACAGTAGAAAATATAGTGCATATGAATTCAATACACAGCTGTAGATTAGCAGCTGTAATTTTTTCCTTACCGACAGTTTTCACAGTGATGGCAGTGGTGGCTGTGTTCTCCCCGATCTGCTGCCACTCCCAGTCTGGCGCGCTGCCACTTTGAAGCCACTCAGTGGCGCTGCAGCGGTACTGACCCTCATCTGTGGGGAAGGCATTGTACAGGGTGAGGGTAAAGGTGTCTGTTCGGATCCGTTCCGCATGGACCTCCCCGTAGCTGTGACGCTCCCGGTAACTGGGTCCAGGTTGTATGGTGCCAAAGCGGTCCACTGACGCCAGGTCAACAGCTGGAGCGCTGCCATCCTTGTCTGTCCATTGCCACACGATGGACAGAGCTCCGACTGTGGAATGCACTGAGCATGTCAAGTGGATGTGCTCTCCCTCCAACACTTCAGAGGAGTTGCTGGTCAATGACACGCTAATGTTACTGCCTAAAAGAGAGAGAAGGAGACATGATTTAAAAGAAATCACAACTTAGTTGAACAGATGAAGCCCCTTAGATGTGTGCCAAAACATTTTCAGAGTATTATTGCTCCAAGACAAGTCACCTAATAATATTCAAGGCTTCCTGTGACACAGTGTTAGCCTACTGCGTATCCTTGTTACAGATTCAAAAGGCAATCTTCCATGCCATTTGATCAGATTCTAATAGCTTCCTTAGTGAATGATCTGCAGTAGAGATGAGCCTGCAACAGCTCATGATGATGGCTGATTGTGTGTATGGCTCTTTCAGACTCCTCCAGCTGGGTCCTGGTTTACTATACAATGGTTAGTGGATCTTGACTGACAGGGTTTTGGGGGCTGTCTCTGGATCAGAAAGCTCAGTGGAGGATCTTGCAAGTACAGTGTGGATCAAAGCATGTCCCTGGTGTTTTCGACAAGGATTTCTACACACAGCCACATCCTCTTTACAAAGAAGATAAAATTAAAAAAAAAAAAAAAAAGAGAGACTTTGAAGAGGCACAAATTTTCTCTTGTGCTACTACAGAGCTGCTCTTCCCTTGGGCAGAAACTTTTCCCCCAACATGGCAAAACAAATCACCAAGCAACACACCACTACTACCAGCCCACACTCTTAAATACAAAGAGTGACTGATTTTAGTCTGTCTAAAATGAAAATATGATATTGCATGTCTCCATTCTGATCTCCCAGCATTCACCTTTCCTCTGCTTCTTATCAGCCAGTGTGTGAGTGGTTTCATCTTTGTCTCTTCCTCTCCACTGTCTGCCTAGTGCTTACTGATTTTCTCACCATGTTTTCTCGGCCTCAATGTGTTTGAGAATCCTGCCACTGCTGCAGCTGCTTCTTATCTGACTGAAAACCAGACCCTCCATCAGGCCCAATTTGTCAGCAGGGTTTCTGTGGCTTTGGTGTGCTGGCAGGCCTGTCACACACTGCCTCAAATGCACAACATGAAGACCAGACATGGGAACTGATGAAGAACAGGACAGGAGGGGCAGAAAGGGAGTCAAACTGTGTGTGTGTGTGTGTGTGTGTGTGTGTGTGTGTGTGTGTGTTTGTGTCTCTG
Source organism: Cranoglanis bouderius (assembly GCA_023630585.1). NCBI lineage: Eukaryota > Metazoa > Chordata > Actinopteri > Siluriformes > Cranoglanididae > Cranoglanis > Cranoglanis bouderius. The sequence continues at coordinate 24,472,188 of CM042535.1, forward strand.
AATAAAACAGCGAGAGCAATAGAGATGGAGATAGAGACAGAACAAACATAATAAACAATAAAACCAAGAAGGAAAGGAAGAAATATAGACAATTGTGGTGTGTGTGCAGCAGCCCCAGGCTGTTGTTATCACTCTAATGGTCTCATAAACCCTGCATATATTGCAGAAAAGCTCCTGGGGGACAAAACCAAACAAATTACTCTAATAAAGAGGATCTCTTAGGAACACATCCTCAGAATCTCCTTCCTGCCTCTGTAGTACATGAGGAGAGGAGCACTGGCATAAAGAAGGGTGTGAGCTTGGGTCACTGGACATAATGTATTTACTTCAACTATGCTTCCCTTCTTTATTGCCGCTTTAAGCTGATCTCCAGGGGAGAGGCGAGGATTCCCCTTCCTGTCACCCGAATAAATGCACATTTAAAACTGCAGCTGGAGCTAGTGTTATGACATGGCTGCTTTTGGCCCCTGGTGCTGTGAGCATGTCAATGTCAACTACTGTGTGCAGTATTAAAGAGGAAGGGAAGAGGACATGCTCTGCTGGGCTGCATCCTCTGTCCTGAAGTTAATGCTCAGGTAGAGCTGGAGGGGTCAGATATGGCAGTCAAATCCTCTACACCTGGTGCATGTCCCTCTGCTCGTCCCAGCTGGAGTGCTCTGTTAGAGAGCGGGTCGGTCATTCAGCCTGCAGATCACTTAAAGGAAAGATCCACCCTGAATGACTTGAATATTAATTTTCACTTTAAACTTCTTTCAACAGCATTTTGGTCTACTTTCATTTTGGTTAACGATTTTCTACATTACCCACAATGCTGTTCGATTACCTGCTGGGATTCAGCCCTCTCTTCACCTTTACATAAAGAGGCCAATGGAGCAGCGCATTAGTCCTTTAATTTGTACAGCTCGCTCACCTCCTGTCTGAAGTCAAAAGTTCCTTGATCTCCTCACCTTGTGTAGCTGCACTAAATACTATAACTTCCATATTAATATGACATTAAGTGTTACTTGAAAATGGTTTGCGAGAAAAGAAGCACTTGCTCTTTAGAAGGCAACAGTGAAACCTGAATCTTATCCCTTATATTGAAATTGTTCAGATTTATTCTCCAAATAAATGCCATTGTAACTGCGCTAGCAAAGCCCCCTTGTAATGTCAGCATGGCTGACAACTGCTAACATTTCACAGGAACAACGAAAATATAGCATGAACCAACAAACTGACACCAAAATCACTAAGCACCTCACACATACAGTACTGTGCAAACGTTTTAGGCACATGCAAAGAAATGCTGTAGAGCAAAGATGCATGAAAAATAATGAAATTAAATGTTTCTACATTAAAAAAAATAAAAAAACATAAAGAGCAGTAAACAGTAGTAAATGAAACAATGTCAATATTTGCTGTGACAAAAATAATAAAAATAAAAATAGTAGTCTCCGGTACAATTTGGGCAGTTTTATAAGTATGTAACGTGGAGTCTTCCTTTAAATAGTTAAAAGCGGAGGCCTATTTGCTCCTTTCACCCTTTATCCACACATTCATTTCCAGCTTTTTAGTCTTCGAGCAGCTCTCGCTTCAAACATAGCAACTGTTTCTTACATTTTGAGTGCACCTTTAACACAAGCAATGGAAATCAATATACTGTATGCATGGACACCACACCATACCATTTATTTCCCATTCAGAGGTATTTTACACTGTCAAAAATGGCAAAAGAGTTCAGACAAGGCATTATTTTACTTTTCTTCCTTCATTACTCTGGGCTAGGTAATAAGAGAGAACCTAAACTCAAGATTTGTGGATCTGAGTAAACAACCCCCCTACTGGCCTTCATGGAGAGTTAGAAAAATCTGTCTGGACAAAGGGATGACATAGCTCTAATGGCCTGCTGCCCACACTATTACTGAATCTATTGATGTGCCATTTCCTCTCTTTACTGTCTAGTTAGGTTAAGAATGTAACACTACTCTACTTCAGTGGGAGAAAAAGCAGTGCTTAGGAAATTCACCTTTTCATTCACCCGCCTTAAGGGACTAACACTGAGAAAAGAATACTCACTGAGGGGAGTTACGGTGATCTGAACATTACGGGAGCGCTTGCTTCGATCGATGAACTCTCCAGTGGGCGTCTTCTCCCGCTCAGTCACTCTGCAGATATATTTCCCAGCATCCTCAGGAAGCAGGTGCTGCAGTTTGAGCAGGTGGACAGATGGACTCTCCTTACGAATGGTCATGAGACCAGTGGCCTCACGCTGCACATAGTTTGCCCCCAGTACGGGCACAGCGCTGGGCCCCACCACGGCTATAGACGAGCTGCTGAAGACCCACGACACCGAGAAGTAACGCTCAGCAACATTCTGAGCATCTATGGTGCAGCGGAGCTCCAGCGGCTCACCTGCCGTGTAGGCCCGGCGATCTGTTGTCACTTGAATACTAAAGTCCCGATCTGAAAGAGAGAAACACAGAGATAAGTGTTTGTTGTTGTAATAAGCAACGGTTTTAGACTACTTGCACTTGCACCATTAATCAGCAATCACTTTCACAGAAAAGACAACTGAAACCCCTACTGCAAGGTCAAAGTTGCTACAAAAGTGAACTTATTTATACAATTAATTTTCCACATGGCACGCTGTGCTTTCTCCTTGCCAAAACAGTGTATTTTCCACTTCATCGCACTCATTCGGTGGTGATCGCCTCAAGCTGTAATTACACACTACTTGAAACAGACTTCACAAGAACTGTATTAAAGCACGAGTTCAAAGCTCTTGGCCATGCAGCGCTTATTCTGATGGAGTGAATTCTAATAAAAATGTTTACATGCCTATGTTATTTACTTCCCATTCTGTATTACACTCTCAAATATAAATGCATGGTAGACAGGGCCAATCACACGACCAGTCGTGTGAAGACAATTAGCTGTTGGCATTTCTGTTGTTCTATCTGGATGTCACTGCCTGCAGCCATCCAATATATACGCTTACAAGATTAAAGAGTACAGGGCAACACAGAGCTGAGCACGGAAATCATTCATTGCAGGAAAGAAGAAAGAAAGAACAGGGGGAGGGCTGGTGTGATTGGGGGTGAAGTGCATGAGATGAGGCAAGAAATGAGAAAAGGGAATAACAAAATGAACAGGAAACTGATGCAAGAGTTATTTTGGGTGATATAGGCCATACATCATGCTTTTTAATAATGCATGGCATATATAGTAAAGAGATACACAGCAGGCCAGATTTTAAATAACAGAAGGGCAGTCAGGGAGAGGGTGTTCAGATCAGGATTCTGTCCATGTCTCCACTCAGCGAGCTCTATCTGCTGGCTAATCATTGCATATTAGAGCCTGTTAAGCTCCAGTCTCTTTTAAACACCAAATTCGGCAGCCTAATGAAGGCGTTCCAGATCAAAGAACAAAGCATTGCTGGGTTCTTTTTTGTTATCCTGTAATGTTCATGCCACATTATGGTTTAAAAGAGATAATGGTTATAATACATACCCACGGCAGGGTTATACAGTGGGTATAGAAAAGAATCACCCCCCCTTTAAAATAATCACATTTTGTTGCTTTTCAGCCTGAAATGAAGACAGACACAGTTTTTGTTTTATCCAGCTGTATTTACTCAGTGCAACTTATAACATCCAAGTGAAAGATATAACACCAACATGTCAGGGGAAAAATAAATAAATAAATTAAAAAAACAATCACTGAGTTGGAAAAGGATCACCCCCTTGCTTTAATTTGCCTTAATTTTTTAATTACAGCCTTTAGTCTGTTGGGATATGTCTCTATTAACTTTGCACATCTAGACTTTGCAATATTTCCCCACTCGTCTTTGCAGAACTGCTCAAGTTCAGTTCAATTTGAGGGTGACCGTATGTGGACTGCAGTCTTCAAGTCATTCCACAGATTTTCAATGGGGTTTAAGTTTGGGCTCTGACTAGGCCATGCAAGGACATTCACCTTTTTCTCCTTCAACCACTGTGTGGTCAGTTTTGCTGTGTGCTTTGGGTCATTGTCATGTTGGAAGGTAAATCTTCTTCCCATTGACAACTTTCTGGCCGAGGGCAGCAGATTTTCCTCAAGAATTAGATGGTATTTTACCCCATCCATTTTCCTTCTATCCTGACAAGTGCTCCAGTCCCTGCTGCAAAGAAACACCCCCATAACAGGATATTACCACCTCCATGCTTTACTGTAGGAATGGTGTTATTTGGATGGGGAGCTGTATTGGATTTCTGCCAGACATATCGTTTGGTGTTGAGGCCAAATAATTCAATTTTAGTCTCATCTGACCAGAACACCTTTTTCCATGTGGCCTCAAGGTGTGTTCATGTGGCCTTTCTTGAGGAGTAGCTTTTTTCTTGCAACCCTCCCATAGAAGGCACATTTGTGGAGAATTTGTGATATTGTTGTCACATGCACACAGTGACCACTCTTTGTCATAAATTCCTGCAACTGCTTCAGAGTTGCTATAGGGCTCTTGGTAGCCTGTCTGATCAGTTTCCTCCTGGCTCTTTCATCCAGTTTGGAGCGACGTCCTGATCCAGGGAGGGTCTGTGTTGTACCAAATACCTTCCACTTCTTAATAATAGACTTCACTGTGTTTCTAGGCATTGATAAAGCCTTTGAATTTTTTTTTTTTTTGTATCCATCTCCCGACTTGTGCCTGTCCACAACTTTATCCCGGAGATCTTTTGATCTTTTGATTTTGCCACCCATAGTTGATTGTTTGCTTCAGTTGCTCCAGGAAAGCTCTTTTCATGCTGAGCTAATCAAAATGACCACAGCTTTCACTTGGATGTTATAAGTTGCACTGAGTAAATACAGCTGGATAAAACAAAAACTGTGTCCGTCTTCATTTCAGGCTGAAAAGCAACAAAATGTGATTATTTTAAAGGAGGGTGATTCTGTTCTATACCCACTGTAGATAGCTGTTGGATATGGACAGCATATCGAATGAGTAAGTACACTTTCTCCAACCTGCAGTTACCTGGTATTCAGTAAAATCTACAGCGTTTGAAACTTTGCTAATGGATGACAACGGGATTTGTGCACAACATCATAGTAAGGAGTACAAGGCAGCACATGTCCTATATAGCAGTCTTTCCAGGATTTGCAATTTTTGCGATCGCAGAAATGAACGCAAAATCAGGGAAACACCGCAATATTTGGAGGAGCTTGCAATTTTTCGAAATTACAGCAGATTTTCCATAGATTTTGGCCAAGACACGTCATGTGACATCACCACAACGTGCATTCAGCCAAAGCCCCCTTAGATTCACGTTCGTCGAACATGAGTACAGCTAAATGGTCTCATTTACCAAGAAACATCACTGCGAAAGACAGTGCAAGACAATTTTGTACAATTGCAATTTCGACAATTTGAGTAGTTTTTGCAAAAAACTCGGCAAGTTGTATTTTAAAAAAAGCAGCAGCAAAATCAAGCATTTTTGGCCGCAACAATCACAAAAAAACTCTGCGAAATCCTGTATGGACTGATTATACATAGTACTGTGCAAAGTTTTAGGCACATGCAAAGAAATGCTGTAGAGCAAAGATGCCTTCAAAATAATGAAATTAAATGTTTCTATATTTTAAACAAATACCGTAAAGAGCAGTAAACAGTAGTAAATGAAACAAAGTCAATATCTGGTGTGACCAAAAAAATAAAAATAAAAATAGTGGTCTCCGGTACAATTTGTACAGTTTTATAAGGAAATTAGCTGGTAAGTTTTATTGAGCATCTTGCAGAACCAGCCACAGTTCTTCTGGAGACTTTGACTTTCACACTTGCTTCTTATTTTTGCAGCAAAACCCAGCAGCCTTCATTGTGTTTTTTGTCTGAAAAGCATCTCTTACGTAATATGCTGCTTTCTTTAATGACATACATACATTTTTTCTGTAACATTTAATTTTGTGCTAGAAATTAGAAAACTAATGTTTGGGAATCTAAAATGTTGTAGTCATAAAATAAAAAATCTATAACTAAAAAAAAATGGGGTGCCTAAAATGTTTGCACAGTACTGTGTGTATGTACATACATACCTACATACATACACACACACACACACACGCTTACAGTTTTTAGTAAAACTATACTACCCTACTAAAATTCATACACTAGACGGTAGAGTACATAGTGCAAGTACATAGTGTATAGTATGTCATTCAGGACACAACTTTAGAGAAAAATTCTGCAGACCTCTGCACATTTGTGGCCCATTCATGTCATCTGCCATTTGGTGGAACAGTTCGATCTCCAGCAACTAGGAGTCAGTGGCAGTTCAGTGTCACACTCAAATGCACATGAAGTAGAGATGAATGACAACTGTGGAGTACAGTACCCCTCTGTGAGTGAGCCTCTCACAAGCCTCTTGTTCCTCATTAAGCAGGTCAAAGAGGCCAACTGCCAGTTCTTGTGCAATTAATGAGTCCAAAGCCCTATCCATGATAAAACTCTCACACTCGGACAGTAATTAAATTAACTCAGGAGGAAAATGTGACGTTGCGTCACACATGATCATATGATCATATATCTGTCGATTTATATGTACGTATCGAATCATTTATGATTGTGTTTACTTACTGGGCAGCATCTACTGTTAGATCCTCATTCATTTAATTCTACAAAACTAAACATTGCATGATATTGTAGCTTATTTGAATATAAAGTGGGTTTATACTTGTAGCTCATATTATAACAGCCCCTTTAAACAGCCTTCAGGATTGCACGGTTCTGGTTGATTTTATTTTCATTCTCCTGCTAATAGGCCTCATGGACTCAAAGCAAGTAACCTGATGAGAGACTCCTCCAAAGCATTCATCTTTTTTGCCATCCAGGAAGTGAATATGCGACTGAAGTATCAAACTAAAATATCAAAGTAGCAAATCAAAGTTGTGTCTACCCAGATGGGACTAAAATTTGGCTGCAGATTTTTTTATTTTTATTTTTTAAAAAGAGGAAATAATTTGGTCTGCAATTCTCTCAGAGGACGTGGGGGAGGGGGGGGACCCACTAAAATGGCCAGTTCCTACAGAAGTAAAAACACAGAGGAGCACCTGCAAATGATGGAATTACTCCATGTCCACATGCAAATATAGGGCTCAACTCTCTTCCCCTTCCTTTCATTTAATATGTCCACATGCTTCTCACTCTATGTCCTGCTGAGTGAGTTTCTCTATGGTGCTGCCTTACTTTCAGGCATTATATAAACTACTTATGCATGCATTGATTAAATGTGGGCGGGAAAATCTAGTTATGATTTACAAAAGTTCATCTTTGACCTCCATAATGAAAGCCATGCTGTAAGATTTCACATCAACATGTGATGAGTAATGAGTGAAAATAAGGCTCATTACTGGATGTTTGGGCGACTGGTTGTGAGAGATTTGATTTTGTCATGTGTAATGCGTGCTGAGTGAAACAAGAGCGCACAGAATCTAATAGAGTGAGATACGCCTGAGGGAAGAGAGCAAAAAAGGAAACCCAGGCACATTGTAATTTGAAATAAGAGAGAAAAGAGATGGAGGAATCAGAAAACAAGAGTAAAAAGAGTCATGCATCAGTAAGCCATTTGGGCGGCGGTGGGTGATAGGAAAGTGAGGACACAAGCTGCTGTGTGGGGAAATGTAACCACAAGCCTTAGTGCTAAATGAATCTCCCTTCTGTGTGCTGGTCGTGTTTATGTTCAAGCAGCAGGCTTGGGGAGTAACGGAATACATATAACAGTGTTACATAATCAGGATACAAAAAACTGGTAACTGTAATCCGTTACAGTGATGTCAAAAAAAAAAACAACCCCAAAGTAATCAGATTACAGGTACATTTTTTAAAACGTGTGAATACTATCAGGATTACATTTTTTTCATTTAAAAGCAAAGGAATTAATCTTTTGACATAACACAATATAGACAGCTGCATGATTATAGCTCTGGTTCTCTCTTGCCAGTCGTGACGCACATGAGCAACCTCCTGGTGCACACGCAAATACATTTAAGTTAATTTGGTAGAAATTAACACAAATTGTTCACTGAAATGCTTTTGTTAGGGTGACCATACGTCCTCTCTTTCGGACCTTAAAAAAGCGTCCGGCCGAGTTTTCTAAATTTGAAAAAATGTCCGGGATTCGGCTTTAGATTCATTATGATGTGCTTATGGGTCTAATACTGCAATGTGTACGCATACTTGCATTGCTTTAACCCCTCTCTGTAATTCCCGCCTTCTCGCACACCGATTGGTCGATTATAAAAAGGCTTGCAGCAACTACTGGCCAAATTCCTGCCTCTCAACCATTAGCCTACTCTCAGCGAACGCGTGAAGGTGAAGCGCTGTTGTGTTCGGCATCAAGCATTTGCTTGACAATAGCAGCAAATGACAGCTGTCCTGAGTTGAAACAATGCCCATGACCATATAAGGTCATTTTAAATTCCATGTTATCACATTGCTTCGTATTACATGGTCATTCAAATGTGTAAATACTGACAGAAGGTTCACCCGTGGCATCTAATATTTTATTTTATTCCATGAGCATTCAAAAGAATGTAGGAATTTATATATATATATATATATGTGATGCTAATAGTGCTAATAGTGTGTCTTTTTCAGTGTATTAAGTGTTCTGAAGGCTATTGAGACACGGATTTATTTATTTATTTACTTATCTACTTTCTTAAAACAAATCCAAACAGTGAACATGTTTTAAGCTTAAAATAAGCTCTAAATAAAGTATTTTAGATCATATTGCTTTACTCTTGACTTTATTTACATATGTTCAGTTCAGTTCAGTTTTATTTGTATAGCGCTTTTAACAGTGGACATCGTCACAAAGCAGCTTTACAGAATTATATAAATTTCGGATCTAAATTTTAAATTGATAAATTTATCCCCTGTGAGCAAGCCAGAGGTGACGGTGGCAAGGGAAAAACTCCCTGAGATGATATGAGGAAGGAACCTTGAGAGGAACCAGACTCAAAAGGGAAAGTGTAATTATAAATAATTCCCTTATATAACTCTGCGCTACATGATAAAACAAAAAGTGCAACTGTGTAATCAGGAAATTCACCACAGTCTCAACATGAAGTCTATTCTGCTGAAGTCATGAACTGTCCACCGATGGAGACCCGAGCGCATGTGACCTTGATGTAATCCAAATGTAAATCAGATTACATTACTTTTATATTGTGATACTTAGATTAAGTTACTGATTACATTTTTTATGAAGTAATTTGTAACTGTAACGGAATACATTTTTAAAGTAACCCTCCCAACCCTGTCAAGCAATCATACAATCTCTGTAGTTTCCTTGTGCTCTCACATTTATTAGCAGAAACACACACAGACAAGCACTGGCAGGCAACACGCACTACCTGCAGGGAATCCATACAGAGACACACACTGCCCTCTGCATTGTCCTGGCCCAGGTTAGCAGTCTGCCAGCTCAGGAAGAGCAGCCTGTCCTCATAGAGCAGCTGCTGCAAGGACACTTGGTTACAGCAGGCTTTAAATGACAAATCGGTTTCCTTCATCCCTGCTCGGCTCAGGGGACGCCGTGTGTAATTCCAACGAGAATTACTCTCACTCGGCATACAGAGCGATCACAGCGCATCTGTACTGCCTTCATCACGTCACCTTGACCAAGTTTAACTAAATCTTTCAGATTCAATGACTGACCTTAGCTTTTATTCATCATACTGATAGTGCCTAATCACACTTCAGTGTCTACTGCCAGTGAAACTGGGTAATTAAAATGCTCTTATCACCCAGCAGAACAGAAGAACTGCCAAGTGCCTTAAATCCATCTCAGTGTCCCTGAGCTTCTTAGAATTTTGCCTCACATCACTTGTCTTTAGTCCTGCATTTAAGAGTTTGAATAATTTTCTAATAGAAAAAACATCAGGCCATTTGTATGCATTTCAATCTCGATAATAGAAAAATGCGAAGCTGCCACCTTAATCAATGCAAATATTACTTGTGTGATTTCAAGAAACAAAATAAATTTGCTCTTAACCCAAGTGTAAGCTATTCAGCCAGGACATTCCATCCATCCATCTTCTGTACCACTTATCCTCCACAGGGTCACAAGGAGCATGGAACCTATCCCAGGGAACACGGGCCACAAGGCAGGGGACATCCTGGACGGACATTGCAGGGTGCAATCGCAAACACACACACACTCACACACTACAGACAATTTAGAGATGCCAATCAACCTACAACGCATGTCTTTGAATTGGGGGAGGAAACCGGAGTACCCAGAGGAACATGTTATGTTTTTATGTTTACTGTTTTTAAGCTGTGAATTCATCAGCTGGGTGTGTTTGGTGGCGGACATGCCTGCATTTCCCGCACCATCTGTCTCCCACATCAAATCAATTGCCAATCGAATTTTTGTTAAACAACAGATTGTTGTTTGTTTGTGCTTTTGGGATACATGGATTGAATATATCTGGAATATGGGAATAAGAGAAAAACATAACCCTAACCCTAACCCAACCCTGGAGATGCAAGGCAAACGTGCTAACCAGTAAGACACCGTGCCCCCAGATACATTCCATATTCCAGATATATTCAATGCGTAGATCCCAAAAGCAGAAACAGCAAAGAATTACATTAAATGGAGAACTTAAAAAAAGTTCAGCTTTAAAAAATAAATAAATAAAATAAATAAATTAAAAAAAAACAATCTGTTGTTTAACAAAATTTCAATTGGCAACTGATTGATGTGGGGGACACATGGTGTGGGAAATGCAGGCATGTCTGCCACCAAACACACCCAGCTGATGAATTCACAGCTTAAAAACAGTAAACATAAAAACATAAGGTTTACCCTTTATTGCTGTCTGCTGAAAGAGAAACAAGTCACAGGAGACTGGACCATTTTATACCATATGTAAAAGGAGATATGATCCTGCTGATTATGACACTGTTGGGCTTTAATCTTTAATTTCTGTTGAATCATTTATTACTAATTTTACTACTTACGGTGACTCAAAGGGGGAACTTTGCAAATATCATGCCATGGTGAATAATTAGTGATGAAGCAAAGGGCTGCCATAAAACAAGGGAACCATTGTAGTGAGGGAATAAATTATACACTTCAGTTCTCAACACTGCTAAACAACCTAGCAGCATTCCATACAGAGGGCCAAATCGTAGCCCAGTTGTCCCTTTCTTCTCTCTTATCATACTGTCCTCTCATCTCAATGTAGGACATTCTCTTGCCTTTACATACTGCTTCCACTGCCACTGTCACCCAGCAGAAACCAAATCCATCAAGTTTCTCTATGTCGCCATGTGTCCTTGAGAGCCATGTGGCCTGGTCCACTCCGCTTTCTTCTCCAAGCTCACCACTTCTGACTCAAGTCTCGAATGGCCAATAAAGCGCCGTTATAGACATCCCATCCTGCTGCGTGTTTGATGAGGAGGTGTGCTGTCACCTTTCATTCCCATCAAGCTGCTGGGCGGCAGAACTCCAGAGATCGAGTTACTGCCTTGAGATCGGGCGCAGTGAACACTTACATCCGCTATAACACGGCGTCTTACAGTGTGGGGGAAAGGAGCACGGACATGAGAATTGATTGGATTGAAATGGACTGTGGCCAGAGATACTGGAGGCTCATTAAATGAATAAAAATATGAACTGATAGCATGTGTAAGAAGAAGGATTAATTCTCTCTCTCTTTTTTTTTTTTTTAAAGGCCTGTGGTAGTTTATTTTCACTATTATTCCACAGGCATTGGCTGGGACAGTGGGACTGTTTGTATCCCAGATCCAGGCCAGTCCTGACTACACTCTACACTATGATAATCTTCAAAACACAACCAGCATCAGGGAGATGGAATGATACACATGATAGTGCACATGCCTTGGATAAACTCGGGACCGGAGGACAGTGTTAAGAGGATTGACTTTTGCCTCCCTAGGAGGCTGGTAATGAGCTTAATTTCAGATAACGATCAGCACATAGCATACATAAGCCTGAAACGGCATCTGTGAACTGTACTGTGTCAGCTACTCTGTGGCTGTGTTTAGGCAGGACACAATCATTCTGAATGAACTTGTGCCACAAATGGAAAACCTGTTCGATATATTTTTTTCTAAATCTGCCATGATCTATGTGGGAGGTGGAACATACTGTATAGGTCATTGGAAGTAATTACATCTAGGCTGGGGGGATTGTGCAACAAGAGAAGGCTTCAAATTCATTAGAAATCTTGTGCAACCCTGAAATACTCTGGAAGACATAGCTGTGTGTATCTGCAATTTGGGCAAAAACTCAAACTTCCTTCCAAGTTGGGAAATGAGCAAAAATTGCAAAATTCCCACTTGGGGACTGATAAGGTCAACAAACCGGTTGAGATCCCAATGAGACAGATCCGTTCACCCTGGCACTCACCTGTGGGCTGAACTTTGACCATAGTCTTGTCAGACTGCTTGCGCGTCATGGAGTACCAGGAGCGGTCGGGGTCCTGGATCCACTCTGACGCCTCGCAGTAGTATTGGCCCTGATCTGTGGGCTGTAGGCTGTAGATGGTGAGGCGGTAGGATGTGCTGCTCGTCTTATCCAGCCTCACGTCTCCAGAGGACAGACGCTGGCGGTATGACGTCCCAGGCCTCAGCACCATGTCCCGCGTCAGGGTGACAAGGTCCCTTGGCTGGCCAGACGGCTCGTCCGTGGAGCGCACATACCAGCCAACTGCAACGTGTGTGTGCTGAGATGTTTGACGTGTCACCTCACAGCTCAGCTGCATTGTGTCCCCCTCTACTTTGGATAGAGTCTGGGTGACCGATGTCACGGACAGCGTGTCGGGAATCACTGCAGGAAAAGGGAGGGAAAGGACAGATGTTAGAAATTTAATCAGGATTCTTCTGGCAGTGAAGCTTAACCTTGTTATTATTACTGCTCATCACCTCGGAAAAATAAAACCCCTTACTTACTTTCTCACTCTGGCTTCCGCTTCAATAAAATAAGAAACAGTCTCAACTGACCAACCCTGTTCCCCTCTGTCCTTAATAATACATACTTAATATCCTCTAAATTGCAATCATGTGTTTTGCTCTAATCCAAGGCAATACCATTTAACTCTCCAGTATTCACTACATCTTACCATGCAACTAGTATCAATTAATGTCAGCCATAATTGCTCAAGCCTGGCAGGTCCGCTTATTCATCCATTACCACCTGTTCAGTCATTACCTTATGGGAATGGGATTACCTGCTGTGTGCAAGCATAATGTGTAAGCCATATTCACTAGTATGGCTTTGAATCTAATGTAATCATTCTGTTGAACAACATAGGGATTTCTTACATTCCTAAAAACAATTTGTAAATTATAATACAATGTTCAGGAAAATAATCCACTCTGGGGTGGTATGATACCACCCGGCAATGAATTATTTTTTACAATCTTGAATTTATTAATGAACAATACACGCTGCTTAACTGTTTTTCAGTTTCAGTCGCTTTTTTCTCTTTCCTAGTTAACTAGACAAAATGACACAACTTGTCTTGCTACGAAGAAACCACAAAGAAGAAACTCCTCTGTCCAGAAGATTCGCTGGATGTTAGAAAACTTACTGACCAATACAAAGCGCTGACACAAGAAATTCATTCCATAAATGATAAATAAATGTCTGCTAATAGAAAGCTTTAGATGCAAGAACCTTATCATTATATTATATGGTGCTTCCGCCGTACAAATCCCTGTGCATGAAGAAACGATAATGTTTTAGAAAGAGAGCATTAAAATAAACCTGTCATTTATGTTTCAGGTGGAACTACTGTCTGTTCTAGAAAATGTATACACAGCTTCTGATTTTAGAAGTCAACTGCACTGTGATATAATTGATATTTTTCATTCAAGTCAACAAAATCAGTTTAGGACAGGTTACTGAACCTTGTAGATGTATCTTTTTGTTCAACAGGCTGCCACAATCCACCGTGTGTGTGTGTGTGTGTGTGTGTGTGTGTGTGTGTGTGTGTGTGTGTCAGAGATCCATGGAAAGTCTACAAACAAAGATCTATGATTTTTTTTTTTTTAGGTCTCGTAGTAAAACCATTCCAAGTTGTCCACTTTTACCCAGCCACGAGCAGTTTCCCTATTGCTACTATTGCACCACAAACGCTTCTGTTAACATGACCCATCACGTTTTCTGCGTGAGCCTGGATCGCGCTGGTTGATGACGTAACATAGAACCTAGTAATTTTCTTTAATCACAGGTCTATTGTTAGAGGACCTTCATAGTATAATCTGACGTGAAGAACATGCGTTATATTACAGTCAGTCACAGAATTTGAAAAAAGACTGTATTGGGATAATCTCGTACAGTGAGCAAGTGCTGATGTTAAAACAATGCAGAGATCACACAGTCTAAAACCAACCTTGGTTCCATTCAGTAAGTCAGATGGAGATATTCAGTTTAGTATTTTAAAAATGTAACCAAAGGGTCACTTAGGAAAACTGTACATTTAAAAGCATACTGAAATAAAAATGAAATCAAGAAAGCCAGTTAGAATTCCACGCAGACGTTGAAGCGGTCAAACTCACTTTAGTCAATCTTTCTCTTTAAATATATAACTACTAAAATAAAAGAATGGAAGCTTGACTGAGATGATGGAAAAGCTTATGAGAAAAGCGGATAAGAAAAGCGGATGAGAAAAGTGGATGAGAAAGGGAGACAGAATAAACCGTGGTGTCAGCGTTTGAGTGCTTTTAGAGCAGAGCCTCTATTTAAGAAGCATGGATTTTGCCTTACGGATTCATCCGGTGTATCAGACACCCACTGCACTTCTACTGAGAATGCTTATTCACAACTTGTCAATATCCAACTGCATTAAAGCATTAATGTGTGCCATGCTTTGTTTGTTTGAGCTGAACAAGGTCATAGTCCTGAGAAGAATACAAGAGAAATTATGGTTGAGGTTAAGCTTTTAAAGTTGCTTGTGTCTGCTGGAATATATATACAGTACTGTGCAAATGTTTTAGGCACATGCAAAGAAATGCTGTAGAGCAAAGCTGCCTTCAAAATAATGAAATGAAATGTTTCTATATTTAAAAAAAAAAATACTGTAAAGAGCAGTAAACAGTAGTAAATGAAACAAAGTAAATATTTGGTGTGACAAAAAAAATGAAAATAACAATAAAAATAGTAGTCTCCGGTACAATTTGTACAGTTTTATAAGGAAATTAGCTGGTAAGTTTTATTGAGCATCTTGCAGAACCAGCCACAGTTCTTCTGGAGACTTTGACTTTCGCACTTGCTTCTTATTTTTGCAGCAAAACCCAGCAGCCTTCATTGTGTTTTTTGTCTGAAAAGTGTCTCTTATGTAACATGCTGCTTTCTTTAATGACATACAAGCAATTTTTCTTTAACATTTAATTTTGTGCTAGAAAACTGATGTTTGGGAATCTAAAATGTTTTTGTACTGACTTGATAATGTAGAACTCATCAAATAAAAAATCTATAACAAAGTTTGTGCTAAAAAAAAATATGGCGCCTAAAACTTTTGCACAGTACTGTACATCTGAGAACACTGGCCTTCAGCACACAAACAGGCAGGTAAGAGTGTGTGTTTGTTTGTGTGTGTGTGTGTGTGTGTGTGTGTGTATGTGTGTGTGTGGCCGCACACGATAGTGCACTGGTGTTCTCAATTATTCAAACTCCACTTTGCTCATAGATTTTCAAAGTAGAGGCAGATGGCTTAAAAAGAGGTGGAGTGACAAAGCTATGCACCGCTGATGAAATAAGCTGATTGAGGAAAATGAGGAAGAAAAGGGAAAGAGGAGTCATAGGACAAAAAGGAGAGGGGAGAGAGAGAGAGAGAGAGAGAGAGAGAGAGAGAGAGAGAGAGAGAGAGAGAGAGAGAGAGAGAGAGAGAGCGCAATTTGTAATGAGTCAGTGGACCACTGCTGTTTTTTTTTAAATATGCTTTTTATCTGTATATACACTAGGGGTGAGCAATATGGAAAAATATCACACCACAACACTTGAAGACATTTGCATGATACATGTTCAATATCACAATGTACAATTTTGCTAAAACACCACCAACAAGGACCACAATAGGTTCAGAGATTTCTGGGAAAATGAAACAAACAGAACAAAAATGTTTTAATGTCCTGTCAGTTACTTTAATCAGCGAGTAAAAAAAAAAGCAGGTCTAAAAGCCCAGATAGCTGACAATAATGACAATACAATATTGCCCTGCTCTAGTGAATAGTATTAGCGAAAGAAAACTTGGGCAGAACCCTCGAGGATATAAGAGCATTGCAAAAGGTTGAAAACTAAACTCCATTTCACAAAGAACTGTCTGAGAGGAAGAAAAAAATAATATTTGAATCTGATCATGTACACCATGCTTCTCCGCACTCACTGTTGCTACCAGAGTTAGGGAAACGATAAGGGCTATTGCCTCAAAACACATTCCTCTGTGAAGGCGTTTTGTGTGTACAAGTGTGTATGTGTGGGCATGGACTAGAACAATTCTCATCGTTCCAATACAGCAGAGCCAACAGTCCACCCACACCACGAACACTTGATGAACATGCCATCCAAATAAGGCAATGACTGAAATCGGTAACCGTCATTTACCCAGGTATTCCACAAGCCCCAAGAGACACGAGTCTGTAGCTCACGAATACCATCACCGATAGTATTCCACACAAATAAAAAGGGGGGGAAAAAAAAGAGAAAGAAGAGTTTGTTACCATAACAACTTCTCAACAAGAGCCAAGCAGAAATGGCCCACTGTTGCCATGCCAACACTAAAGTCTAAATTCTCAACTCCTGGAGCAATAGAGAACATCAAAGACCTTTAGCTATCGATGCTAAGGTTTCCTCTGCCGAGCCAGGCTTCCAGCAAGTGAGCTCAGCCAGAGCAAAGCCATCTGCATTCAGGCCAAGACATAAGTGAGGCTAACAGCCTTGAGGATAAACCAAAGACATTATCTCAATGTGAATCACTCATATACCTAAAAGCATGTCAGAGATCTAAGCCCTGGAGCAAATCTCTCTTTTTCTTACAATCCAGTTTCATTTCAAACCAATGTAGCTCTTCTTGTACACACAGGCCAGACAAATATACACTCTTCTCGCAACACTGACTACATTTACATGCACATCAAATTCCGTTTGAGGTCTACGTTCAGGTTGCAGCCTTATTCCTGTATATAGGTTTATATGCGTACAGCCATCGGTATGTTCCTGTATAAATGGCTGTTGTAAGTACGCCTGAGTTGCCTTTCCTAAATACCTAGCCTACAGTTAAGCATCTGTTAGCACCCACAATTCCTTGTGGACTGAGAACGCGCATATATCTCCTTTCAGTGGATTTTCTGAATAAGGTTTTTACATGCAACAAATTTCTGATTAAAACAGGCATATTCCAAGGGTGGGCATCAGAATTTGGCAAATCAGAATATTGTCTTAATCTGAATTGGGCAATCGGACTGCGGCGTTTACACGACTCAATACTAATTAGAATATTGCCAAATTCCAATGAATATAGGAATATTGATGTGCATGTAAACAGTCACTGTGATCTGTTTCAGACAGTTCTCCAAATGCTACATGAATCTTCTTTCAACTCAAAATTACTGGTGTAGAATATCTTTGTAAGCATCTTGGCGATGTCGAAGGGGCAAGTGCACCTCCATCTTCACCTCCCCCATCTCACGATGCCACACATACCCTTCTTTGCTGGAACCTTTGAATCCTTCCCTTGCTTCGTCAGTGAGCATCATTTTGTTTGAAGGTCAGTAAAAATCATTAGTTCCAGACATAAAGGACCTGGTTGTGTCACAGTTTGGTGATGTGGAATTTGTCTAGGAGATGTGCTCTGACCATGAGCCATGTAAGACAGTAGCTGAGTGTGCTTTCAGACCAACTGGCATAAAGGACTGTTCAGGGACAGCTCTTGGGCTTCAAAATGTTGAAAAGTTGTTTTCTCTGTAACCTCATGAAGCTCGCAATGTATTACACAACTAGATATGATCTTCTGCCTCCATGACAATCTTCCACATTCTGCAATTGCCATTCGCTCTGTGACTCCAAAAGCTAAATCTCAGAGATAAGGGCTACATGTCAGGATGCGTGTGCGCACGTGCGTGTGTGTGTGTGTCTTCACACTGCATTTTTATATTGCATAAATTATATGCTATATAAAAAATGTAGTATATTGATACACTATATAGTTGCAGGGGAATTCAACTAAAATTTGTTACGTTCCAGTTTACAAACGCCTAGAGAGTCAACTAACATGACTGAATAGACATTACAGTTACAGTTTAACGCTGTGGTCACCTACCCTGTTCCTGGAGATCTACCCTCCTGAAGACTTTAGTTCCAACCATAATTGTGCCCTTAACGGTCACACTAGACTTTCAGCATGCAAAATTTCTTAGGACCCCGCTGCAAATATGGGCGGCAACCGGATATGACATCACACGCCAATGTTAAAAATATACCATCTGTTCCTATATGCAGCGACACCGCAATCCAGGCAACTTTTCTTTTTATGTTGATTTTATATTCTTTTAAAGTTGTGCCATATAAAGCAGCATAAAACGGGATGGGGCGACACTGCTATAATCGTTCTCCTATTGGTCACATGTCTCCACGTGATACGAATTCGCAGGTCACCAAACTTAAACGTTGGAACACAGTGAATGTGAAACTTCTTTCGCATGAAGCTTGCATTTCCAGTCTCACGCATTCGCATGTGTATGAATGAAAGTCAGGGGAACGAAAAGCCCCTTTAAGAAGTTCTTGATCAACTACAACAGCTGTGTTAGATTTTGGTTAGAGATGAAACCTGCAGGAAGGTAGATCTCAAGGAAGAGGGTTGGTGACCACTGCTTTAATGTGTAACCATTAATGATTAGTTCATGGTGATAAATAAGGCACTCTATGAAGTGGTTTTGTTTTCTTTCACACTTTACAGTCACTTTACAACTTTGTTGTCACTAAAACGTGACTGTTTTTTGATCCCACAGAAAGTTTGACCAACCCCGCCTGCTTTCACGGTTATCGCACACCTTCCTGTAAACTCTTCCGAACTATAAATAAATGAGTCGTTTAAACCACTCTGACCCTGACCAGGATAAAACAGTTACTGAAGATGAACGGTTAAACGGTGTAAATGCAATGTGTATGTAAATGTCGTGCGAGTAACATTCTCACGGCTGTGTGTTAATGAACTTGGCCTTTCTTTTGTCTCGCAGGTTTAATATGTGACTGCCTGTATTAAAGCAAAATTCGCCCACTCCCACCACTTTTTGTCCTGAAGCACTCTTTTAGTCTTCAGTTCTGACACAGAACTGTTTTGAACTTGAAGCAGAGGGAATAAATGCATATGTCCCTTTCCATTCATCTTCAAACATTCGGTTTCCCTTTCTGACCTCTCTAGCTCTCTCTCTGTAGCTAGTCTCTGGTTTCAATGAGCTTCTTTCAGCTGAAGGATTTACATAAAAGCATGTGATTGGATAAAATGCAACAGAGGATTTGCTACAGAAGCCATGATGGCTCATGTTTTAAAAAAAATCATAGTTGCTGAATTATGGACAGTATTTTTTTTTTTTTTTTTTCATACATTGGCGCTTATGTTTTCACCTTTCTGAAGTACACTGCTGGGTCTGCATCTGGAACGTGGTCTGCCGTGACGACCCCGCCATAGAGGATCTCTAATTAGCATTAGGTAAAAACGTTATTGCACTTGGAATGTCATTAACGGCTAATTATTTTTAATCTGTGGTGCTGAAAATCAGCTTTTCTCTTACTTTTCCTTGAGTCCTTGTCTGCCATGTCAAACCCAGAGCTGCAGATAAGGAGCTATGATTGGAGATTAACATGAGAGAATTAGTGAAGGTTAACTGCCTGTACCTTTTTCCTTTTTATCTGGCATTAGAAATCATTTTGCCATGGAGCTGATTTAAGAAAATCCATCCTCCCTCCTGAAGCTCAAGCAAATGAGGCTTCCCACTCCGGTGCACACCATGTTAACCCTGCTCATCTCCATTACAATATCAAATGCGTTCACTAGCAAAAGTGGCCTGTCAATTAACATAATCCCACAGTTAATGCAGATGCAAATGCGTTAAGGATTAATTAAACAATTAGAGGAGAGTGGCAGGAGGCACCCCGCTCCCCACAAACACCCCTTCGGCATCATTTCCTCTACTCAGTAGTGCGGTGGCTATGTTAAAGAGGAATTAAGGAGCTTAAGAGTGAGAGTGCTACTTCAGAGAAAGAATGGTTCAAAACAACTCAGCATATGGCTCTTCTCTTCAGCGTGCAGCTCATTTGGGGCATTAGCGGACCATGCTAATGCAGCATTAGTTAACACCACAGTCCTTTCTTCAAGCCCTGTTAGCTCTCTCCACCCATCAGCATATTCATTTCTGTCCCTCTCCTTCCATTTCACTCCATTTCACATACACACAGGCCTGAACATCTGATGCAGTGTGGCATGACCTGGATGATTTGTATTCTCTTATAAGCACGTCTTTCCTCCTGTAATTCATTACCAAGCATTCTGCTCTTCATTCTCAGACCCAAACGCTTTGACCCAAATCCTTTGATGCATACCCCACAAATAACATCATGCATTTATTTCTCTTATAAACGCGTGCGAAGAGAAGAGTGTAGAAATGAAATACATTCACTGGCCACACCTGCTCATTCATACAGTTATCCATGTGGCAGCAGTGCAATGCAGAAAATCATGCAGACACAGTTCAAGAGCTTCAGTTAATATTCACATCAAACATCAGAATGGGGAAAAATGTGATCTATGGCATGGTGGTTGGTGCTGGACTAGCTGTTTAAGAATTTCAGAAAATGCTGATCTCCTGGGATTTTCACACAAACTGTCTATAGAGTTTACATAAAATTGTGCAGAAAACAACAATAACAACAACAACAAGCGGCAGTTCTGCTGGCAGAAATAACCTGAGGGTAGACAATCTGGTTTGAGCTGACAGGAAAGCTACGATAACTCAACCACTCTTTACATCCATGGTGAGCAGAAAAGCATCCAGACATGTTTAACCTCGAGGTGGATGGGCTACAACAGCAGAAGACCACATCAGGTTCCAATGCTGTCAGCCAAGAACAGGAATCTGAGGCTACAGTGGGCACAGGCTCACCAAAACATACATACAGTAATACAGTATATGATGCGATAGTGGCCGAGTACATCGGCACCATATCATCGAGACTGCTCTTCCACACCATCATTAAACACGCACTTCCCAGGGGATGTTATCAGTGCGGCACAGAGAGATGAGACCTGCTTTCTGAAAGTACCCATATTTCCCTCAAGTCCCTCCTTTAGTAATAGATGCAAAAGCAGTCCTAAGGAGTTAACCTCCTCTGCGCCCACAGAGGAGATGAGAGTAAAGAAGAAAGAACGAGAAGAAAGAGAGACAGAGAGACTCTTTAAGCATTATATTAAGAGAGCCAAGCACTTGGCCTCCTCATTGAGACGCAAAACAGAGCCCTCCCTCTGTGTGTGTGCAGACAAAACTCACCTCTGAATTTTGAGACAGACAGACAGACAGAGACAGACAGACAGAGAGAGAGAGAGAGAGAGAGAGAGAGAGAGAGCAACAATCTGTGTTGTAATCATGACAGCCATTGACCCCTTTGTGATTACAGCACAGATTATTAAGTACATTACCCTAATATGTACCATCGTATTTATTTACCACAGCTATTAACTTCTTATTCCTGAACCTTCCGCCCACAGAATCTATCTACATATGAAGAGCAATTTTCCTAGTTTTATTAAAACTAGATTTAAATTGGCATCATTTATAGATCATGAAGTGAACAACCTCCGATAAGAAACGGACAAGTCTAGCTGGCATAAATTGCAAACTCATTCAATCAAGTGATCAGTCATTTAAGCTAACTGTAAGTATAAAATAATTACTATATCAACTGCTGTATCGGGGATGATGACAGTTGGTACGGATCTCCACTGTTATCACATTGTTAAAGGAAGCTATAATAAAATCTCAGAAACCCTGGGGGGGACGAACCACACAATGAGAGTCAGTGGTGTAGAATGACTAATCATTTTGATATTTCCTTTCAGCATGGTGCTCTGACCCAACCCTGCTGCCCTCCTGCTGTTCTCATTCCAACCCCAGACACATAGTGCAGAAACCCCAAAGCAGTTTGGGGATGAAGCTAAATGTCATTCTGGATTCCACCGGAAATGAATAAAATCCCCTGCTGCCCACTGAGGTCACGTTTGGTGCACAGGAACTCATACTGGAGCTGGACTGACCCTGAAGATACTGGAGTCCAGAGTGAGTGAATGGATGATTTGGTGGAGGTGTAGAGAGCAGAGTGAGGGGCTACAGGAGGCTCTGCTGCTGAACTCTGTCTCGTCTCTGGTTCATTCGCTGTGCACTGCTCTGTGTCCAAGATCCTTTCGACAGGACTAACATTGAGGCAGGCTCGGTCACCTCAGCACGCTTCCTCTTAGCAGCACTGCTAAACTGACACAGACAGGAGGGTTGAGCTTGTGATTGCTGTGGCTAAAAATGCTTGATTTTGCTGCAGCTTTCTAAAAATTTTGCGATGCAACTTTTTTTCGTGTTGTTTTTTTCTCCTTGCGGAAAACTACTTGAATTGGCAAAACTGCAGTTGCACGAAATTGTTTTGCACGGTCTTTCGTGGTGATGTTTGTTGGTAAAGACCTTTTATCGGTACTCATGTTCGACGCACGCCAATCGAAGAGGGCTTTGTCTGAGTGAGCGTTGTGATGACGTCACATGACACGTCTTGGCCCAAATCTGCGGAAAATCTGCAGTAATTTTGAAAAATTGCAAGCTCCTCCGAATATCGCGGCGTTTGCTTGATGTTGCGTTAATTTCTGCGATCGCAAAATCGCGAAATGCTGGAGGGACTGATTTATAGGACGAAAGTATGGAATGAAGGAGAGTGAAAGTAGAAATGAAGACATGATCAAGGACACAGTAAGTGAATAAGTGTTCAGATAGCACACAGGGGAAAAGAGGAGGTCATGCCTGTATACGAAACTAACACACTAACATAGCGACACTGTATCTCGGTCCTCTCTACTTAGAGCTGACATCACAAGCTGTCAGGTTCAGCTAATGGCATTTTTATGCTTCATCAAAAAAAATGCTTCCAAGAGAACAAAAACCTGGAATGCTCCAGAACAGGAGGAGGATCTTGGTTATTTGCAGTCTATCCATTAACAAACAGCAGGGTAACAAACAGGAAGTAGAGATGTGAAGTTGTTTACATTCTTTAATGGAGATGAGGATGTTTCAGTTTTTGGTGTCACTTGATTTGAGAACAACATAAAAATCACACAAAAAATGCAGTTAGTTAAAGTACAGTTTACTCACCAAAAAAATAACAGTTCCTAAACACTGGCTCAAAAGGATCAGCTACAAAACAAGTGCCAACCAACTGCTAAATATGAAAGGCAGGGTGCAGAATAAATAGTCATGGTCTGGTCTTCAGGAGTGGACTCGGTGTGTTTGAGGGTGGAATTCAGCACAAGATTTCTCTTCACTCCCAATCTAATTAAAGATAATCACATACCACTGCCATTGTTAAGGATGGATAGATAATCAGTTCTGCTAATTACTTTCTGAAATACCGAATACAGTGAAATGAGAAAGGAGACTCCTCTCCGGTATCGGATCGCATCGCACTGCTCCCTCTCCCACACTACCATTTCATTTTCTCTTGACGATTAAGGTCAGAGAATATGAACCCAATGAAGGAGCGGTAATTGGGTTTTGCTCTGTGAGGAAATGGTGTAAATTGTGTCATTCCACTTTGCTGAAGGGCTCTTATTCAGTCACTAAAGTGGGGGCATTACCAAATACACTTAAAATCAGATCGGGTGTTTGGATGCGTTCAAAACTGTATTTGTATACGGACACACTGTGGAGAAATCAAATGTTCACATGCTGGATGAGTGGGCACATGGGCACACACACACACATTTACACCATGGTCTGAATACTCTATTCTGATTGGCTGGAAGGTGTGCGTTCAAACCATATAATACAGCTTAATTATTAGTACTTTGTTATTATAATTTGTTATTATTTTTGTTTAAATATCTTTATTTTTTCCATTTAGTACTGCCCTTTGGAAGCTACTTAAGATATTTTCATGTTTCCCAGAAGAAGAATTAATAACAGTTTAAGACCCATAATCCTGTTCAAAAGTTAACATCCCCCTGGCTCTATGTATCGTGTTGCCTTCTTGAGCATCAGTGAATGTTTACACCTTTTGTAATAGTTGTGTTTGAGTCCCTCAATTGTCCTAAGTGTAAAAAAAAGATGGATCTCAGCATCACATAGCCACTGTTGGGTCAAATATGCAGAAGATGCTGGAAAAGCAAAGAATGTGCAGGACCTGGAGGATTTTTCTGAAGAACAGTGGGCAGTTTAACTGCTCAGGACAAACAAGAGACTAATGAACAACTATCACAAAGCATAAAAACAGTCATTGATCATCCAGGTAATGACGCACAGTATTAAGAATCGAGCGTATGTAAACTTTTGAACTGGTTCATTTGTGTGAATTCAGTTATTATTGTGTCTTGTGGACTATATGTAAACATCTGTTATGTGAAATAACTTACTCAGGGCAGTACTAAATAACAATCAAAATGCTATTTTAAAATGATCCCTTTTATTTATTTTTTTAATTATTAACATTTTGCAGATTCTGCAAGGGGTATGTAAATTTATGAGCACAACTGTATACTGTATATGAATCTGCTCACCTCAGTAGGAGAGGTGGTAATTTCACATTGGAGCAGATTAAAGAGGCTTAATTGGAATAAAAATGTGCATTTATAAATGCAATACTATTACTATTCAAGTACTGTAACAGAGTTGGTTTAAAAATCATGGTCTAAAACGTTCACTCCACTCTCTCCATAACAACCATATTCATAAGTTACAAAGTATTGGTCTACTGCTCTAAAGGGAAAGGGTCAGGCAGAGACGACCCAAGCATGAAGTTGGAAAAGCATAGTCAGCGCGGAGGCAGAAATGAGAAAGAAGATGGGAAATAAGCCTCATCCGCATACACGAGTGGACTGTAATCAACTGATGTTCAGCTGTGCAGCTGGATGCTCCAGTTTCAGCTTGTGAATATCTTTCCCACCCACACTGAATTCACATTTCACTTCTTGGTTCTAAACAGACAAATGAGAGCCTGCATGAACTCCTGACTTTGATACAGCTGTCACTTGTTTTGCAGTGGAGAAGGTTTGCTTCCTGAGGGATGATGAGAATGATTGTGGCATGTAAAAGTTGGAGAGAGTTTTCAAGGTACTGCATAAAACTTTGCTGCTAATTTGCAGCTAGCTTGTGCCTTTGTTCTCACCGGTTTTTCCTCTCTCTCTCACGCAGATTTTGTTTTGGGGTGGTACAGCTGGAAGCGTTGCCAACTCACAGCTCCAGGGTCCCCGATTTGATCCTGAGGTACTGTCGGTTTACTGTCTGTGTGGAGTTTTGCATGTTCTCCTTGTCTGTGTGGGATTCCTCTGGGTTCTCCGGTTTCCTCTCACCTCCCAAAACATGCTGCTATGTGGAATGGCCACGCTAGAAATTACCCCTAGGTGTGAATGAATGTGTGAATGTGTGTGCATGGTGCCATGTGATGTACTGGCAGCCCGTCCAGAGTGCATTCCCGGATCCACCGCAACACTCACCAGATTTGTGAGTCATCTGAAGATTTGTTTTGATAAATTTTGTTTTGTTGGTGTGGTGTATCTCAAACCAGTCCTCATGGAACCCAAGAAGCTGAGTGGGGTTTCAATGGAATGTCCAACATGGCTGACTTTATAAGCTTCCCGGGTCGCTAAATGTCCCTGTGAAGAAGGCAATGAGCGCTTCATCAATTCAGCATTGCACACATCAAAGGAACGCTTTACATGCTCGTTTATACCACTGGGCTCCACGAACCGTAGACTTGATCTAAAAGTGGAGTGGAATGGATACACACGCTGTGAGAAACAGGGAGGAACAGGAGCCACAGACTACACAGGGAAAGAGGAAAAAGAACGGAGGAGCTCAGAGTGGTTGTGCGCCCTGAGCTTTTAAGTGGTGAGCCTGTTACAGAGGGCACAGACCTCAGAGGACAGATGAGAGGCGTGTGTGCTCAGCAGGGCCCCATGCATAATAAAACACTCACCACCTGGCCTTCCAAGCCACACTCATCGTCTGCCTCAGAGAGAATCACACTGTCTGTGTGCGCCTTCTTACATGTGCATGTACACCAGAGAGAGAGAGAGGGAGAGAAAGAGATCTCCCGGACGCACTATTATACTTTATATACAGTACTGTGCAAAAGTTTTAGGCACCCTATTTTTTTTTTTTTTTTAGAACAAACTTTGTGATAGATTTTTTATTTTATGACTTCTACATTATCAAGTCAGTACAGAAAAATATTTTAGATTCCCAAACATTAGTTTTCTAGCACAAAATTAAATGTTAAAGAAAAATGTTTGTATGTCATTAAAGAAAGCAGCATATTACATATATATATATATATATATATATATATATATATATACACACACATATATATATATACACACACATATATATATATACACACACACATATATATATATATATATATATATATTCATTCCTCTTCTCTTTGTGTACATATTACATATACATAAGTAGGTATGTATGTTTGTGTATGTTTATTTATATGTATGTATACATATATGCATATGTAAGGGTATTTTTCTTTCCTCTCAGGGTTCTGTGAGACTTGTTACTAGTGTTTCTATTTGACTGTATTGTTGAATGCATGTACATTTTTTTCGACTTATTTATTTCTGTGTTTCTTTTCTAATTGGTCTGTACCCAAACTTTAGCAATACAAATGTTAATATTTGTCATGCCAATAAAGCAACATTTTTGAAAGAGAGAGAACAAAAGGGAGAGTGAGAGTGATAGAGAGGATGAGTGTGTGAGAAAAGGAGTGATGGAGAGAGAGAGAGAGAGAGAGAGGGAGAAAGAGAGAAAACACTAAAGAGAGCGAGAGCAAGAGAATGAAAGAGGGAGTGAGAGAGAACGAGGTAGACAGAGAAAAAGAGAGAGCGAGAGCGAAAGTGAGAGTGAGAGAGAGATGTGGACAGTAGAAAAGTAAGGACAGAGAGAATGAAAGTGAAAGAATGAGGGCTCTTAATTACATGTTCAGATACTTACTTGTTTGATGTCACGAGTGACAAAGAGGGACAGAAAGAGAGTGAGAGAGAGAAGAAGGAGAAATGAAGGAGAGCTGCGTTTTAGCAGGACAGTATAGTACGTATCTGCCTGCCACAACCTGAGGGACAGTGAGCAGCCCACACACACACACACACACACACACACACACACACACACACACAGACACACACACACACACACACACACACACACACACACACACACACACACACCCCCATTTGTCTTCTGTGTTTTTTTATTTATTTATTTGTTTGTTTGTTTGTTTGTTTATAATTGAGTTCTTTAAGCCAATATTTGTATCGACACTTGGGTTCTATTCTCTCATCTCCATGTTTCTATACAGACACTAATATAATACGTTTATTCAGATTCTGATAACATGTTTATACAAACACTAAACTAATGTGTTTATTAATAACAGTTCTTCATTCCTGTAATGCTTTGGCAATACTGTACACGTATATGGGCATGCCAATAAAGCTTGTTGAATTGAAAAAAATATGAGAGAGAAGGATTAAAAAAAAGAAAGAGATAGAAAGCATATAAAAACTGAAAGAGAGATTAAAAAAGAGAAAGAGAGAAGGAGAAAGAGAGAAGGAGTAAGAGAGAGAGAGAGAGGAGAGAGAGAGAAGGATTAAAAAGAGAGAAAAAGAGAGGTTGAAAGAGGAGTAAGAAAGAGAGAATGAGTAAGGAGGGAGAGACAGACAGAACAGAGTGAGGGAGGGAGAAAGAGAGAGACAGACAGAACAGGGAGTGAGGAAGGGAGAAGGAGAGACAGACAGAACAGAGAGAGAGAGAGACAGAAGAGGGAGTGAGGAAGGGAGAAGGAGAGAGACAGACAGAACAGAGAGAGAGAGAGAGAGACAGAGAGAGAGAGAGAGAGAGAGAGAGAGAGAGAGACAGAACAGAGACAGGACAGAGAGAGAGAGAGAAGGAGAGACAGACAGAACAGAGAGAACAGAGACAGGACAGAGAGGGAGAAAGAGACAGACAGAACAGAGACAGGACAGAGAGGGAGAAAGAGACAGACAGAACAGAGACAGGACAGAGAGAGAAAGAGAGAGAGGGAAGGAGAAAGAGAGACAGACAGAACAGAGACAGAACAGAGAGAGAGAGAGAGAGAGAGAGAGAGAGAGAGAGCGAGAGAGAGAGAGAGAGAGAGAGAGAGAGACAGACAGAACAGAGACGGGACAGAGAGAGAGAGACACACAGAAGGAGAAAGAGAGACAGACAGAACAGAGACAGGACAGAGAGAGAGAGAGAGAGAGAGACAGACAGAACAGAGACAGGACAGAGAGAGAGAGAGAGAGAGAGAGAGAGAGAGAGAGAGAGAGAGAGAAAGAGAGACAGACAGAACAGAGACAGGACAGAGAGAGAGAGAGAGAGAGAGAGAGAGAGAGAGAGAAAGAGAGACAGACAGAACAGAGACAGGACAGAGAGAGAGAGAGTAAAGTGGAAAACAGACAGATCTTTTTATTAAAGAGAATCAGAAGGAATCCTTAATGTCCTCCATCCAAAATGGAAGAAAGACACAGTAGATCCACACACACACACACACACACACACACACACACACACACACACACACACACACACACACACACACACACACACACACACACACACACACACACACACACACACAGAAAATGGAATATTTGATGTGGTTTTATAAGACATTCATTTGCTATAGTGCATTGCTGTCCTGATTCAGATGGAGCACAGCACAGGGATCGATACCTGTGTGTTCGAGGCAGTCAGGCTTCGCAGACTTCTATCTATAATTCATGTAGACCTCCATAATGAGGACCATTAGCCCCGGCCCTGAACACAGCAGCCCTCGTGCTGGTCATGCCATGTGAGACACTGCCAATGCAGCTGCTGACTGAAGCGTGGTTTCCCGTTGCTCAGACTAGGTTTTGTCTTTAAGTACAGATGTCCTGACTGAGGTTTTTTTTTTTTTTTTTTTTGCTCATGATCTAAATCACAACTACACAGTACAGAATTCATAAAAACATGATTAAAACCAACCCAGTTCAGCTTAGACGTTACGTCTGCATTAAAGAAAGATTAGACTGAATAGCAGCTTTCTATTTAATTGTTTGATTTGATTTATTGTAACAAACAGCCTGAGTAAATATCACACACCTTTAATTAATGCTCTGACTCTCACTGGACACTGCTGTGCTGAAATGTTTATGGAACAACATACTAACATCAAGACAAAAGCACCTCACAGTGTTGAGTTCACACGTTAAAAAAAAAAAAAATAAAATAAATAAAAAAAAGTTTTTACCAGGAGCTCTTTCAGGAAATTCTATTCTGTTTTATGAAGATACTGGGATCAGATATCTGAGTATGGGTCAACACCTGATACCAACAACGATGAGCGACTGTTTGCTAAGTTATGCGTGATGTCAGTGTGCTTTACGGTCGTTTGTGTCCTATGCTCATGTATAATGGCCACGTTGCGTTAGCTGAAATCATCAAATGATCTGACACCAGCAACTGATGCCACTTCGTGCTACGAGAAGTACGCCTACTGTATGCCGTCGCCGTGCTAATGAACAGACGACATGAACAGACAGCGATCTGGACATCTCTCGTGATTAATGATGGCAATCAAAGCAAAGCAGACTGCGAACTGCGCTCTGTGAAACTATCATGAGGAAGAACTACAGCATCATCCTACAATACAAATCCAAAGCTTCACAGACCATATTACTTCAACGGCTCGGCCCTGCAGATTTGCTTTATACAACAGTAGGAAAACTAGACCCTTCCTTTCAGAGCAATCCACACAACTCCTTGTCCAAGCTCTTGTTCTCTCTAGACTGGACTATTGTAATGCTCTCCTTGCCGGCCTTCCGGCATGTACTATCAAGCCTTTGCAACTGATCCAGAATGCAGCAGCGAGGTTGGTCTTCGACGAGCCGAAGAAAGCTCACGTCACACCTCTCTTCGTCAGTCTGCACTGGCTGCCAATACCCGCTCGCATCAAATTCAAAGCACTGATGCTTGCCTACATGACCACCACTGGCTCTGCACCAACATACCTAAACTCGCTAGTTCAGACGTACGCGCCCTCCAGAAGCTTGCGTTCTGCTACTGAATGACGCCTCGTGGTGCCATCCCAAAGAGGCACGAAATCACTCTCACGGACCTTTTCCTGGACTGTTCCGAGCTGGTGGAACGACCTGCCTATCTCGATCCGAGCAGCTGAGTCTTTAGCCATTTTCAAAAAACGTCTAAAGACACTTCTTTTTCGGCAGCACCTGACCAATTAACACTAGCACTTACCTATTCTTTTTGTTTGTCTGTTTAATAAAAAAATAAAAAAATAAAAATTCCTATGTGCACTTGTATACTGTTGCCCTCTTGTTGACCGAATTGCTTCTATATTTGTTCTCCTCATTTGTAAGTCGCTTTGGACAAAAACGTCTGCTAAATGATTAAATGTAAATGTAAAGCAACCTGATAAAACATCTCAAACATAAAACTCAGCATGAGGAATTCAGTGCTAGCAGCACACGCTGGCGAGGTGAGAATAAATACCTAAACATAAGCCTAGGTGAGTGACAATAACAGCACTTAGCCAGTGTGTTTTTCTTGACAATCAGCTGCTATCGGTCCTTGACAATGAGGCATTCAGACACAGTGAAGTTTAAAAAACACTTATACCTGTTAAGTTTGCACGGTATACCGGTACTACAGTAGTATCGCAATACTAAAGCTTCAAAATACTGCCGAGGCCACTGTATGTGTATGTGTGCCAGTTAATACTATTTTCGCTAAAACAACACATCTCACTGCTTCTGCAGAATACACAAATGTTAGTGACACTTCATTTAACCTAAATTCTTCACCTTAATCTTTAAAGATTTCCTGTTTGCTAGTAAGTGAACTAACATTCCCAATTTTATGATTTTGGGGTTTTTTTTGGAGTTCATTTCCAAATTCAGTTATTTATTCCTAATGTTGTGTTCATTCTTAGAACTCTGAGGACAATTTCCATTTGCATGATGGAACAATAGATGCAATATGTGGCGCATTGTATTAGTAGCTTGCCAATTGTATGATTGTTCTTGAGTTTTACTAACAGCCAGTTATTCATTCCCATTAATAAAGTATTGAGAGGAAAATCTGGTTTGTCTGTTTTCATTTATATCTATGTATTTCTGTAAATTTGGTTTGTTTTGAAGATTTGAATCGTTATGCTACTTGGTATCGTGATACTTCAGCTGGTATAGTGTCGTAAGATATGTTCATGGTATCGTGAAAACCCTAACACCTGTACAGAAGCGCTTTTCCGAAGCGCTCTTCTCCACTGCAACCCAAGGTAACTCATGTAACTGGCTAAGTCACTTTATTTAAAATCAGCTACTCAACATTATAAAAAACAAACCTAGTAGTAGCCTCTGTGATATGCCTGATTGGTTAACAAGGATGTTACTCATTTTGGAATCTGCATCAGTATCGACAAGTAAAGGGGCGGTCACACTACACTTTCAGTATGCGAAATTTCCATTGACTTCCATTCATACGCATGCGAATGCTGGAGACCGGAACCGCAAGCTTCATGCCAAGATGTTTCACATTTTACTGTGTTCCAAAGTTCAAGTTTGATGAACTCTGACCTGTGAATTCGTATCACGTGAAGACGTGTGACCAGTGGAAGATCGACACATCGCGGCGTGGCCTCTTCTGAAACTCCGAGATTTAGGAAGCACAGATTATAGCGGTGTCGCACCATCCCTCGTTATGCCGTTGTATACAACACAGCTTTAAAAGAATATAAAATCAAGTTGCCTGGATTGTGGTGTCGATGTGTACACGAACCGATGGTATATTTTAACATTGGCGTGTGGTGTCATATCCGGTTGCCACGGCGGTCTCTGGAGAACTTTCGCATGCTGAAAATCTAGTGTGACCGCCGCTTTACAAACATCCCTAAACATGCATCCCTAATGCTAAATAAAGAAATGATGCTACACCAATACTGATCACATAGGGACTTACTTATATGTAACATGTACTTCGAGTCTTGCCATACATTATTGTGGACACACACTGAATGGAAAGGTCACGCATTTTTCTTGCCCTGCACACATGATATTCATGATGCGATCTGAGAGAAAGAGAAGAAGTCTAAGTGAATAAAAGCCAGAGCCAGGATTTCCAGAAAGTTCCTGGTATGAACTGTACTGACAGAGACACACATAAGCCATAACAGAAACCATTCTCATGGAAAGGGACAGAATGCCACACTACAGGAGCACAATGTCTCTTCACTACATTTAAATACTCATTTAACTCCTCAACCCATCAAAGAACCTCTCCAAATGGAAAATCATCTACTTTTGCTGGGGAAATCTGGCATCCTGCAAACCACAAGTGATTCCACTATTACCAAGAAGTGTTGGAGCGAGCATGTTAGACATCTGGAGTGTGAGGCTGGAGGAGAAATTCTCCATCAGGACCTTTGATTGCAGCTGAATTACTACACACTGTCCAATTAATGACACACACACACACACACACACACACAGACGCACACACACAGACACACAGATGCACACACACACAGACGCACACACACTAAATCCATGCAGTAATGGCAGCTCAGCCTCTGTTAACTGCAGTCTAGCGAGAGGAACAGACCTGTGCTTGAGATCAGGGAGCTGACTCATGGCCAGAGATGCTGTTTAGGTGGAGGTAATGAGAGAGCGGGATCACAGCACCATACCCATTCAATTAAAGCTGAAAAGAGCTGCTGAAAAGAGCTTTGGTCGCAGTGGCACAGGGGAGGTCACTGCTCTCCACCTGCTAATGCATTAGACATACTACTACTGCTTTATAAACAAACAAACAAACAAAAAAGCCATCACTGGTCGGTGTGTGTACAAGACGACCAGTCATGTAGGAGAAACAAATGATAAAGCTGAGTAGAGTCCTTCAGCCTGTTCTTTTATCCTCAAACCGGTCCTGCCTCCGCATGGCTCTGCACCTTGCATCTATCTCAGGCTGACCTTCTGTCACGCACACACACACACACACACACGGCACGGCTTTCTCTCACATTCTCCAGCTAATCAACACCCTATTATCAGTTCTATTCTGTCTCCTCCTCTCAGTTCTCATTTCAGACTGTGTGCCCTGAAAGCATGTTCATGCTAACTAGTTTCACACAGCAACACTTGAGAATTGAGAGAAGCTTCACCTTCCAAACTGATTGCGAGCTCCATCCTGTCCTGAACCTCAACTCCAACCCCCCTCCCCCCCCCTCCACTCCACCCCCCCTCCCCCCCCACTCCACCCCCAAACGCTCTCCTGCTACACTGACCGTGATAAACAGACAGGCGCACTATCCATCACTGAGCAAGAAAGCTGCAGACTTGTCCATCACTCAGACTCGCACACATGGAGCGCGAAAGATTGCACCATGCACCAGTCGTGACATTCAGGCAATCTGTAATTAATGGACCACAGACAGGAGCAGGCTTATATATTACAGTGTATGACTTGTATAAACAGTGCTGTCCTGTTCCGGCACATGAACTACTGCTTTCTCTTTTAGAAACTGGCTGGTATTTAGCCAGTCCTAATATAATGATGCATATTTTGTATAATGAATGTATAAATGTCTTCAGATTTGTGATGTAATATTTCTTTTTGCATAATTGCCTACCCCTGATATTTATAGTCTCAAAGAAGGGACTACAATCATTATTAAGCGTGTTCAAATAGTGTAACTGCTAATGAGCACTGAAAACAAGACAGAGCATCTTCATTATAAAGCAATGAGTTTGTCTGAGTTTGTTGAATGCTTATGAGAAGAAAAAAAAAAAAAAAAAAAAAAGAAAAGAAAGAAAAAACAAACCCATACACATGTACACATCCATTTTCCATACCGCTTATCCTACACAGGGGGAGCCTGGAGCCTATCCCAGGGAACTCTGGGCACAAGGCGGGGGACACCCTGGACAGGGTGCCAACTCATTGCAGGGCACAATCGCACACACATTCACACACTACGGACAATTTGGACATTCCAATCAGCCTCTTTGATCTGGGGGAGGAAACTGCAGTACCCGGAGGAAACCCCGAAGCACAGGGAGAACATGCAAGCTCCACAAACACAGGGCGGAAGCGGGATTCGAACCCCCAACCCTGGAGGTGCGAGGCAATCGTGCAAACCACTCAGCCACCGTGCCCCCCCCCACGTGTATTCAGTACCAGCATATCAGCAAACAAGAAGCAAATCATATGAAAAAGCCATCACACCAAACCAACACAATGCCCAGAGCAACCCTGATAGCAATACACTCTCATTAAAACAGGTGTGACAAAGGCTGCCTCCCCTCCAGCTGTGTGTGTCTCTCGCACACTAACACACCACTGTATTATTACACTAGCGTGCTCTCATCCACCGGTGTGCCTGAAGCGGCGTTTTATACAGGTACATAAGTTTTCTTCTGCCAACACCACTCAAATTAAAACACCATTAACTGATTTTAGAGATAGCAATTAGCCTAATTAACAGCTTGGTATACTCATCCATCATTTAACATCTCCATGCATCACACCGGCTTTAAGCAATTACTGTATATATATTAATAAAACAAGCCTAAGCAAATTTAGTGGTAACATTTAAGCCCAATAAAAACCTACAAAGAAACAAATCAGACAACACGTTTAAGCTTTCTAAGGTAATATAATGACAACGTAAAAATGTCACTATATGGCTAAAGAGCTATTAGGCTAATGCGCAGTCATTATGTACTCATGATATCCATTTCTAGTTTACATATTGTAGCAACCTTAGAGAGTCAACAAAATGATCACACTGTATATTTCCCATACTAACAACATCCTTTTTATTTGTCTTGGTGAAAACAGGCATGGATATTTCCATATTCAGAGAACAGATTTCATGGATACAATGCATATGACGCCAAGGTATCATAATGTTAAGACATCAGAAATTCTAACTCTAGCTCTGCTCTGATGCTGAATTGGTTTTTATTCCTCCTAAACATCTCGAACAAACAAAAGCATCACTTTTAGTGAGCGCCTTGTCCAAAGTAGGACTCAAGTCAAGAGCGGTGTAAAACTCTGGGATTGGGACTTTTCTCGGCTCTGAAACATTTTACATGTGGATGTGTGGAGAAGAACATTTAGAAGGAGGAAACCCCGTGGATGTTGATGCTCATTATTCCAGGCTGCGGGTGCCAAACTGAGACGAGATGTGGCAGACTCGCAGGGGGTCCAGCCAGGGGGTTCTGCCATGCAATACAACACTGCACAAACTGTCCAATCTGTCTCCAGCCCTGAACAAAGATTCCTCTCATCTCACACACCCTAACACACATCTACATACACCCATGTGCAAAAAGAGTCCCCAAGCAGTCGCTGTAAACAGGTGAGGTGTCTGTTTGTGCTCATAATCATAACCGTTGAATGTTTGCTGTGTAAACATGCTGCCCTAAACCTGCCGTGTATGCAGTATACAGGTAGCACGTGTGATCATCACAAATCCTTCAATACCTCAACAATAAGCTGATGTCTGAAACACAACAAGTCACAATTTACCTGCTTTAGCTAGCATCTTTAATTCTGGCCATAATTACAACGGGGACGTTTATACCACGGGTTCTCAAACTTTTTGCAATCAGGGACCTCTCAGAAATTTCCAAGGACCTCCTCATGACCATAGCACAGATTTAATTTGAAGAATAATAAGCAAATATATAAATCATCGTAGTAATTTATTTGTGCTACTTGAGATTTTATTGGTGAACTTTCCACTCATAAAGATATAGATTTGAAACACTGAGCGTCATATTAACAACACTTCCTAGTTTTATTAAAATCGCAGTTATATTAATGTTAACATTTACAATAATAATATTTCTCAATATTTATGTTTTCTTAGTTACTGAGCTTTAGATGAACCCCAGTCATTTTAAGTGAGCATTCAATTAAGCTTAAACTATAAAGAAATAATAACAATAAGAACCTTGATACTGGTTGTTGATAATGTCTACCACTGTCACAAATATGCGGTTTGTTCAGGGACCCGCTGGATAAACACTACATTATGCACCTATGGGTGTCACTTGACCCCACTTTGAAATCGATGAGTTTATACATGGAAATCAAAAGCATGATGTTTTTTTTTTATTTAAAAAAAAAATGTTTAAAAAAAACAACAACAACATGATGCATCACTAATAGTATAAATAATGCTTTAAGAGTGGATTTATTCACATGGAGCACTCTGAAGATAAGAAAGAGTCTGGGCGTTTTCACACCTGGCTCGTTTGGAGCGTTTGTTAAGAAACCGGGTGCGTTTTCTCCCTTGGTTCGGTTTGTTTAGACATGTATGAACACGGCAATCGCGCCCAGATCCGCATCAAAGCCATTGCAAACAACCTCTGGAGCGGGTCGCTTGTGGTGAGAAAGCAATCCGACCCAACGAACCAACCTGTATAGCAATGCATGATGGGAACGGCTTCATGTAAAAAGTGTGTTCGTTTTGCTAACGGGTTGCAACATGAATGGTGGTTTAACTTGGACCAAAGATGAGATATATGCCTCGTTGAAATTTGGTCTGAAATCTGCTCCTGAACAACTTTCAAAAACACATAAAAACATCAAGGTTTACAAAGTGTTTAGCGAGCGTCTCAAGGGGATGGGCTTTAATCGCTACACGGAGCATATAAATTAGCTAAATTATAATAACTACAGCTAAAAAGAAAGCTCACGGAGCTGCTGTCTATCCATCTTGATGGATGACCGCTATGGGCGGAACCCTAGAACATAAACAGGTACACTCTGACCAATGAGACGACAGTTTTCTCACATGTGACTTGCATAAACACGTTCTGGTACGCTTTGAAAATGTTGCCTTGTTAAAGCGAACGAAGCCAAGGAGAAAATTCAACATTGTTCCTCCAAAGAACTCCCTGTGCCGGAACAAAACACAGATCTACAGGTCTGAAAACGCAGGTGAACGTGAGCATTCAGTGCATTAGATTGTCCCTGTAGAGCAGTCATGTCTGTTCAACACTGGTGGAGTTCAGAATCAGATTTGAGCACATAAATGAATTAACACCTGAACCACTATGTAACACACGCTGTACCTACTGTAATACTTTTCAATTTCTCATTATGTCAGTGTGCTGGAAATGATTAGTTTGAACTGGTGGTCTGTTCTAAAGAGACAAACTTAAACAGTACGCGTGAACAGATCCAGTTGACTCCGTGACTAGCGCTTTAATTCCAAACTTGCCAGAGACAGTAAGTGTGCTGGTGTGCTGTCAGGCTTTAGCTCTCTAAAGGGAAGAGAGCTGAACTGTGAACAGAAAAGCAGCAAAAGCAGGTTATGGCCTCGCTGGATATGAAGGTAGAGGGTTGCTGGGAAACACAGCCCTCCGTGGACTATAAGTACATCTGAATTGGAAAAAGACTGATATGATTTTATTCTATAACGATCACATTAAAATGATATCCCAATACACGTTTTTAAAGCTATGCTACGTGAGCTGCATGGGATTGCTCTGGAAGCCTATAATTGTTGGAAATCAGAGGTGCCTGAGTGGGGGGGGGGGGTTGGGGGGAGGGGTTAGCTGCATCCTCCATGGCTTGTTTTCAAGAACCATGCTGTTCCCCTGCTAATAGCATGCTAATGAGATTCCCAACGCTAGACACACAACACTTCCGACAGACGCTGCTAGGAGGGGGTGCGCATCGCAACTTGATTACTTCTGTTACTTCTGATGCTTTTTATGCCGGCTCTGAGATATGTCTGTTCTTTATTAAGCTGGGGCCTCTGAAGCCTGCGTTCACTTTACTGTACTAATATAAAAGAGACGCATCCCGAAGCCATAGGCAGTTCATAACCACTTCCCAAACTCAATAAAGCATAGAAAAGTACAAGGCTTTTTTTTTTTTTTAATACATCAAATTTAAAGACTTTTCTAACAATTAAAAAAAATATATTCAACAGATGATATTGGCTTGTGCTCCCGAACTAATCACTAATGAATGACGATGCTAGAGGGATTGTACGAATACTCATTTATAGTGATGCTGCACAAGCGTCATCGCATACAGTAGCTACGTTTATATGAAGCCTATTAATCCATTAAATCTGACTGGAATAAAAAAAAAACAAAAAACATTCATGTATTAGGGGTGCAACACAATGGCATTATCTGTTTCTGTATTTGTATCCGATTAGTGTTTTTAACCTTTTTTTTCCCTTTTTTTTCTTTTTTTTAAACTTAAATATGAACCTTAACACCATGCCCCCGGAAACAACTGACAACCTTGAAAAAACCCCAGAGGCAGAAATGCCAGCACTCCCAGCAATGTCTGTGATTTCAGGCTCTGACAGTTCAATCACTCGAGTTTATAACTGGTCTCAGCTAGTGATCTGCGTGGGACTGTTTTTAATCCCACTCACTCTCGCCCGCGTGAAAGTAGAAACCTGCAACCTGTAGTCTTTAAGATATCCTGCAAACCTTTCTGGCAAGGTTTCTTTATTTAAAAAAAGCCCATATTTGTAGCTGTATATTCATATCTAAATAATGTATTCATATTTGGTTACATCTCTATCATGTAAACAGCTGAACTGGGAAAAAAGTAAAACATTTTAGGCCATGCTGCTTAAAATTTTTCTCTCTGATCAAATGAGGTGGGTAACAATCCCTTCAACAAGAGAATAATAGTAACTCTTTGTGTCTGATTACTATGAGAATACTTCCACTATGAGAATCATGTATTCTCTGTGTATATACTGGGGCACAATAACAGATGTGTCAGGAAACGCATTTGACTCTATTCAAGGTAATTGTGAGGATGCATGAGCGGTGGGATGGATCATACGAACACTTTGAGGCAGATGCAAGATGCAAGTTGAGTTCAGTAAAGTTGACATTTGATATTTGGCAGACATTCAGAGAGGATGCAGAACATGCGAGGGGAAAAAGTTTGATAAATCATATAAATCGGGTATTCTCGGACAGCGTCTGTTAACACTGGTAACATTAGAAGATGTTTGTTTAATAATGACATTTGGATGACACTTTGCTGAGTATGGAATTAAATTTGTGCCAAAAGTATTGAACATAACTTTTCAAAAAAAAAAAAACAAACAAAAATATACAATAAGAAAGAAGAAATACACTCTGAAACTGAAAACTCGGTGGCAAAAATCTAACATTTTCTTCAAATAAACATCATTCTTTCTTAACAGTTTCTAAGCTTCCTTTTCGCTAATCATGGTTTATGAATGCTCTGCCAGAGTTTTCATTTACACTTTCAAACTTTTTGTTTAAGCAAGTTTGCGTTTGCCATTCTGGCACAAACCTCACGAGTGGACGGGGTTTAATAGTTCTTTACCATCACTGGCTAGTGAGATTTGGCTCGACAGCTCGAGTGTCCAGCTGAGGAGGAGGATGATGATGACGACGATGCTCTGTGCCGCTCCCGAGAGCTCGTCTCGAAAAAATAGTCGTATGAGACCCCCCAAACCTCAGATATTAATTACGAACTAATATACTGACTAAGGTAGTAAAGTGAGTTCCATTGCAAAATACAGACACTATAACTATACAGAAAACTGCATCCAGAACGCTCTCCAAAACTCGCGACACTGGTCAGGAAGCTGTTGATCCAAATCTCACTAGCCAATGCGAGTAAAGCACTTTTAAGCCCCGCCCACACGTGAGGTTTGTGTCAGAATGGAGAAAGTAAACTTGCTTAAACAAAAAGTTTGAAAGTGTAAATGAAAACTCTGGCAGCGCATTCATAAACCGTGATTAGCGAAAAAAAAGCTTAGAAAACTGTTAAAGAATGCTGTTTATTTGAAGGCCATGTTAAATTTTTGCATTAACTGTTGTCAGTTTCAGAGTGGTTTTTTTCCTCTCATTGTTTATTTTTGTTTGTTCCTTGAAAAGGTATGTTCAATACTTCTGGCACAAATTTAATTCCATAGCTGAGATGGATACAATTTTAAACTAATTAAAACTAGTGATGCTGACTAGGTTCACATATAAACAGAACTTTGCCACTAAAAATAAAGATTCAGTCAAGTGTAATATCTGAAACGAAGCCTTAAACCATCACTATATAAGCAATTCTAACAGAGAAATATGCCCATTACTTAAAAGTTGCATTTTTTCAAAAATATTTTCAGAATGATTTACATGTTTTATCTAGTAATCACATGACCACCAAGAAGAAATGGTCAATGAATCAACCACTGCACACTGAATAGTTTAGAAAAGTTTATATCTCATTAATATTAATAGCAAACATTGTTATCCATAGCAAGAGCCTGAAATGGCAGCAGCTGTGAACAACAGCAGCAAAAACATGGATCATGCATGGAGACGAATATACATATTCAAGTATATGTGGAAAAACCTGCAAACCTTCATTATGCAGCACATCAGTGTTTACATCACACATTTTATATGTATACACTGCATCAAAGCAGCACACTGTTGGCAACAACTGAGCCTGCCATTACCACTGACTGAGATCTTAATTTCAAATTCTGAGCATCGTGAGTTGCTGAAGGCAAACGCGCACACACACACTAATAACCAGCCACGCCCTCCCAACCCTGTCCTTGACCCATGGCAGGCAGCTGCTCCTCGCTTAATGGCAAAGCAGACAAAGACTAAAGAGAGAAAAAGGGAGCTGAAACAGATAGGAGGCTAATTATACTCTGTGCTCCCGGCACTCCTGACCTCACTTACACACTGCATCTGGTCTTTGTCTTGGATTCTGTCACACAAAGACAGCACGGGATAAAAGAGCGAGGGAAATGTGGTTCTCTTGCCTGATACCAGACAGCAGCTCGCGGCAGGGGCCTTCTCCGAGTTTCAGTGTGATGACAACATCACAGCTATGTGTGGCTTTGTGACTGTACAGTGTGTGGGTGTAGGTTTATGTGTACGTGCATTTCAGATTTGGTACCAGAATAATAATAATAAGAGTTTCGATAACAGCTCATTTGGGAAGAACTGGTTAGTTGTTAAATGGCACGGACACATATGGTGCTCCTTGTTGCCTCGGTGACAGGCATCACTGATTTTTTTTCTCCCTGTGATTTGACTGTCAACACTACTGGTATTGGTTTCTGTAACGCTTCATGATATCTCAAATGGTGCATGATGTGATGACGGTGATGACTGTTCAACTGAGAGAATTTTGGATAAGAAAGTTGTTTGGTTCTTTTTAACTTGCGCTCTAATCTACAATGGTCAGACTATTAAAATGTGTTTGGAGTTTTGTAAAGAGAATCGGTAAGCGCTCAAGACAAGTTCTTCTGGGTGTCATCACTTACGTGTACACACTTTCTGAAAGAAAACGACAACAAAGAAAGACTTCTCTCATTTCATCACGAACTCAAATGTGACAAATCCCTCGGAGAGGCAGGAAACATTAGACGATGTGGGAGGAGGGGAAAAGTTATGGGGAGGAGGAGATGAGAAATAAAGCAGGTTACTGTAGGTGGTGAAGGATGAAGATTTATCTGGAAGTAAATCAGTGATAACATCCATCAGTAAAGGAAAATGAAATGAAATTGATGTTTTGAGAGAGAGAGAGAGAGAGAGAGAGAGAGAGAGAGAAGAAAAAAAAAAAACTTTCTTCACACCAGCAGGTGATACAGACAGAGGAGTAGGAGTGATATGGACAGAAAGCAGATTTTAAAAAGAGAGAGGGATGCACTTTGGGGAAGTTTAGTGCTAGTAGTGGGTGTAGTGTATGAAAGCCTGCGTTGGAGCCCTCTGAAGTCGCACTGATGCTAAGATACCACTGTGCAGAAAGCGATTGCAACATCAGAGAACTCTTCACTAGGAATTTTAAATGGTGTTAAAAACACGGGCGAGCTAGCTAAATTCCAGCTAAAGTCCCTTCTCTGAGACACTCATACGGTCATGGTATGAAAACGCGCTTCCTGGGAAATGACCCAAGGCTAAAGGAGTCATAGCATGGTAACACACCCTAAAATAATTGGCCTGAGTATTCCTAGAACACAGATGTAGCTCTCACACACCTGGCCAAAGGGTTTGGTTTGGGCATGCGTTTGAACTCGGCTTTAGACTTAGCAACGGATAATTAGTGAAGCATTACAAGGCTTTTATCATTGGAATAATCGAGTAGTCATTAAAGGGAAAGTGTAACAGGATGTTTGGGTACAAGAGGCCTGTAATCCGATTAAACTGATCAGCTCATTAGCCTTACTTCTGTTTCTCAAATCAGGGAAAAAAGATAAAGCATGATTTGGAACTTTGGGATGAAAACAATGAGAAGCAATGTAGCAAAGCAAATCAGGAGACAAGTGACAATGTGCTGGCAAAGTAATCAAGTAACTGACACGTCTGCGGCTCCAAATGAACCATCTGACTCTAAATATGGTAGATAAAATTACTGAAGTGGTTACTGGATTTGTCATAATGATACGTTGCAGTGGCACATCTTTCCAAGCTCAGTACAGGTGCATCTCAATAAATTAGAATGTCGTGGAAAAGTTCATTTATTTCAGTAATTCAACTCAAATTGTGAAACTCGTGTATTAAATAAATTCAGTGCACACAGACTGAAGTAGTTTAAGTCTTTGGTTCTTTTAATTGTGATGATTTTGGCTCACATTTAACAAAAACCCACCAATTCACTATCTCAACAAATTAGAATACTTCATAAGACCAATAAAAAAAAAAACATTTTTAGTGAATTGTTGGCCTTCTGGAAAGTATGTTCATTTACTGTACATGTACTCAATACTTGGTAGGGGCTCCTTTTGCTTTAATTGCTGCCTCAATTCGGCGTGGCATGGAGGTGATCAGTTTGTGGCACTGCTGAGGTGGTATGGAAGCCCAGGTTTCTTTGACAGTGGCCTTCAGCTCATCTGCATTTTTTTGGTCTCTTGTTTCTCATTTTCCTCTTGACAATACCCCATAGATTCTCTATGGGGTTCAGGTCTGGTGAGTTTGCTGGCCAGTCAAGCACACCAACACCATGGTCATTTAACCAACTTTT
Source organism: Cranoglanis bouderius (assembly GCA_023630585.1). NCBI lineage: Eukaryota > Metazoa > Chordata > Actinopteri > Siluriformes > Cranoglanididae > Cranoglanis > Cranoglanis bouderius. Next base: position 24,515,497 of record CM042535.1, read on the forward strand.
GGTGCTTTTGGCAGTGCGGGCAGGTGCCAAATCCTGCTGGAAAATGAAATCAGCATCTTCAAAAAGCTGGTCAGCAGAAGGAAGCATGAAGTGCTCCAAAATTTCTTGGTAAACGGGTGCAGTGACTTTGGTTTTCAAAAAACACAATGGACCAACACCAGCAGATGACATTGCACCCCAAATCATCACAGACTGTGGAAACTGAACACTGGACTTCAAGTAACTTGGGCTATGAGCTTCTCCACCCTTCCTCCAGACTCTAGGACCTTGGTTTCCAAATGAAATACAAAACTTGCTCCCATCTGAAAAGAGGACTTTGGACCACTGGTCAACAGTCCAGTTCTTCTTCTCCTTAGCCCAGGTAAGACACCTCTGACGTTGTCTGTGGTTCAGGAGTGGCTTAACAAGAGGAATACCACAACTGTAGCCAAATTCCTTGGCACGTCTGTGTGTGGTGGTTCTTGATGCCTTGACCCCAGCCTCAGTCCATTCCTTGTGAAGTTCACTCAAATTCTTGAATCGATTTTGCTTGACAATCCTCATAAGGCTGCGGTTCTCTCCGTTGGTTGTGCATCTTTTTCTTCCATACTTTTTCCTTCCACTCAACTTTCTGTTAACATGCTTGGATACAGCACTCTGTGAACAGCCAGCTTCTTTGGCAATGAATGTTTGTAGCTTACCCTCCTTGTCAAGGGTGTCAATGATTGTCTTCTGGACAACTGTCAGATGAGCAGTCTTCCCCATGATTGTGTAGCCTAGTGAACCAAACTGAGAGACCATTTTGAAGGCTCAGGAAACCTCTGCAGGTGTTTTGAGTTGATTAGCTGATTGGCATGTCACCATATTCTAATTTGTTGAGATAGTGAATTGGCGGGTTTTTGTTAAATGTGAGCCAAAATCATCACAATTAAAAGAACCAAAGACTTAAACTACTTCAGTCTGTGTGCATTGAATTTATTTAATACACGAGTTTCACAATTTGAGTTGAATTACTGAAATAAATGAACTTTTCCATGACATTCTAATTTATTGAGATGCACCTGTACATTCGAAATCGGAGACATTCAAAAGCAGAGACGCAAAAAACTAGAGACAAAAACACAAGCCGGCAGACTAAAATGCATAAAAACATGTTTTTTTAAAAATGTCAATAAGGTGTAAGGTGCTTTTCTTCTACTGGCTGTTAAACCTACTTGTCTGCTGGGCAACTGCGGGGGCAGATTGCGGGGGCACTTTCACACTGGCAGTTTTCTGAAATACAACACGGTTTGCATGAAATCTTGGTAATGTGAAAGCGGTCATGCGGACCGGGAAGCACACCGTGGTACCGAACCCAAGTACCTGTAGGCGATGGTCTGAGTTCGGTTGCACTAAAACTGAGCCACGATTCCCGTGAACATGAACTTGTACTTGGGTCTGCGCTTGTTCAGGAAGTAAAGTAACCTGTGCGTGTGTTTTAGCCGATAACGACATCATTAGTTTCCACAACACACGTGTACCATGAGTGGCAGGGAATGTTGTGGGACATAGAAGAGGTCCACTGCTGCGCATAATATCACCAAAATAATAATTTAAAAAAATATATATGGTGAGTTGCATTGTGCTCTCCATGTGCGTTTGTGATGATGTGACGAACTCAAAAATGCACCTGGGTTCGATAGAATCAAGTGAGTCTGAAACCAGACCAACGCTGTGGGGGGCACTGGGAACAACTGCACTCAGACTCGGACCACAGCAAACGTGCCCAGTGTGACCACCTTAAACCCTCCCAAATCTGCTTGTTCTAGGTGCAATGTCAATGGAGGAAGGTAGAACAGATGGATCATCAAGAAAACTGATCATTATAAATGGATTAGTAGAGAAGGGGCTGTAAACATAACTTAGTATTTCCTTTGTTGTATTCCAATTCCCTCCTGCCCAACTCTCCATGAGCCAAACCGCCTGCTCTTTTACACTTTAACATAGCCGTCATGACAGGCCTTATCAGTGAGCTGAGGAGTCTGGCTCTTGCCACTTAGCCTGTTGCAGTAGTGCTTGGATCAGCAGAAATATGCACGGAAACATGATTACTACCCAAAAACCCAAAAAACACAAACATCCTGTACTCCCGCTCTCCCAGCAGAGATGCAATGGCTAGCATGGCTGCTACAGAGACTTACTGCCTGCTCCCACATTAACATGAGCGGACAAAAGCAGCCTGGAGGCTCTCTGATGCACTTTCCTGTAATTTGTTTTGATTTGGGACTTTTAACCAGAAGGAAATTATGAATGCTGTTTTGCTACTCTCTGCAATTTATAAGCCAATAAAACACACTGACAAGAACATTCTTCAATGAACCAGTAAAAATGGTCTGTGCTTGTATAACACAATGTGTTCGAGGCAGAAAAGCAGTAGAAGAAGAACGATGTCTTAAGTCCGTCAACGTTAACATAAACCAGCTGTGCGCCAGCTTGGGAATTTAAGCATACCTATAAAATTTCACTTGCTAGTGTTTACCAGCAAATGCATGGCTCATGGCTCTATTTTTAGCTGATAGCAGACCCTATCTGTTTCATCCTCATTCAAAATTCTTTATTTCATGATTAGCTACAATAAGGCCTGTGCTGCATCATGGTAGAGATCTGTCACAGGGTGTAAAAGTGCACATAGAGGACTTGGCATCCAATCCATCTCACTACTCTCCTCTTTATCCTTCTGTCATTCTCTCCCTTTACCCCATCAGTCTCTCAGTCCTTCAGACACTCTTCCACTGCATGCTCTTCATGCCCACCCCCCTCATCTTTTTCCACTCTTTTATTCAAAAACCTCTCCAACCACAGATGGTCAAGCCTATTGACCAGTTTAACATGTCCCACAAGAAGGGCATGGTTATAGTCCAACCACCTGACCACAAAGACTTACTGAGCTATGTTTATGCATGAGACTGTGTGTGTGGGCGTGTGTGTGTGCACTGTCTGTCTATGTGAATATGCATGTCTTGTTTGACAGCACACATATGTCTAAATTTAAGAGACACAAGGCATTGTGTGTGTGTGTGTGTTAGTGTTAGAGTGCACTGTCTGTTTATATGAATATGTATGTCTTGTTTGACAGCGCACATATGTCTAAATTTATACTCCAAAGAAGAGCCCTAAACATGATTATTTTATATTTGGATGGTACTTTATTCAAAGCACGTTTCTTAGCCAACAATTCTGGCTGTTATGGTGATAGCATAGAGAAATAATCCAGTATCACATTTTTTGGAAGTAGATAGCCAGTATTAGTTAATGGCATAGCTAACATTTCAACAGTCCCACTGGGAATACGAGAAGTCGCTCAGGGGATTGTAGAAATCCAGCTGTATAACGACAGAAGTGCGCATTCTGTATGGACTGCAGCAAAATATCCATCCTACACACATCAGCCCAGGTGTCAAAACTGTACGTTTGCTAAAGATTACTGCTGGTGATGCATTGTGTTGCCAAAAGTATGTGGACACCTGACCACCACACCCATATGTGCTTGCTGAACATCCCGTTATTGATTTAGTCCCTGCTTTGCTGTTATAATAAACCTTCACTCTTCTGGGAAGACTTTCCACTAAATTTTGGAGTGTGGCTGTGTGGATTTATGCTCATTCAGCCACAAGAGCACAAGCGGTCGGGCACTGGGCCTGGTGTGCAGTCGGTGTTCCAATTCATCCTAAAGGTGTTCAGTGGGGTTGAGGTCAGGGCTCTGTGCAGGCCACTCGAGTTCTTCCACTCCAACCCTGATAAACCATGTGTTCACTTTGTGCACAGGGGCACTGTCATTCTGGAACATGTTTGGGTTCGACTGCTTAGTAAGGGGGAATTCTTAATGCTTCATCATACAGAGACATTCAAGACAATTGTGTGCTTGAAACTTTGTGGCTTTGGTATAGAACCACATATGGCAGTGATGGTCAGGTGTACACAAACTTTTGGCCATATAGTGTATAAAAAAAAGCAATCCTGATTGCTAAGGAAATAATGTAACTTCTATTAACTGACAATTTCATGGCATGATGTTCACTGTGTCAATAAACACTGAGCAGTTTCATTAATAATCAGCCACACTGCAGGATCACAGAGGAGCAAACAGAGCGTAGCTGAGCAGAAGCCAGGCTCAGGGGTTGAGAATAATAGCCTAATAAGCCAAAGCCACCATACACACAAAGGCAACAGATGCACTCACTTATTGTCCATCTGAGCCCCAACCAACTGGAAAGGGTTGGGGAGAGGAGGGGCCTGTGTCCGAGTCTGCTCCACTAGATGGATCCATCTGAAAGTGGGCACATGAGGCAGCATATGTGTGTCGTTCCTGTCTATTAGACATCACTGACTAAAGCCTGGCAGTGAAAAAAAACACCATGGTCCTTCCACAACAGTACAAAAAAAAAAATCTGCTGAATGTTGGACTTACTGTGAGGACACAGTTAGGATCTGTTATAAAACTAGTAAAGATGTCTTTCTCCCCTAGTCCAAAGCACAGACATCTGTTAACACGATACCTGTATACAGACACAATATCATTAGGAAAAAAGCAAAATAGATATTAGGCTGTTGTAGTAACAGAGTGCACTCTCCTGCTCATTCAACACATTAACTGTGGATTTACAACCATTCTAGTGGACCTCAAGGCTGACTAATTCCTCACACCTACTAACACAGCCCTTTTTCATACATTTGAAACAAATTATGCTAGGCATAAATCAGAATTTTCAATTCCGAATAATGAGGGGAGTGATTAACTTTTTTTATAGAGGTGGCTCAAGAGTTAATGTATTTTAATAAGCTGGGGATCGTTGAACATTGATTCAGTTGGTTTATGGAGAACTTCAGAATCATTAACCATGCACCGCTGTGCCTTTTATTTGCGCTATATATATATATATATATATATACACACACACACACACACACACACAACACACACACACACACACACACACAATGGGTAAAAGAATCACCATAGAAAAGAATCACCCCCCTTTAAAATAATCACATTTTGTTGCTTTTCAGCCTGAAATGAAGATGGACACAGTTTTTGTTTTATCCAGCTGTATTTACTCAGTGCAACTTATAACATCCAAGTGAATGATATAACACCAACATGTCAGAATGAATAAATAAATAAATAAACAAACAATCACTGCATTGGAAAAAGGATCACCCCCATTTTGTTGAACCACCTTTTGCTTTAATTACAGCCTTTAGTCTGTTGGGATATGTCTCTACTAACTTTGCACATCTATACAATATTTGCACATCTATATAAAATTTGAGGGTGACCGTATGTGGACTGCAGTCTTCAAGTCATTCCACAGATTTTCAATGGGGTTTAAGTCTGGGCTCTGACTAGGCCATGCAAGGACATTCACCTTTTTCTCCTTCAACCACTGTGTGGTCAGTTTTGCTGTGTGCTTTGGGTCGTTGTCATGTTAGAAGGTAAATCTTCTTCCCATTGACAACTTTCTGGCAGAGATCAGCAGATTTTCCTCAAGAATTTGACGGTATTTTGCCCCATCTATTTTTCCTTCTATCCTGACAAGTGCTCCAGTCCCTGCTGCAGAGAAACACCCCCATAACAGGATATTACCACCTCCATGCTTTACTGTAGGAATGGTGTTATTTGGATGGTGAGCTGTACTGGATTTCTGCCAGACATATCGTTTGGTGTTGAGGACAAATAATTCAATTTTAGTCTCATCTGACCATAACACCCTTTTCCATGTGGCCTCAGAAGAAGGTGCATTTTGTCAAAGCTCAGTCATGACTGCATGTGGCCTTTCTTGAGGAGTGGCTTTTTTCTTGCAACCCTCCCATACAAGCCACATTTGTGGAGAATTTGTGATATTGATGTGACATGCACACAATGACCACTCTTTGTCATAAATTCCTGCAACTGCTTCAGAGTTGCTGTAGGCCTCTTGGTAGCCTCCCTGACCAGTTTCCTCCTGGCTCTTTCATCCAGTTTGGAGCGACGTCCTGATCCAGGGAGGGTCTGTGTTGTACAAAATACCTTCCACTTCTTATTAATAGAATTCACTGTTTCTAGGCATTCATAAATCCTTTGAAATTTTTTGGTATTCATCTCCTGACTTGTGCCTGTCCACAACTTTTTCCCGGAGATCTTTTGACAGTGCCTCGCCACCCATAGTTGATTGTTTGCTTCAGTTGCACTACAGAATGCTCCAGGAAAGCTCTTTTCATGCTGAGCTAATCAAAATGACCGCAGCTGATCACAGTTGAGAGTCAAATGGATTTGTGTGCCATTGAGAAGGTGATTAGCTATACCTTATTGAGTTTACAAGTCATTTTTAGGAGGGGGGTGATCCTTTTTCCAACTCAGTAATTCTGTTTTTTAATTTTTTTCCTGACATGTTGGTGTTATATCTTTCACTTGGATGTTATAAGTTGCACTGAGTAAATACAGCTGGATAAAACAAAAACTGTGTCCATCTTCATTTCAGGCTGAAGAGCAACAAAATGTGATTCCTTTCCATACCCACTGTGTGTGTGTGTGTGTGTGTATAATATATATATATATATATATATATATATATATATATATATATATATATATATATATATATATATATATATATATATATATATATATATATATATATATATATATATATGTATACACACACACACACACACACAAACCCATATATATATATATATATATATATATATATATATATATATATATATATATATATATAAACAGAGAAATGTAACTTTTTATTTTTTTTTTTTTACATCTTTAATGACCTAGACCCAGCAGAACCAGCTGAATGCAAGTTTCATTGTAAGTCAGAGTGTAAATAATATGTTGAGAGTACTTAGTTTAAAACTAGAATTTTGGTTGTGCCATAGGCACTTATGGTACATAGTATATAGAAGTATGTAAATTGTAGATTTTAGTAACTAGCCACAGCAACGAGCAAACAATCAGTATTTGAATATGGTAAACTCAAAATATTTATAGGAGTAAATGCTCTTTTTACTCTGTGCATGACAGCATTGCTCACTTTGAACGTGATCTTCGAGTTATTTTATTTATGGAGAATGAACCAATAATTTTTTTGTAGTTTGTAAACTCAAACGAGGTGGCCATTTAAGCTCAGACTAGGCTATGATAGAACTTACACCCGGCTGGTGCAAATGACTGCTGGAAAATTCATAAGAATTCAAAGGTGCCTCATAAGATTAAACCAGATCTTATTTATCCATAATGGTTTTCACTTACTGCTCTATAACTCTTCTGTGAGCACTGAACAACAGTCAGAAAAGGTGACGAGTCTGGGAATAATTATGAGCAACAGTAGGCTCTATCAAAGCAGATGGAAAATGATGACTGGATAGGGAGAGGCATACTGATGGGACATATGCTAATAAACGAGCACTGAGGGCACCTTGAGCTGTGATTCATGAAATGAAAAACAAAGCACTTGGCAAATCCAAACTACTCACACAAGGACATTATTTGGATCACTGTATGCTGAAGAAAAACAATCACTGAATGTATTCTCAATCCATTCATATTCATATATATATATTTTTTTATTTCAGAGGATTTATTGAATTCATTAGCCAGTACAGAGGAGATATGAACGCCTGAGGCATAAGTGGCTTAATCAAATCAAAAGTGCCGTGATAAAGGAACACTTTGGCCCATTTTCCCCAAAGTAAAGATGAACCTTGTTAACATCCTCACAATATAAACCTATTAAGTATCACTCATTAGCTGAGAACTTGTTACGAGAAGTTCTTTTGCCTGCAGCATCTCCCGGTCACATTATACCATCACAAGGTGGCTAATAGCTAAACGTAGTTCTATCAAAATCACAGTGTAGGGATGAGAAGAGGAGTGGTGGCTACTGAAATGTGCTTGATGCTGCAATCGTCATACCCCAGCAACTCTGCCATCCTAATGCTTCAAGACCAGAACAGCTTCTGAGAACGGGTCGGTATGGAACCGTTCCGTCAGAATATGAATACGCATATTCCCACTGCAGGAATATTTGGTGTGTTTCCATCAGAGAAGCCAATTGTAGCTATTGATTCTTAGTTCCAGGGCAAATGTAAGTGCCACCGAATGACAAACCTTTTCACCTGGAATTTAAAAAAAAAAAAAAAAAAAAAAAAAAAAAAAAAAAGTAGTTAATGAGTGATGACTAATGCTTAGGAGGGGCAGCACAACTATTTCTGAAATGCTTTTGTTTTTACCCAAACGGTGAGCCACAAACATTCTAGGAGTGTATTTCGCACTTGCTTCTAGTGGCAGGCTGCTCACGGAAAGCAGCAACGCTCAATACATTTACACTTAGGCATTTTTGTGCTTATCTGGTTTAAAAAGCCATATAAATGTTAACATTAAAAAAATGCTAGTGCTGTCAAAATTAATGCGGACGTTTTTGAATAAAAAAAAAACTTACTGAATTTAAAAAACATAAACTTGAAATATTTAATGTGTTAAAAAAATTTTTTTAAAGAATTTAATTCCCACAGAAGTAATTTGTCTTAATTTGTAATTACTTGTCTATAATTACAGGAGTGCAGTACTCGTGGGTGAATAACGAAACCTGTAAGTGAGAAGGTAACTAATGCTTTGGCTTATTGAATAGTTTAAAACTGCCGCCAAATTAACATAGTAGAAGACGACTGGACTGAGAGAAATCATTAGAACTGGCCTTGATAGTTTTGAAATTCAACTGGTACGCTTTGTTGTACTTTAACATGAGGATGAAATGCCGGCTCCATAGCACGGCGCTCACAAAGCCGGAACCTCTGTGGAAACATGCTCACTGACTCCACCTGTGCCAGCCACCACCCCCAACCCCATAATCCCCCCCTTAAAAAAAGGGCTTATGGAATAAACTTCACACACAGTCTATCTCTCTTCCCCAGACGTACTGTAAGGGAGAACCCCAGTGTGATTTCCCCCAAACCCTAGGCTTTATTCCAGACCTCTCTACAATCAATACACCAAACTCTGAGCAATTCAACAGTACTTCCTAAACAGACCTGAGCATAAATAAATAAATGTCTTTAGTGCTTAAACCTGTCAATTATTCTTAAGTGTTTATTTTCAAACAATGCCTGAGGATGTGTCCTGTCACAGGATCACAGGTAGGAGTAAAGACAGAAAAATTTTAGCTGCTTGGCTGCTCCAGAACATCACAATTTGCTGCAGCGTCTCATATATTATTCTACTCTTGGTGCTCATGTTCTATTCTTCCTGCAGAGCATCAGACTTTCTGGTTCACATATTGTCTTTGTTCAGGCCCAAGTTGGTATTTCTTGTCTTGTTTTCCCCCCACCAATCCCTCGAGCCAGTTATCATTCAGGGTACCACCTCATTTGGCTTCCTTACTGTACACTGCGCTTCCTCCAAGACCGTGCAGCAGCTCCTAGCTGCCAGCCATGGAGCTCGTTCAGAGTAAATTACTGCCCTCTAACATCTGTCAATTACTGCTAACACAGATCTGGCCATGCCCGGAGGAGGCTTCTGAGAAGGCTTAAAGCCAGGCTAATGTTGTTATGCCAGGAGTCCTTTCCGGCAGCCAGGGGGATCTTCAGGGAAATGGCTGAGCAGCAGCAGCAGTAAAATCACTTTCTTTCTGGAGTTGAGCCAGGGTGAGATTCATGACAGGAAAACACTCCGCTGGGGAAGACCAGAGCAGGAGATGAGGGGTAATGGTGAAGGAGTGGCCAGTAGATAAGAGTCATGATGATGTCCATAAAAATGCAGAAAGGATAAAAATGCTATTCTAAACATCCGTCTGTCTCATGCCTCACAGCCAGGTTCAAAACACTCACTTCAAAACCAAAAATCTTTTTAACAACTCAAGATGAGTAAATGCAGCCCTCATCTTTCTCTCCCTCACCCTCTGAACTATTAATGCCACTTTTAATGAGAAGAGACATTTTCCTCTTAGAGTAAAGGGTAAAGAAGAAAAATGTAAGAGTCCGTTGATGTGAACTAGACGGAAAAGTGGAAAATTGTAAGAATGGACAGAACAGAACCGGCAAGAGAGAGAATGGTGGAATTGCCTTTGTGCAGATTTTCGAAATGAGCTCAGAAGAGATAGGAAATCTCTTGCATCACTCGGATTTCCTCACGCTGATCTCAGCAGAACCATTCTGGAGACACACTTCCCATGCACATGATCTACACATCGCTCCATCTCTGCCCCTCCCCACAATCACTCCATCGCCGTGGCCCTCTACACGGGTGGGAAATTAAGAGCTGCTCATTCAGTGCTTCCCCAGTGATAACCATCACATCTCTTAATTTACTCATTCTCCAATGAACTCACCATTCTTCTCACCTGTACTGTATATAATAACCAAAGAGTAACCTCAAAAGAGGAAATGGAGAAGAAAATTAAAATACTGAAAGTAATAATAACATGGGTAATCAGTCACGGCAAATGCAGCTGTACATTTCTGGCTAAAAGAATAGACAATACGTATATAAAATGTGAAATGCTCCGCTCTGCAGTTGCCACAAGGCGAGCTCAAAAATGCCTCAGGCACTTCGAGCTATAAGGAAACGGTCACTCTTCTCAATGAACACTCTCAACAACCACCAACAACACTAGACTGTTGCTCCTAATTCCTATTCTATACCTCCTACAAATGTAATCTACTACCCTTTAACACAAACGATAGGTATTGTGTTGAATACAAACATGACCTTTAACAAAACAGGGAGTTTTGTTCTGTAGTAGTTCCTCTAAGCTTTTAAAATACCTTTTTTTTTTAATCCAACCTTCCACATACTTCCAAGGTACTACTATATAATATAATATAATATAATAACTAGAGTGGAACTAGACAGTAGCACCCTTTTATTGCTCCATCACATTGTGTTTTCACAACATATGGTGACACATTAGCGAGATGATGATCGAGTGCTGAAGTTAATATCAATATCAGAAACCATGAGCGAGTTGAGGGGGCAGAAATAGGAGGGTTTTATAGAGGCGCATGGTCAGCATGCACGGGAACAGCTTGTTGTTTGTCAGCTCTGTGTAGGAAGGCACGCTCAGCTCCCGGTCTCCTCCTACACACCTGGAGACAGTGAATAAGCCATAGCACTGGCCGTGTTTACAACTTACTACTACTAATCACTGCTGCTATTCCAATATAATAATCAAGCACACAGAGAGAGGACATGTTGGGTTCTGACTGGTAGGATCCTCGCTCTTTAGGATCAGTATTGCTCAGAAAGCAGTGCAGCAGTGCTTTATCATGGGCTGTGTTTCAAGGGTACACTACTACTGATTAACCAAGGACACAACAAGGAAAAGAGAGGGAGAGAGAGAGAGAGAGAGGCCAATAAAAAAGAAAAATATATGAGAAAAGAGAATAAATGAAGAAAAGAGGAGAACATCCATCCATCTAATTAAAAAAAGAGAAAAGATGAAAAGAAAAGAATATAAAGAAAGAAAAGAGAGGCGTTGATGAACAGAGTGGTTTGTACTGTGTCAGTATTGATGAACGTGTGAATGTGCTGTAATGCGTCACTCTTATCTCTAGCAGTTCGAGAATTGGCATGTAGGTCGAATCACTTGTCCTTATTGTATTCTGTGTCTGTTTGCGATTGGTTATTTTTTTCTTTTCTTTTTTTTTCCCCCCCCAAGGTGTATCAGGTTTGAGCAACCTCTTATGTGCTGTTAGAACATGAATCCAGCAGGAAGTCAGGCACTGAATTTCAGCCTCATTAGTAATGATCACTTACACAGCACTGAGGACACACTACACACAATCTGCTTCAACCACAGTTCACTTAAGCATTTTTTTTTTTTGTGTGTGTGTGTGTGTGTGTGTGTGTGTGTGTGTGTGTGTGTGTGTGGGGGGGGTGTGTCTTTGTTGTGTTTCTCTGGATCTCCCGAGTTGGCTTGGTGAGGACAGATAAGCATGTGCATAAGCATAAACTTATCTGTAAATTTTTTTTTTTTTTTTTTTTTTTTTTTTTTTAACCACACACAACACTCCCCTATAAATCTAAAACAAAAACATGCTAAGCTGATCCAAAGGTTATTCTGCCCCAATCTTATGCTTTCACCCTTTTATTGTCCTTGCACTTCCTTACCCTTCCGTTCTCAGAGTGGAGTGAAGCTGATTTTGTGTGCCGCTGAAGTGGCTGGAAAAGTGCGAGAGCTAATCTCTTCTTTAGAAAGAGCAGATAAGAGGAGCTCAACAGTGTGCAGTGGAAACTTCAGAAGAATGCACAGTGAGGAAAGTCAGAGCACAAACTTACACACACACACACACACACACACACACACACACACACACACACACACACAGCACTACTGTACTCTGCTCACTAAAATCACAGCCACTGTTCCTGCAGCACTTGGTCATCCTGTCAGAGAGGGGGAGGAGTGTGTGGACTGGTTCTGTGACCAGTGAAGACAGTCGATGTGGGCTGTCAAAACAAGGACATGTTGAAACAATTCGTCCTGAGAGCCAGTATTTACTCAGTGTAGGTTCTCACACTGTCACAACTCCATAGTGGATACACAAACACACCCACACACACTCACCAACATATCAATGCATCAAAGAAGGAGGGCAAAAAAACAAAAAAAAAAAAAAAAAAAACCCTCAACACACACACACACACACACACACACACAGGATCAATATCTTATTAGATCTGGCTGACACAGTGCACTTCAGTGAAACTCTGAAATGTGCAGATCATCAAACCCTCCGTCCTTCATGAGCTCAACACACTGAATTGTTCTAAACATGCTACGCAGCAAATCAATCCCAGAAAAACTCTTACTCTGTTTAGCGCTACATCACTAGGGACAGCGCAAAAAAGACACTAAAGCAGATAAGAGAATCGACTGTTTGGTAATCTACAGCTGGAACACACTTCCTCAGTGAGAAACAGGCTGTTACATGCATCGATGGTGCTCAGTGAAGCAGATGGGGTAGTCATTTCTGTCACTTAGCGAACTGGTTTATCTCTGTAATGTACTGCACTTGTCATCTGATGCCAAATATGCATGTTGTTTTATGTTAAAGAGAGACATTTTCATCCTGAGTGGTGCAGGAAGATCTGATAGCTTCAGTTTTTTTCATGTCATCCCTCTGGGGTGCTACCTTTACCACTTTTCTAGCAATAAGATCCATCCGCCAAACGGACCGCTTTTCCTACACAAGGTCGCGAGGAGCCTATCCCAGGGGACTCTGGGTACAAGGCGGGGGACACCCTGGACAGGGTGCCAACCCATTGCAGGGCACAAACACTTTCATACACCCATTCACACACTACGGACAATTTAGAGATGCCAATCAGCCTACAGTGCATGTCTCTGGACTGGGGGTGGAAACCGGAGTACCCAGAGGAAACCATCGAGAACATGCAAACTATGCATCAAACCCCAAACCTGGAGGTAACCACTAAGCCACTGTGCCCCATGGAACCAGGGGATATTTTGTCGATATAATCTTCAGCATCTACACAGCACCAATATCTTGCTACAGACAGTAATTACACACAATATGAGACCAGGGCTGGACAAATCATAAACTCATTAGCTAGCTCACTGGGCATGTGAAAGTACAGCACAGTCACTACAGCATACACTAGAGCGTGTTATTCTGCTTAAACCACAGCAATTTGCCAACTAATTTCAATGAACTTATGCCGCACATGTTAACACTTTATAGTTAGATTTAATGTTGTGGAACATCTGAGACACAAGTTTGTTCCTGTTCTTACCTATTTATAAACTGTGATAAACAGTCATTCCCTCACCACCCATCTCCCTCTCTCACCATCAAAAAACGCATCTTGTCATTTTACCGAGAAACCAGAAAGTGTAAACTCCTCTGCCCTGAAGACTTTAATGTACCGATAAACTTCGCAGAGCACAGTGATGCTTACAAAGCAGTTACAACTGAGATTCCTTCCATAAAAGTTAAATAAATGTCTCCTAACAAGAAAAGTGAAAAAGAAAGTGACATGTGAAGGCCAATGTATGGTAACCCATACTGGGAATTTGTCCTCTGCATTGAACCCATCCAAGTTAGTGCACACACATTAGGAGTTGTGAGTAGTGAACACACACACACACACACACACACACACTACAAACCGTGAACACACCCGGAGCAGTGGGCAGCCATTTTTGCTGCGGCGCCCGGGGAGCAGTTGAGGGTTAAGGGCCTTGCTCAAGTGCCCAACAGTGGCAGCTTGGCGGTGCTGGGATTTGAACTCATGACCTTCTGATCAGTAGCCCAACTTCTTAACCACTGAGCTACCACCGCCCTAACATCACTGCATAGGTTTTACTTTGTTAAACAACAACCCCTCTTAAAAAAAATCTGTTTATTATTAATTAGTCTTATATTATGTGGAGCGTTTGCTGTGCAAGTCCCTGTGTATGAGCTGTTACTATAGAAACAATTACATATTAGAATGAGTGCATTAATATCGATCCATCGTTTATGTAAGTGACCGATAAAAATAATGCACACCTTCTCACCAATCAGATTTGAGCATTCAACCGTGCTGTGGTACAAGTTGAAATTTATACCATGGTCTGTCTGAATACTCGATTCTGATTGGCTGGAAGGTGTGCGTTCAAACCGTTTAATGCACATGTAGTTCCAGTCAATTTAATCACCGTTCTAAATTAATGTGGTGCCTATAAACAATTATAAACATAGTACCATACAGTTACAGTAGAGATGTGGCATAGACGCCGGTAATTCACACACGCACATATCTATCTATCTATCTATCTATCTATCTATCTATCTATCTATCTATCTATCTATCTATCTATCTATCTATCTATCTATCTCTCTCATAATTTATTATAATTAATTCAAATAAATGTAAATCTTATCACACTACTTTATCTCTGTGCATGATTTTGAGCGGGCAGAATTCTATATCCAACAACCCGTATATATAATAACTAATGAAAATTCACCATTATTATTATCCTTTCAGTCAAATTTTGCACTGCAAACATCAATGACAGCTATAACTCATCAATGCTGGCAAGTGACCATGGTATAAGCGGGATAATCCATGACTAGGTGTGTATTACACGGTTTTAATGCACTGGTGGTTCTCTGCCTCTACGTCGTGCATTTAAAATCGTATAATGCACACCTAGTCATGGATTATCCCTTACTTATTAAACTAGTAAAAATTCCTACCGATGACCAGAATGCATCCTTGGTTAATGTGTGTTTAACCTGCTGCAGGTGGTGAGTAGTGTGTGTAACAAATGAAGTAACTACAATGAGTTATGTTTAAACATGCATATAAAAAGTACAAATTGCTTTGTGAAAGTCAATAGGGTGTTTTTGTTCTTTCATGGTTTAGTGGATTGGAGAAAAGAGGCTGGTAAGCCCACTGTCTAACTATTAATTACAACTGTGAATAATAAACTAATCGCCTGGACACACAAACCGGGCTACAGGTTTGTCCACACCAAAGACATTTTTATTGTTTCCAGTCAAATGACTGTCGCTGTTTAAAGCAAGTTTTCTAATAACCTAATTAGGTCTTAATTAGGCTCCAACAATTGCCAGAAAAAGGGGTTTTCTTATATGTATTCATTTTTAATGCCTCCTACAATCTTCACATCTTATTATTATTTTTTAAAGGCAGGAAGGGTAAACAATACGGAAGTTTCCTAATGCACAGCTTAAAACTAATAATTGTCAGAAGATTTACCCCTAACTTTAAGAATTTAACAATTTTGAACAAATTAAGCGCATTATGATGTACGTATTTTTATGCTTTTTAAATAAGCTCAACATTAACCATAGCATTAGAAATGTAACTCCATTGACTGCAATTGCCAGTAACCGCTGTTTCCGCTTCTGAACACTGATTCATAACTGCCCATTTCATTTCCTTTTTTGTTCAACAATAATCTTTGAAACCCCCCGCAACGTTCACATCTCATTTTGATAACTTGAATTACTGGTTATGTAATGATATCGCCCTCAAGCTTCTGACATCAGTGGTTTTTGGTTTCACACCATCAGCTTTTTACTGACCAAGAAGCGACTCTGTCGTGATAAGAAAGAATGCGGCAGTACCTGATTAGGCACCGACTCTGGAACCAACACTGGCACCTTGTTGGTGTACATGAGAAGCTTCACATATAGAGAAAGAGAAATATTTATTTAAATAACAATACATAGGTTTAACTAATATACATTTAAAAAGATCTAGTTGGCGAAAAATTGCATCCTCGCATCAGTGGAGTCTGAATCGGATAAAGAAAAGGAGAAGTGGAAGAGAGAACATTTATAGGGAACATGGAGCATGTGCGGCAGCTGACAGGTTAATGACGGAGCACTACAGTGTGTGTGTGTGTGTGTGTGTGTGTGTGTGTGTGTGTGTGTGTGTGTGTGTGTGTGTGTGCGCGTGCTTGTGAGAGAGGAGTGGACATGAGAAGGCTGTGAAGAAGTGGGTTAAGAGGTTAGAAACACAGAGCAGATGGTCTCTCACCACTAACACTACTAAAAATATAGCCTTCAATCAGTGCAACTTTTGCTTCATGCTTCCTAAAGAGACATGCTCAGGCCTGGCCTCCATTTATTTCGCATACACGTATTTTCAACTGTCAGAAATGTTTACACTGCAGAACACTCAGGCCCAGACTGTTTTCCTTCAAATTAAATGCCAACAGTGACATGTCAGTTTAACAGATAGTACAAATTACACATGGATTTTCCTGGTATCCAGTGACCCTTAGTTCACTGCTTAGATTATAGATTGATCTAGCCAGTTTAAATTGTTTGGACACACACACACACACAAACCACAAATACAAAGGCAGTGTCAGGAGTGTAAGCTGAATGCAGCGGAGCAGCTAATGCTTTGTTCTTGCATGTGAAATCATGTAATAGCTTCACTTCTATAAAAGCCTCTTACACACATCAACAGCACGACCTAAAGATCAGCTGTGTGCATAACCTCTAACCTTTGATTGAATGGTTTACGCAAATAGTTTCAAGGCTAAAAATAAATAAAAATAAATAAATAAGTTACTATTTCATACACACACACACACACACACACACACACACTCATGTAATTTAATTCTAAAAGCATGGATGAAGAACATCAGAACATCTCATACATGAACGCTGCACTAAATCCAGACAGGTAAGCCCTCACTCAGCACACACCCAGTATGTTTGAAGTAAAGACATGCCAAGATACAATAGCTGGAAAGAATACAAAAATCAGCTATAACCTATTTGACACAGTGATGTCAGGATTTTTCAAAAACCTATTACACTAATGCTGTAAAAAAAAAAAAAAAAAAAAAAAAATCCACTCTAAAAAGGCTTTTTTTTTTTTTTTTTACCCCCATTTTCTCCCTAATTTGGTCTTGGCCAATCCCCACCCAGCAGCCAGCTCTCCCCTATCACATGACAGCTACCAACAGGAAGGATAAAGGCTAATGCATGCTTCCTTTGAGACATGTGAAGCCGGTCAACCACATCTTTTTGAACTGCTGTTCATGCTGCGTCACAGGGGCGCGTAATGCACTCGGAAGAAAGCGCTATCTGCCCTCTTCCGCATACAGGACCTCACAGATGCCCATGGCTGGCTAGTGTTGCTGTGATTGACGGCGGATATAGAATAGAATGGCTGTCTCTCCCACCCATAGAGCACGGCCAGTTTTTCCTCTCATAGTCTCCTGGCCATGGATGGCAGAGGTATCATCAGGATTCAAACCCGTGATCGATTAAAAAAAAATAATAAACAAATAACATTTTTTAAATATCTATATCTAGATGGCACCTGAGGTCTATTTTGGACCTTTGACCAGAGATTATCCTGTACTAGCATGTGAAGGAATAGTCAGGCTGTCAGGGTGTTGCTGTTAATCCCTCAGATGCTGTTAATCGCTTAGATGCTGTTCTCCAGACGGATTTAGCGTCATTCTGATGACACTATTGTTAGAGTAACAAAAAGAACCTTTGTAATGGATGAGATTGGCTCCAGTGACACAATACAAACTCATCCCATTACAGTGACGCTACTGACGTCTAATGTGTGTGAGTAATGTCTGGGGACTGTACTGAGTTCTGTCACTCGGTGACTAAAGCACCTCTGTCTGGATATGTTATGAGTCAGTGTAGAACTTTGTTTCAAAGAACAGATGTGAGCAGTAGCTGTTTAGAAGTGTGGCAATGTCAAAGAGAGAGAGAGAGAGAGAGAGAGAGAGAGAGAGAGAGAGAATCATTATGATGTGTCTAGTAGCAGAATGTATGTAGAAGGGGGCAGAGATTAATGTGGTCATTAAACAGGTGGCTCTGTGTGTGTGTTCTCCAACTCAAAGTACATAGCACTCATGAGTCATGAGCTGACACACACACACACACACACACACACACACACACACACACACACACAAATAAATGAATAAATAAGTAGATACACATACACAATTGATTGGATTGACACATGAAGGGACTGCAACATAATGATTCCTAGAGGTCATTTTGGACATCTGTGATTTAATGTCCACTGATCTATCATCTGTTAATCTGTAAATGTTTAAACAGAAAGTGGACTTTAAACCAAACCCATAATGCACTGCCAGACAATAGTGGGATTGAGAAAAACAGTGCGTATCTGTAAAGGGTTAGGTAAAAGTGCATTATATATAGTAATGTGCAAAAGTTTTAGGCACCCTATTTTTTTTCTTTAGTACAAACTTTGTTATAGATTTTTTTATTTTATGACTTCTACATTATCAAGTCAGTACAAAAAACATTTTAGATTCCCAAACATTAGTTTTCTAGCACAAAATTAAATGTTACAGAAAAATGTTTGTATGCCATTAAAGAAAGCAGCATATTACGCAAGAGACCACTTTTCTTTTTGCACCGGCGACTACTATTTTAATTTTTTTGTCACACCAAATACTGACTTTTTTTATGTAAAAACATTTAATTTTATTATTTTGAAGGCATCTTTGCTCTACAGCATTTCTTTGCTGCATGTGCCTAAAACTTTTGAACAGTACTGTATATTATGTAAATAAGACATGATGGGGCATGCTGTTATAGGAAAAAAGTCATACTTTTATCTGTTTATAGTTACATTTAATGTTGTGCAATATCTTAAATAAGTTATCACTTGAATTTCATCACTTCTTGAAGATAAGAGTGGCAACAAAACAAAGCAAAACAAACAAAAAAAAACATGCAGCAAAGTCCTCTGTCCTTAGACTTTCCCATGAAGAAAAGTTACGGCTTTACCATTAGACCGTTACAAAGTGCGGACACCGCAGACTCCTTCCAAAAATATCAAATAAACACCTTCTTACAGAAAGCTTCACAATATCAATGTTTAGATATTTTCATTTCTTAAAAAGCAATTAAAAAGGATTTCTTTAAAAATCGTTTTTTTTATTATTATAGGCTTTAATTATGTAGATCGTCCACCATATCGTCCAAGTCCCTTTCAATGAGTTGTTGCTATAGAAACGACATAGTATTAGAACAAGTGCAATTCAATTTAAACCTGTGGAACAGCGTTGTGGTATAAAGTTCTGGTATAAAGCTTAACAATGAATATTTTTCCAAGGTGACCTTGTTGGCTTAGTGGCTGGCAGAATACGTAAACCTGAGTCTTTATTTACCATAGTGCTGAGTACAGAACAATAAGACAAACTAATGACTAAAGTCACACCCAGCACTGACTTAAAGAAACACACCAACACACCCAAACACGTCCACACCCTTGTACAAATATCAGAAATTCTCACACATGTACAAAAAGTAGACTTCAGCTTAATCACCTTAAACAGGCAGACAGGAAAGTGAGCAGTGTGTGTATGATTTGGACGGGTTGCTCATTATGATTAGGATTAAAAGGCTAATGATGGTTGTATAATGGCGTCAGGCAGCAGAGCAGAGGAGCAGGCCTGTGTCTGGGATCATGATGGGGTGGGCTGGCACGCAGATGGACTGGCATTCTGTCAGGTACCTGCTCCATTACACAGCCAGTAAATGACTGATGCTACTGATAAATCCACTCAGGCATTAAGATTTCACCAATTAACACGGCGCCATTAGCGTGGCTGATAGATAGGTAAGTGCTGGAGCTCAGTGCTGCTGCAGTACAGAGCAGGGTTTCACATGGATCTTGGAACGAATAGCTTTGCAAGTTCATTTGTAATACAGTGGTGCATCTTAGGCTGAGTTGACAAGAAAATAAGATTTACATAAAAGAGCTCTGGGGCCATGTTTCAGGATTCTAATAACGTTGAATTGACCAGAAAATGAGATTTACTTGAAATAACACTGGGGCTCAAGTAAGCCATTTATTTCAGGATTCCGACAAACGAGTGTGGAATGGGCTCCCATATCAAACGATACAGTGCAAAGATGCTGACAAGAAAGCCTACCTGGCTGATTTGGTTTGGTTTGATTCAGTTTCACTATGCACATATTTAAACAGGAGTGTGTGGAAGGGGGTGGGGCTAAAAACTCATAAATGTTTTGTTCAAAGCTTAGAAATATGAAAAATAAACAAGCATCATGGAAATCAACCTTTTATGGAGAACACTGAGATGGTGCTACATATGAAATAAATACATTAAATATAGTACTGAGCTTTCATTTCTTTTTGTTTTTCTATTCTTTGGCTCAGATATCCAGAAAACATTTTACTAGCACTTAAGCTCTGTCCTCTGACATTCATTTTTATCATGTTGTGTGTCAGTTTAGCAGCTTGTTTGTCAAGAATTGCTTCCCGCAACCCAAAATAAACGGTGTGTTTGGTTCACTCCCTGCAGTGGGGTCGAATTCGGGGTTGCACTGTGTTCTCACTGCAATCAGATCATACTAGAGATTGCGTGGAGGCAGACTGAGGCCACCTCTTTCAGGCAGTCTCAGATCGGTTACTCTGTTTGCATCGGAGTGTGACTGCTGTGTTCACATCCGACCACGTGAATTGCACCAAGACGAGAGTCAAAGCAACTAAATGAATCAGAGCAAAACTGATACTTTTGGTTTGTTCGATATTGGGGTTGGTTCTACACCTATCACAATAAAAAAAAAAAAAAAAAAAAAAAACAACAAAAAAAAAAAACAGCAAAAAAAAAAAAAACACCAGCTTGAGGGCTGAAAAAGTTGTCATAACACATTTTAATTCA
The DNA here is from genome assembly GCA_023630585.1 of Cranoglanis bouderius. Taxonomy (NCBI): domain Eukaryota; kingdom Metazoa; phylum Chordata; class Actinopteri; order Siluriformes; family Cranoglanididae; genus Cranoglanis; species Cranoglanis bouderius. The sequence continues at coordinate 24,536,691 of CM042535.1, forward strand.
TCGGTCAGAAATATGGCGATGGACACAAGGCACACAAACATCTGATGCAGTGCGCACAAAAATCATGAAAATCACGCGAGAATTTCGAGTACTGAGCTGGAACTATTCATCCATCCATATTCTGTGCCGCTTATCCTACACAGGGTCGCGGGGAGCCTGGAGCCTATCCCAGGGGACTCAGGGCACAAGGTGGTAGACACTCTGGACGGGGTGCCAACCCATCACCATCAACCACAATCACACACACATTCACACACCCATTAATACGCTATGGACAATTTAGAGATGCCAATCAGCCTACAACGCATGTCTTTGGACTGGGAGAGGAAACTAAATAAATGCTAATTATATAAATAACTAGCTTAAAACATTTGGTGTAATCGCATGTAGTGTTTATTTTCTCGTTTTGTTAGTCAACAATCCAAATATCCAGAACATATGGCTATTCCACAACAGCTACAGCTCTGTCCTTTGGCTCAGTTTAGCAGCTCACATCTACAAAAAAAAAAAATCTTGCCTGCAACTCACTTCCAGCAGCTGGAGTCGAATCACTTTCTCACTGCAATCGAACTGCACTAGAGGGTACCGGGAACTGCATTGAGCATATATCACTCAGACGCTCTCAGACCGGTTGTTTGGTCCGCACCAGTGTGTGTTCTCACCTGCCTAAATGAACCTTAAGGAAGACTCACCAGTAAGGTTGGTTCGAGCGCTGTAGCTGCCCAGGTACACGCCGTCTGTGTTGGGTGTGTAGCACTCGAAAATGCCCTGGTCCTTGGCCTGCAGCTTGGTGATGTGCAGAAGGGCGGAGTCTCCGCTCAGTCTCTCTATGTAGATCTCTTTGGCATTGACGCGCTGGGAGTAGACGGCGTAGGCGTAGTTGGACTGGGCTGTGCTGACGATGCGGATCTCTCGATCAGGAGCTGTGTCGAGGTACATTGACCACTCGAAGTCCTGCTCCATTCCCTCTCTGTAGCCAGTCACGTTACACCAGATGGTCACATGGGCGCCCTCGGTCCGCACCAGAGGCCCGGGCTGCACCGACACTAGCCTCTGGGCTGTACTCGCGCCTGCTGGAGAGAGAGAGAGAAATAAGAAGGGAGAAAACGCTTAGTGAAGGACAAAATACACAACACGACTCCATTGTCTATATGTCTTCCCAAAAGCATCTGCTGTGCAATGAGATGTCAAGCTGTTCAGTTCACTTATGTTTGATGAAGCCTGTTTAGTCTGTGTGCGTCTGAGTGTCTACAGGCAGCGTTTGACCTACACTACTTCAACAAGGCCTATTAGTGGCCCTCAGCAGACAGATGCACTACAGCTTTCACAACCACTTATGACACTCCCCACAAACAGTGTATGTGTTTGTGTGTGTGTGGCCTGCTTATAACAGTGGATGTCATGGAGCAAGCAGGTTATAATCAGAAGACAAACGCTTCATGCAAATTAATGAACGGAAGTGCTTTTGATCGTGCTGTCAAAACACGGCCCAGAATTTAGCAGGACTAATTATTCTGTCATGTAGGAATTAGTACTGAACAGAGGAGGTTTTGAACAACTCAATGAGCACATGATAAAAGAACAATTTTCCTTGAAGCGCTCAATGAGTATGAGGTCTCATCAGCAAAGATAGGCCACAATCTGCGAGATTAGCTCTACTTTAAAGTTTATTCTGAAACATCTGCTCCTGAAAAACAGGGATGGCAGAGAAAGCCTGCTTAGACTTCAGCTGTTTGTGGTGCTGTTGTGTGTGGAGAGAGGCGCTCTCAGGCCGTGTCTGCATACTGGCAGCTTGGCAGGATTAGAGGAGGAAAAATGTGAAACAGTTGGAGGTGAAGAAACAGTTAGGGAGTGATGCTTCGGATGTCATTGTCCAATCTGTAAGAACGAAAAAGGAGAGCCCATCTGCTACCAAGTCCCATCTGGCATGGTTCTGTGACTCAGTGCATGTGTCTGTGTGGTGTGTGTGTGTGTGCGTAGGTGTAGATGTAAGAGAGATGGAGAGGGAGTAAATGTTGCTTGCAAATCAGCTGAACGGCTAGTGACTTAATTACTCTGAAATATGCACATGCATTAATGTTCCACCTTAAAACAGACTGAAAGTGGCCATTCTCTTGGAATAGATTGAAAGACCACCTGCCCCACACCGCCACCCCCCTCGCCACCATCCCCTCCCCCGCCTCCCACCTCCCCCCACACACACACATTAGCATATGCTTACCCTATCCAACTCCAGTCATTTTCATCCTGTACACACACACATAGACAGACAAACCTACACACAGACACAGACAGACAGATGGGCATAAAGTGTCGCTTAGATAAGTAAAAAGATAAATACAGGCCGACAAATGGCCTACTCATTTTCTGATGCACCAGGGTCTGTGTATTTGTATATTAAAAAAAATACATAAAAAAATTCCTCTGACACATGTGAAGCCAGCCAATTGCATCTTATCAAACTGCTGCTCATGCTATGTGTAACACACTCAGAGGAAAGGGCTATCCATCTACCTTCTTCCACATACAAATGTCCATGATTGGCTAGTGTTCCTGTGATTGACAGGGGAGTACAACACCCTTCCCACCCAGAGTACACGGTCAATTTAGCTTCTCTTGGACTCCTGAATGGCTGTGGTTTCGTCAGGTTTCGATCGCACGATCTCCGGGCGATGAGGCGAGTGCTTCTGCTTCACTTGGGAGCCCAAAGAGTCAAAGATGTTTGATCAAGAAGCATACAACTTGCCCTTTCAGTATACTGTAGAAATTAATTTACTAAGTGCACAGTTGCTCAAATAACCAATTAAGAGTCCCAAATTATAACATTGTGAAAATGTCTGTTTTCTGTGTCGACTTATATATTATGTAATTTCAACTGACAGTGCAGGACTAATATAAAAAATTAATAGGAATTAAATTGGGATTCATTTCTCTGGTGCATGCAAAATGAGAGTGTTTTTGTTAGGTATGGAGAAGAATCCTGCCAGAGCAGGAAGCAATTACACTGGTGAAAAAATTGTGAAATACACAAACTATATGGCTTTTCCTTATTGACGTGGGGAAAGCAAAGCCTCCGTTACATTGCTCTTGCGTTGCTTGATGTAATAACGGAGGGTGTTGCGTTTTTAGAAATAAATGTTCACTTTGTGTCAGAAGCGAATGTAATTCCCCTTTGCACTGTATTTCAATCGGTCTAATCACAACCGTGTTATATGCATGGGCATGGTTGTAATTGGAGAAGTGCCTGAGAGTGTCATTTTCCAGGAAGCAATACTACTCTTTCAGCAGTGAACCCTTAATCATTAAGTGTTTTCAGAATTACTACTAAATATAAAAGTGAACCATGATACAGTAATAAAAATTTACATGATTAAAAAAAAAAAAAGTGTTAATATGACAAAAACTAGCTCACAGCAGGAGCTAGGAGTTACGTTGAACAATTTCTTAGATTTGGTTTCCGTGAGGAGTTAGTGTTACAAAAGCATTGATTATATTTGCAAACATCTCATAAATTATTTCCCAATATACTGTTATCACAGTATTGATATTACTCATTCTCATCACTCTGTTATACTTTTCCACCCTGAGAGCTGAGTCAGGTAACATGACGTGGTGAGTTGTCATGATGTGTCTTGACTGCTTTTCTCCAGATCACAGGCAGACGGATGTCTCTACACCCACACCTATGATTACACACTCCCATGTGGTGGATCTGAGGTCAGCTCTACAGCACAGACATGCTCCGTGACTCTCCCCGTTCGTTCTTGATTCTTCTTTATAAACTCTTTCTTCAATGCTACACAGGTAGCTGTCTCTTACACACACGCTGATTAGGATTTGCTGTCTTTGCACTAATCATCACCCTCACGGTCTGCTTGATCGAGCCACACGTCTGCCTGCAGGAGTCTAGTCTCACGCATGAAACGTCCCCGCAGCCACTCTATGGGACAGAATCATCAACGGCTCATTCTCCAAGTGACAGCCGGTTACTCTCGAACGCACAATGCTGTGGCAAAGGGAGCAAACACCATTTCTCCATGGATAAACAAGACGGCTGTCTTTATCTGATGGCTATATTAGTGTATAGGGCTGACGAAGCAGTCTTGAGGCCTGCAAAGAGCACTAGCATTCATTCCCGTAATTAGATGATGCAAAGTGCTCACAAGACAAAGAATCCGTAAAGTGCCTGAAACATTTGCTTGTACAGCATTTTACAACTTTAAAAATCATGGTTCGCGTTTGATTCTGAATTACTGCAGCTTGCTACGGCTGCACAGTTTTGACAGCTGCGTGTTTTTTGGGTGACATGTTGATTGCAATTTGAATACACAGCAATGGGACACGCTACAGAAAGGCGTATGATTATCACGCTTTTTATCCAAATGCTTTGAGAATGGACAATGAGAAAATCTGGGACTTGGTAATACACTCATATAGCACATACAACAATTTTTTCTTCTTCTTCTCTTGAACAGCCTGAAATCCTGCTAGTGATGCAACTCGGCAGCTGAGAATGACAGCCTGCTAGCCCGTGTCCCATCAGCGGGATCCCATGAGGACAAGGCTTAAACACGACGGTGGTGCTCTGAAGATGTTAAACTGGAACAGTCATGACAGCTTTATCCTTTTGTGTTAATGGCACGGAGGAGCGCAGTTTTTTTTTTATTTTTATGTGGTTCATGCTACACTTACCCAGAATAGCCGGCTCTGGCCTGTCACACAGCCCACAGTATGAAATATGTATCACATACAAAGTAGCCTGCATTTAAACCCAGACACACAAATGCGCTCTCTCTATCTCTCTCTCTCTCAGCAAAGGTGGTTGGCATGCATCAGCTTTATTACTACAACTGGCAGAGGTGACTTTCTTATTCACACAAATAGTCATTTTTCAGCACCTGTTCAATGAATATAAAGTAAGAAACAGTCAATCATGTGTCATTTGACAGGTTTCCATTTCTTGAGTCACAGTCTTGAGTCTGATGTGACACACCCAGTCCTTAGTCATATTCTTCCTATTTTTTTATTATTATTATTATTATTATTTTTTTTTTACATTGCCCTCACCGAGACATGACCAGCTGCTCTTTCTTCTTTTTCCATCCATTATAAGAGAATAAAAAGATGATAAAAGGTTTGTGACTAGAAATGAGAGAGGGAGATTGAGGAGAAAAAGCTAAGCCTGATGGGATTAAAGCCAGCCAAAGAGGAAGGGGATAAAGAATACTCAGGAAAAGAAAGATGGACTGGAAGAACATTCAGTCAGCAAAAAACTCTGGGTTAAGGGTTCTGATAAATCCTGTGGTATGGAAAGCCATCTCTCCTTGCATGGCACACTGTTTACCTTTTGCTTTAATTGGCTCTCATAAAGCCGCCACTAAGGTGTTTTAACGGAGCGGTTGTGTTTACGGACATCATGGATCTCTATGGCCAGACCTGAGAGAGCAACCTGATACACATCAAAAAAACACCTTCCCAAACAATCAGGTTATGGACAGGAATATGAACATAGCAGAAACCTGCACAGGGCCATTAACACAATCACCACGTCTTACACAAACCCAGCGGGGCAATTACACACAATCGGTTCTGCCCATCTCCACAAGACCAGAGGCATTACACACACAAAAACACATACTGAGCCAGAGTGGAAGACCCTGAAGACTGCTGGGTTGAAGTCAAGCAATTAAAGATCTTTTATCAAACACAATACACATTCTATCTCCTGAGATGGTGGAAAAAATGAACTAGCTAAGTTGCCCATGAACTGCCCACCTGAGACCATTTACACTGTTTTTAAGAAAGCTAAAAGGTGAAAAAGAAACAGAAAAAAAAAAAAAAAAAAAGAAAACCTCTGGTAAGAGCGCTAATAAATAAGGCAAACTGAATTACTAGATCCTGGACCAGAATGAAATGGAGCTGGAAGGTGGTATGATTAACTTTCAGCTGGAGAATGGTGGAGGACTAGAAGCAAATGAATGAGTGGAATGGCCAGTCAATAAATATTCTATCAGTCTTTTCTGTTAAAGACAAACTGGCAGACCTAACCTGTTCAGAAGTCCAGCTTAAAGGAAAGCTCCACCCTGAAACACATTAAATATGTTTATATAAATATATTGTGACATTTCTATCTATGGTGTTTCATAAGAGGAAAAAAAAAATGTAGAAGATCTTAAACAGAAGTGATAACGGTCACATTTCGCTATTAGCTCATAAAAAGAAGAAAAAAGAAAAAAAAAAAAAAAAAAGAGGGTGAGCTTTTTTCTTCACTCACAATTTCCCAGCGACATTTAATGTCACATTAATGAGAAATCCAACGTACAAGTGGTGGAGACAGTAAATGCTAGACTCCAAATTCCAGAAGGTAATGCAGCCATCAGTCCATACAGGATTAGGTTTTTTTTTTTTGTGTAATTGAGATCTGCGGTAATTTAGAAAAATTACAAGCTCCTCCGAATATCGTGACGTTTGCTTGATTTTGCTTTAAGTTCTGCGATCACAAAATCCTGGAGGGACTCAGCTATATGACGCCATTGTGCCGAGTTACGACAGAGACCCGGGTTGTATAGCTACTGTTCTACAAGATGACGAGCATGATGGCATTGGGACAGTTGCCTTCCCAAATGTTTTTTTTGTTTTTCCTTAAGCATCCCTTGGCAATGTGTATAGTTATTTAATCAAAATAATAATGATTAAGCATGATGACATTGTTGGTGGTTTTAATATGAAAGTTGAAGCTTTGGAACCCAGTTTGTTTGAGCAGAGTGTACAGATGAGGAAGTTAGAGAGCTGGACAGCCTACAGGACTAAAGCACTGCTGCATCAATTTCTTTAGCTAGAGAGGAAGCAAGAGCCAAATCCCACCGGTGCCATTATCAGCATGTAGTCGAGCAGCCTTGTGGGTAACGTAGGAAACTGATGAACATGTCAATAAAAGAAGATTAAACTAAAGTGTTAATTTAGAATTTCCTAATAAAATGATATCACATGCTAATTATACAGATTAATATGCAAGTCCTTCAGAGCGGATCGTTCTTTAATGATGATAGACAAATCAGACATACGATGCTTTCACTGATTAAAAAAAAAAAACCTGGAGTTGCTGTGTTGAGCGTTTTGTCCATTGAGTTTTCAAAAGCAGGACTTCAAAGTACACTGGAAGTTAGTTTGGCGTTTTATAGCAGAAACTTCTTGCAAGAAAGAGAACATGAGCAGCTGCTCTAGTCACTCTGGCTTTACAGTGTAACAGATGCTTATTAACACCATCCAACAAAGGGTGTATGTGGGTTTCCATTTCATTCTGGACTGTCTGGTCTTTTTATAGCTGATTCCAAAAATGTGCCCTGTGATACCTCTGTTAGAAGAAAGAAAAAAAAAAAAAAAAAAAAAAGAATTACAAAAAACAGGCATCTGTGCAGTCTTTCAGCTGTGCAAGGCCAAACAACACACACAGTCTTTGAGAGCCAGTAGTTCGGGCAGGACGAGGACCCACTGCTTCCTGCCTGTCTGTGTGTGAGCAGCTGGGGGCACAGCTGCAATGCTGTGTGTGCCTGAACATAACTACGTGTACAACTTCTGAAGTAGCATGCATGTCTACATTAAGGAAAAGTACATGGAACGATTGAGTTGATTAAAGCCCAAGTCTACTGGAGACCAGAGCAGAAATTCTAGAGGGATGTAATTATGCAGGCACTGATGTGTGTGAACTTTGGTATAGAACAAGGAAAAGGTGCTTTAGCTGGTTATAGCAACATCACCAGGGAACAATTGCTCCATATGCTAGTCACATGAACATGCGCACACGCACACACACACACACACACAAATGGAGCAGAACTGGGGAAGTTTTTACTAGAGTGATTAATCATGAGAGCCCTGTGCCCAAAAGAGGTAATATGAGGACATGCACGCAGTGCATATCTGTGTATAGGGGACCTGGATAATGAGGTCTGCTTTTGTGTGTGTGTGTTTGTTTATGGGTGGTGGGGGGTGAAGACAGGATCTGAAGAAGCACTGGCTGCAAATACTAGTGTGGGGCTGCACAATTAATCGTAATTTGATCATTATTGCTATGCGAGTTTCCACAACGAATGCATTGCAATAACATTAAAAGTGGAAATCATAAATGCATCACTATAATTGCATTCCCAACAAACAGAGTATGCGTGCACAGATGACATCATTAAAGTAGGGCAGCAGAAGGGGAAAAAAAAAAAACATACATATGTGAATATGTGACTGCTATAATTAGCGATTGGACTAAAAAAAAAACAAAAGAACAGAAAAAAAGATGTGCACCGTTAGGTCAAGTGCCAAAAAATATCTGGGAGCTAGAGTAAATATGTAAAGATGGGTGTAATTTTATTATGTTACACGGAGTGCACTATATATAGTGTATAGGGTATATAATACCCTAGGCAGTGCACAAATATGTAGTGAATAGGAAGTCATTTGGGATTAATCCTGTTTGTTGGCAGGATATGAATACAAAAAATATTTGTGTATCAAGATGCACTGATGGTGCATGTTTGTAGGCCTAATATTTGGAAAAGTATCGCTTGCATTAATGCTAAACATTTTATGTGTATTTGTATATGTAAAAATATCTATTATAGTCTTAATTTATCGCATCTCATATCATCATTATAGTTGCTGTTACAACTTTATGGCATATCGCATTTTTATGTCTATGCTGTGCAGCACTAAACCATCTGGTTAAAGGGAAGGCGTGCAGGAGTCTGAAACATGCAATATCAGGTCAAGTTCATGTTATGTCTGCTTCTGAATGCAGCTGTCTCTACAGAGAGATGAATGCAGTTTTCCTCTGCTCAGGAAAGAGTTAGAGCCTGGTAAAAATTACCCTGAAATTTTATGAGTGATCACATCGATTCACTCGACAGATTCAGTCAGGCATTAGCCCAACTGGAAGCCGTTTCTAAAGTCATATTTTTAATTTACTCTGATCGGGATGTTCTGATGGGCTGTATGGACGTTCAGTTGGTGATGACAAGTAAATAAGCAATTACAGTGTGTGAAATGAGGAACGCCTATGAATAGATTACTGATAACGATTCTAAACCCATATCCACAAATCATCCGCTACAGGGGAAATGTCAGTCTGAGTCTGGGAAGAGAACAAAATTGAAAGCCCATGAGATTTACGATGGTTTGAACCTGTCTGGGTTAGTTGGAGCTGGATGGATTAATCGGTGAGATGGAGGAAAAGCTTCAACAGAAGCATGATGAACAATACTACAAGAACAGCATAATGAAAGTCCAAGCAAGTCTAACAGATGTACCCACTGGCTGTCTGGCCCCAATGGGCTGCATAAAGGCACATTTTCACCACAGGAAAATTTTCAGGAAGCCAGATACTTGTTCAGGAACTTTAGGCTCTAGACTGAATCACGGTTGATTTTATTTCCTAGGCTGCAGATCCAGGAACTTTTTTTTTTTTTTTTGTCTCTGCACCAGTACTTTTCTGCAGATAAGGAACTAGTGGAATGGCACTTGCTGTACTGAACATTACCAATTGATCAAATGGGAGTTTCACAGAATGACCAACACTCTTACTCACCATTTTCCAAATGTGTGTTTAGCTAATAAGCAACCACTAAATCGTATTTTATATTAGAGGTGTCATGGCATGACTGGTAAAGAAGAATGTTCCTGCTGTGCTTTTCATTTTACACTAGTTGTGAGGCCAGAATGTTGCATTGGTGTGGGTTGTGCTTGCTGCTAGTAGCATGCTGCTTGGAGAACCAACAAAAATTGACTCAGCTCATGAAAGTGAGCTTTATACATACATGACCACTGCTTTGCAAGCTGACATATTTGAAAAATAGTGTTGGTCGGTATAATAATATAACATTGACACTGTGATAATATCAATAGCACAATATCAGTAGTGACTAGGGATGGGCGATATGGACTTAAAACTATATCACGATATTTTCTGATATTTATTGCGATAACGATATCAGTGACGATATAAATATAGTACCATTCACCACTGGTTTTGGCTACAAGTGCAGTCTTGAGAGCCTCAGAAACACAAACATTGATCTAAAAGTAAAACTTACCCATCATCAGATAGGCTCCTAAAATATACCAATTACATAAAAGAATAAAAAATAATAATAAAATAAAAAAAACAGTAAAAATCCAAACACCAGGCTCCTCGTTTAGCGATAAACTCCTCCTCAGCTTCACATCTGCCTTCCGCCATACTTGTTTTCGCTCTGCACGTGAGCTGCAAATGGGTCACAGACCGTCGCACACAGAAATACGTCATCAACTAGGCTTTATGGTTATCGCGGGAAGACTCATTCTTATTGTGGGGAGAATTTCTACCGGTATATCGCTACCGATAAAATATCGCCCATCCCTAGTTGTGTCACAATACACTGTTCTAAAATATCATGGGTTTGGTCAGTATGTCTATAAATATTGGGGAACTGAATTGTTACTTATAGTACCTGCTAGCTGATTGGACAGTTAAAATGCAACAAAGCATGAGGCTCTTCAGAAAATTTCTGGAACTTTTTAGTTCCGCAGAAGTTACTGCAGCCTCGATGGAAACACTCCAATTTATTCACTGGAGGAGCATCTGTAAAAGCAATGTGCACTGCTCTGCCTGCCTTTTATTCACCTTCACCATATAGTGGCAGTCAATGGACCTGAGCAGCCTCACTGAGCACCAGCATACATGCCTCTAAAGGTTATTTAGATGACAAATGAACAAATCCATACACATAGTTATGCCCAGCGAGTCCAAAAAATGACCCAAAACACAGCACATTAATTTTTGGACACATGAGTAGCCTATAAGTGTGGATACTCTATTTGTCTTCTTTTCTCCACTCCTCTAAGGCTTTTCTGTTTGGTGTTTTGTCAAGAAACTTTGTGTGTGTGTGTGTGTGTGTGTGTGTGTCCCCTCCCCCCCTTACTTTAATCTTGGCCAATACCCGCACAACAGTCAGCTCTCCCCTATAACACGACAACTACCTGAGATAGCCTTCAGCTGGGAGGGTGAAGTCTATTGAACTGCTGCTTATAAACCCTCTTCTACAGACTCACGGACACCCATGATTGGCTAGTGTCTCTGTGATTGACAGCGGAGAGTGTATGCCACCCATTCCACCATGAGAGCATGGTCACGTTTTCCTTCTTGCACTCCTGGCCACAGATGCCTGTGGGATCGTTGGGATTTGAACTCGCGATCTCCAGGTGATAGGGAGAACACTTTTCCGTTGCACCACACCAAGTTTCTTCCCCAATAATAAGTTAAAAAAAGAAATTCTATTATGTGTGGAACATCAGTTCAAAGTCACCACATTTCAAATTCACCCAATGAGAATTTTTCCTAACTAACAAAAACTCATATGGCATGTTGATACAGTGCTTGCAAAAATATTCAACCCCTTTAAATGTCATCTGACTTATCTGGATTATAAATGACACTTTGATATTCTGTGCAGACGTATTCTATTTTAAAAGACTGATGCTCAAAATTAATTAATTTAGAGTGCTATTGGTTTTATGTGGGGAAAATATTCTGTGACAGAAATTACTAACTGAAAAATGCTGTTTGCATAAGTATTCAACAAGTGTGCTGTGGAAGCTCCAGGTTTACACAGATGAAAGATATTGCCCTAATGAAGACACAATTGGATTACAATTGGCCTCTATCTGTGAATCATTACTACAAAAAAAAAAAAAAAACAACCAAACAAACAAACAAGCAAAAAAAAACCTGCTTTAAAGACCCCCTTAATTTAAGTACCATTTTTAAGTCTGTGAATCTGAAGGAAAGCTGTGAAAATGCACCAATCAGCGATATTAAAAGCTCTGCATTCAACTGGCCTTTATGGGAAGGTGGCTTGAAAGCCATTACTGAAAAAAAGAAAATGCATCAAAGCATGTCTGGAGTTTGCGAGAAAGCAACAGAGTGACCCTGCTACAATCTTAGATGAAGTTTTGTGGTCTGATGAGACAAAAATGTAGCTTTTTGGCCAAAATATAAATTTCTAATTTAAAATGCTGTGTGTGGTGCAAACCTAACACTGCTCATTCCTCAACAAACACCATCGCAACGGTGAGGTACAGGGGTGGCAGCAACATGCTGTGGGAATGCTTTTCCTCAGAAAGGACTGGGCATCTTGTTAAAATTGAAGGACAGATGGATGGGAAATAAACAGGGAAATACAGGGAAATAGCACAAGACGATTTCTTGCTTTGCAAGATGAAAAATGAATGCAATCACTTTAGAAAAGGCCCAAAAAAGCCACCATTTAAAATACTCGGTCTCTTTGATGGCTGGAGTTTCACATATCTTTCTATTCCTCACTCCAGAGACTCCAGAGCCTTTTGCTAGTGCTTCTGAGTCAAACGAGATCTGCTTTCAGTGGACGAGCTGTAGCAAAACACTGAAAGACAAAAACGGGACATTTCGCTGTCTGACTGAGGCTGAAGAAACCACAGCACCATGTAATACAGTGGCATGCAACCCTTAGAGTTGTGAACAGAGATGGTGTTACACAACGTACACTGACAAGGGCATCATAAACAAGCAAGAGAAAGTCTGACGGGAGTAATGTATTCAGGTTGCAGGGACTGACATAATGAATTTGAAAAGTACAAGCACCATGTCCCTAGATGACATTTCTGAATAAAAAATAGCATCCCAAATTGCTAAAGATGTGCTCTAAGCAAGTTAATGTGACCAGAGCACAGATAAAACATTTCTCTCCTACCTCTCATAGTCATTCATGTATTCTCTTTCTTTTCTGTTTATCTTGACCCTCTCTTTCTTTTCACATGTGAGAGAATTCCTGCTGCTCATGTTTGTCTTGCAGACCATTGAAATCATGCAAGAGATTTTAACTGGCTCCTGGGGACACCGAAGCTGGCGTGCTGCAGACAATGAGCTCCTAAATCCCCCATCAGAGGCATTAAACAGCCTGAACCAGAATAAACCAGATCACAGCACGATGTACCTACCCAGATACTACTGCAAATACAGCTGTGGAGCTGCAATGAGCAGATGTTCAGACCACTTGAACGCTGTTTCAGGTTTTCGGCATTAAGTGTCAGTTGAACAACGACAGGAAATTGGAGACTGTTGTAAAAAAAAAAAAAAAAAAAAAAAAAAAGACTCTAGTAATTTGTATAATTCAAATTTAAATCTAGTCTTTAAGTAGTCACTTCTAGATTGCATTTCTATACAAAAAAAGATACAGTGATAAATACAGTAACTGTTCAAAATAAAAAATATATGTTGTGATATCACCATATTGCCCACCTCCTCTATGGGTATATATATGAAGACTGAGGGACAAAGAACAGGCATGTTAAGAATATTGGATGCAGTGTGGTGGTCGGTATTTGTCAAACTTTCTGCAGGAGAAGGCTGGATTAGTCAAACAATCTGCTGGAGTAGTGGGTTTGGTCAGTGCTTTTTTTTTTTTTTTTACAGAAGCTGGCAGGATTGGTCAAACTGTCTGCTGGAATGGGCGGGAATGGTCAAAAGTTTTGTTGTGAGTGGGCAGGATTGGTCAAACCTTCAGCAGGAACAACTGGGATCAGTTGTAAATCAAACTTTCTGCAGGAGCAGGTGGAACTGGTCAAACTTTCTGTGGGAGTGGGTGGGAGTGGTCAAGAGTATCTGTGGGAGCGGGAGGAATTGGTCAAACATTCTGTGGGAGCAAGTGGGTTTGGTCAAACCTGTTTGTGGGAATGAGTAGGATTGGTCAAACTTTCCAAGGGAGCGAGCAGGACTGTCCTACAGGTTAAGTTGATCAAGGATGGTCTCCACACACACACACACACACACACACACCAAAGCCGATCAAGAGAAACTCTAAAGGATTGTGGAGAGGTCAACAGATGGGGGAATCAAGCACTAATCCAACCACTCAAGAGCAACTCTGATCTCCTCTCCTGAGGAACAGCCTCATTAGGGTCTGAGACTAGGCTCTTAATCGCCACCCACATAATCTCACATCACAAATGCATGCCTGGGCAGTGACCATTTCTCAGGTGCATAAAGACATCACTTCAAATTCACACCTTAGTCTGTTGCCAAGAACACATAAGCCTAAAAACCAGCAAATCTAAAGCTTACTTCAGATTTCATCTACCGTTCTTTATTTTCCACTTCTCAGGTTTGTGGGCTTCATTTTATGCTTGGAGTGAGCAGCCTGGAAAGTCAGCACAAACACGCACACATATAGAAGTGTTTGAACGAACACCTGAACCAGAAGATGTAGCTGACTGAGGGGTATAGCAAGAGCAAAACAGAAACAGTTGTGCTCAATTTCAACCCAGACAGGCCAGAGGAAAAGGACAACACATGCTCTCACCCTCTGAAAAACAGAGACCACACACTAATGTGTGCACACTGAACACACTTCACACTCAGTCTCACAGCTACCCTCTGAAAGCACACAGTTGTGGGTGAACAACAGTCACACAGTAATATTCCTTAGCCTGCAGCACAAACATAACAATACAAGCAGGGTCTGAAATTAATGCCTGCCAGCCACCAAATGGAAGCAAACTATTGCAGTACCATGTGAAATTACCCACAGTGGCAAGCAGAGATTTCAAATTTTTGTAATATATATTTTTATATAATAATATATAGTGCTGCATCACTTTGTCAGTTAATACTTTCTCTCTGGCATCCAGCTTTGGTTTATTCCAGTTATTCTTCACACCAAAAATGCGCTTTAGTAACCTCGCCACTCTAAACCAGGCAATGCCAAGTTTCAAAAAAAGACAACAATGAATTTGTTTGAACACATATAATTTATGTTTATGCCAGCCATGAACTGTGTTGGCATCTTCCAGGAATTAAACCTCCAGAAAAGAGACTAGACTTACAAGGAAAGCCAAGCCCTTGTAAAAGTTGTAATAAGTAAGGATCAAAACATAATGGAGTTGTGCTATTATGGGAAAACAATCAATGACAAGGAGGTGTGATGTGCTACCACCCTGAAGTTGGCTATTTTCCAATGACAGCGCATCCTAAAATCTTTTATTCCTCTTCTACACAGTAATTTGACGGCAATTAACAATTTTTATTTTTTAAAGAATGACACATCTTGCATTTACATTTATAGCATTTAGCAGACGCCCTTATCCAGAGCGACGTACAAGAGTGTTTTAAATTCTCCATCAATGAATATTTCATTTCTGGTTCGTACGATTACAATGAAGTGCACTGAACACAAACCTGTTGAAAAGAGAGCAACTGTTAGGAGTTGTTTTTTTTTTTTTGAAGAAGAAAACACTAACTATCAAGGGGTAAGTATTTAAGAAAGAGGTATGTCTTTATGTCTTACATTTTTTCCACTTATATTAATGCTTAATATTGTCTGTGAAACAAGTTAGTTCCTGTTATCACTTACATTGTATAAACAAAAGTCACCCTCACCAGAAAAATAAAAGACAAGGCCGTAACCCTTGAAGATGTTCCTGTGCTTGAAAACTTAGTAACAGCTTCATCCCTGACTGTAAGAAAGCACTGACACTAGAGAGTCGTCTCAAAAAGATAAATAACACACAGAAAACTTTAGCTTATCAACAATTACACACAGTCACCTTCTGGTTTTATCAATCAGCCATAAAAGTCCCTGTGCAAGTTGTTTCCATAGAAACAATGTATTCAAATGAGCACATTAATATAAACAAATTAATAAACAGTTTATCAATATAAAGTAATTATTATAATATAAATAGAAAATGAGAATTCAACAATGCCGTGAAGCGGAAAAATAACCACCACCATCAAAATGGAGTCTCAGACAACAGAGAACAGTACAACTAAAGCCAAGATGACTCATCTTTGATAGAAATATTAATTGTTTGGCTTTTTTGTGTGCCTGTTTTTTTTTTTTTTTTTTTTTTTTTTTTTTAAAAGATGCATCTTCTTTTTTGCCTATTCCATCACAAAGTTCATTCCCTAGCCTGTTTGGAAACGAGGGGAAAAATCTAGGAAAAATCTACTTTGCTCATTAAATTAGGATCTGATATAAACAACTGTTAAAACGGTCTTTTGTTCTTTCACTGATGATTTTAATTGCTCATCAAAACAGTACAAATGCTGCTTTTGTCCTAACATGCAAATGTGAATCGATTTTATCTGTATCAGTCAGATTTCTCATGGTTTTTGCATGTGTCCTGTGTATCTCTGCATGGTCCTGAGAACTAAATTGATTTCCACGAAAAGTAAATATTATCTTTTACTTTAAGGATAAAGCTGAACAAATTTAGCAAACCCATTACATTAAACTAACAAATTAGCAAATGAATGCCGTTTTCGGTGCGCTCTTTTCTTTTGGTAGCACCAACTGAGCAAATTTCAGTAGTAAGAACATTAAATAAAATGAGAATAAGTACATAAAGGGCATAAAACCAGCGGGCAGCATGTCCCAAGTCCCTGCAGGACTCATGCAGTGCCGCCACTTTCCAGATATGTACGAGAGTTTTTATGGCCGTAAGAATCACACAGAGCAAAACCGTTGACAACAATGACACCCTTCACCACCTCACTAAACCTCATCCACCTACAACACACAGCATGAATAATACGAGTACAGTCTCAATATTTCCATATTTTACTATACAGCTACACAGCAGATTTGCAGAGAAAACATCTTGGTGCTGATTAGATAAGAAGCTGTTCCACTGGACACCACTGATAAATGTGATGAATGCTGTTTATCCACCTGCTCATTTTTTCATGTGGAGGGGTTGACGGTGTTTATTAAAATTGGGCCCTGCGCAAAGAATTTTACAAATATGAAACACCCACAGGGCAGATATCCAGCATACAGTACTACCAGGTAATTTTTAAGCTCTGAAAATACCAAAGAACTGGCTTGAAGGCAGCCATTTCCAGAGAAAATGGAATAACCTGGTGGCCATAATCCTGCTAACCTATAATGCACAGACATCTGGTAAACAAGAAACGTGTTTTCAATTTATTGTCGGCTTAAACAACCCTTCCTGACCTACCCATCTAACCAGGTCTGTTCTGACACAAGACTGATGCTGTGTGTTGCTCCCAAACACTCCGTTTCATTCATTTGCTCGGTCTGAGTGGAAGGAGTAGCTAATGGAGGCAGCAGTGAGTCGATGCACAGATGGAGGACGTTGGCACTGGCCTGCAGGGCATTACGCTCTTTTACACTGTGGCCTTATGTTAAATAGCGGCTCGCATCTGCCCAACTGAATTCGAGTTTCCACTCAATTTCCCAAAAAGCTATTTCCGTCAGGCCTCAGCTGTGGGGTAACAGGTGAACAGCGGGTAGCAGGAGGCCTGGGAGTAGGACTGCAGAGTACAGACTGCCCATGGAGGCATTACCAATGGAAAGGGGAATTGAAATAAAGCATCACAATTTTAAAGAAGACAGAATAGAGATAGACATAACAGGCAGTGTGATGAGCAATAAGAGACGTGCTTGTCATGTGTGTAGGAACAGTGATGGCGCCATCAAGTACTTGAGCTCTTCAGAAACCATTAAGCACATCTATAGCTTGCATTAGTAGCTGCCGTTGAAAGACGGGTGCATTACAATGCCAACAAGGAGCACAAAAGCACTTACAAGGCTAGCTTGGACCATCTAGTCATTAGTAATGAATATTTTGACCATCCGTCCACGCTAATGGACAACTCACACAAACCAAAAAGTGGGAGACCAGCGCAATAATGGCTGACAATTCAGCTCTCTACAGCTGCACTGTCTTGTACTTCAAAAGGAAATTTGCTGTTAAGTGCAATAGGTGAGAGAGCTGGCCTTTGATTAACACCACTACATTGCTTTGAAGGGCTCAGCAGGCATAAACCATTCAGCAAAGCATATAGTTATCCACTCTGAAAGAGCCACAGAATGGCAACATCATTCTCGTCATAAAGCAAAAACAAACCATACGAATAAAACCGCTCATGCATGCTGCAATTAGTCTTTTATCTCTCTCTCTCTCTCTCTCTCTCTCTCTCTCTGTCTGCCTTGTGTCTGTGCTGTCTCTCTCCATCTCTATATTCCTGTGCCTGCACTCAAATTTTCCTGCTCTGGAGTTGAACGTCTACACAGCCCCAGAGTTAAAAGCCTTGCCTCAGGACTTGGAAACCGTTGTCTGTTTTACGTTATACACAAAGCTACGAGCGTTTTCACACCTGGCTCGTTTGGAGCATTTGTTAAGGAACCTGGTGCGTTTTCTCCCTTGGTTTGTTTTGTTTAGACATGTATGAACACGGCAATCGCGCTTGGATCTGCACCAAAACAACCGCAAACGACCTCTGGAGCGGGTCGCTTGTGGTGAGAAAGCAATCCGACCCAACGGACCAACGAACCAACCTGTATAGCAATGCATGATGGGAACTGCTTTACGTAAAAAGCGTGTTCGTTTTGCTAACAGCTTGCAACATGAATGGCGACCAAAGACGAGGTAAAATGCCTCACTGAAATTTGGTCTGAAACCTGCTCCTGAATAACTTTGTAAACCTTGATGTTTTTATGTGTTTTTGAAAGTGTTTAGCGAGCGTCTCAAGGGGATGGGCTTTAATCGCTACATGGAACATATAAATTAGCTAAATTATAATAACTACATCTAAAAAGAAAGCCTCAATAAGCTCACAGAGTTACTGGAACCCCGGAATGTGAACGGGCGCACTCTGACCAATGAGATGACAGTTTACTCACATGTGATTTGCTTAAACATGTTTTGTTACGCTTTGAAATGTTTGAAGCAAACCAAGCCAAGGAGAAAATACAACATTGCAGAATTTTCATTTTTGGGTGAACTATCCCTTTAAATTGTTACAATCAGTTACTCACCCTCTTGTCGTTCCAAACCCGTAAGACTTTCGTTCATCTTCGGAACACAAATAAAATTTTTAATAAAACCTGGGAGATTTCTGTCACTTCATTTACAGTCCATGTAACCGAAACTTTCAAGCAAATATTTTCAGTTCCACGTAGATCGCATTCACGAGAGAACCATGACACGTGCGTGTCGTGTTGACGTGAGAACGGACGGTTTGTTGTCGAGAGCGGACCAAAAAAATAAAGTTTGTTCAGTGTGACTCAGTTTGTATACAGCATCCCTCTTCCTCTGCTGTAGACAGTGCAGTGCTTCAGAGTCCGGCTGTATCGTGAGAGTGGACGTTCTCTTGTGAACGAGCTCCAGAGATCTATGTGGAAGTGAACATATTTCGTGAATAAAGACTTAATTTTAGGGGTTTTTTTTTGCGCACTCAGAGCATTCGTATCGCTTCATAAAATTGGGATTAAACCACTGGAGTCACACAAATTACTTTTACGACACATTTGTGAACTTTTTGGAGCTTGAACGTTTTGGTTACTGGACTGTATATAGAGGGACAGAAATCTCCCAGGTTTCATTAAAGATGTCTTCATTTGTGTTACGAAGATGAACGAAAGTCTCATGTGTTTGGAACGACATGAGGGTGAGTAACTGATGACAGAATTTTCATTTTTGGGTGAACTATTGCTTTAAGTCCCCATTTCGGAACAAAGCACAGATCTACAGGTCTGAAAAGGCCCCAAGATATTCTGACACCGCACATGCCTGAAACACATGAGAGACCGGCTACCTGTGCAGAGCAAACAAAGACCTTGATGTGAACCATGTGCGTGTGACGTGCATGACCTAGTCGAAACGTGTGTGATGTGAAATGTTACTGGGGTCAGGTGGCTACAACAGTCATGGAGTCAGCTGCAGGTCAGAACATGGCACACTTTCCTGATGACAATGAATCATCAGCTAACCCAGAAAAGGGGTTGAAGGGAACATCAACCCAGAGACAGTACACTCTTCTAATCATTTCTACTATTGCTTCTCGAGCACTTTTCTCACACACTCATTAAAAAACACCCACACACTAGTCATCTGCTGCTTTATATCCTGCCTCTTCAATACCACAGCATGTACGTCAGTAATACCCCATGCCCCAGCTCAACCAAACACTCTATTTAACCACACTTCCCAAAAACAAGCCATAAGTTCATTCGCACAAACACTCTCTCACATTCTCATACTGATCCAAAAGACACCAACACACTTCTGGTCTGAAAGCAGCTGATTCTTTGTTGATTTCATGTTTATTTTAGAAGCAATATCTAAAATATAAAAATAATAAATATGACCCTGGAAACTATGTCTATTTTTACACCCACCTTTACTCATAGCCTACAGCTGTTTTAGCGGACACTGGCTTCTTACCCAACATGATCTTTGCAGAAAGCCAAGGCAAGTTCATGAAGATGATAAAAACCTTTCTCCATCATTTTGGTTAAATATTTATGTTCTCTTAAAGTGGAGGTCTCAAATTATGTTCTAGACCAGGGGTTCCCAAACTATTTGAGCAAACAAACACAAACGGACATTTTCTGTGACCCCAAGCCTTGATCATCACGCATTTTCACACAGATTCCAGATTTATAATTTAGGACATTTCATCATATGTCAGTAACAGGCATGTAAGATAAGTGACAACTAAAAACCAAAGGAATATTTCCTTGCACTTGGCTTACCAGTCTAGTGGGAGTGGTGAGCTTAAACTTCTTGACCCAGCTTTTCAAAAATTCAGGAGATGTGTTTGAAAGGGCATATCTCTTTTCCACTGTAAAATCCAGCTTCTAACAATATTTGGATTTAATCCAGCTTCACGCTGACAGGAGCTTGCAAAGGGGATAATCATTTTCAGTGCACACAAAAAAATATCTGGGTACTCTTTCTGCAGTGAGTGTACCAACTTTCACATTCAATAAATGTGTCAGCGTGTTTTCATGTCCATTTATTTGACTTCTGTTGTTCCAGCGAGTCAAAACCATATGATATTTTGTTGAGGAACTAGCAGAAGTACTGTAGATGGATGGAGAAATTTGACCATTTTTATGGCTGTGTAGCGTGGCCTATGCTAGTGTAGCGTGGCCAGTTGCCAAGAAAAAAAAAAAGCATTTGCAATATTTATTAAAACATAGCTTGTTTAAATGTGACTCCCAGTGACAGCCCCATTTGTAAATCAATCCGACTACCAGTTTGGAAACTGCTGCTCTTCAAAACACTATTTTGTTCAAAGCTTGATTTCTCATCCATTTATGGCTGTTTGCCAGAATTCAATCATGGTGAAATCCACCACACCATGCATTTTTGCAACCCACAACATTGCTGTAGACTATGACTTCCAATGAAGTAGGCGCGTGTGATTTGAATAATGGTGTGTAGGGTTTACTCACATGTATGTGTGGAAAGAAAAACAGGTGCAGGGTGTGTTTTATGTGCAAATCATGTCTTCCGCAGGTGTAGTTTGAAACATTGGTTAGATGTCCTACAAGACCTCCATCCATCCATCCAACCATTATCTGTACTGGTTATACTACACAGGGTCGCAGGAGAGCCTGGAGTCTATCCCAGGGGACTCGGGGCACGAGGCGAGGGACACCTATCGCAGGGCACAATCACACACGCCCATTCACACACTAAGGACAATTTGGAAATGCCATTCGGCCTACAACGTATGTCTTTGGACTGGGGGAGGAAGCCAGAGCACCTGGAGGAAACCTCCAAAGCCTGGGGAGAAAATGCAAGCTCCACACACACAGGGAGGAGGCAGGAATCAAACCCCACAACTCTGGAGGTGCAAGGCAAACATGCTAACCACTAAGCCACTGTGCTCCTCATTCTACAAGACATGTGAGATAAGTTTTTAAAAATCTTTGAAATTTCCTTGTCAGAAAATGCATTTGGTATGAACTGGCATTTACAATTGCTGTTACAAAGCAACGGTTACCAAGCAGAAATATGCCACCCTGCACTTGTTTCCCTGTTTTAACACACCCATGTCGACTCAGTAAAGGTCTGTTCAATTACTGATGACTTACATCAGGCAGGTTCGATCAGGGAAACACTGCAGGAATAAACCAGGTCTGGAGTTTGATATAGAGACCACAAACAGAGTATGTGTGCGCACACACACGAGCACAGGCCTGTTACCTTCCACTGCTGCATCATGTCCATATATCGCTTTCCCTCTAAAGGCCACAACATTCCATTATATACATGTTAGAAGTATGTTATCCACCAGTCTCTGGTCCACCGTACATCTGACCTTGCATTAGGTTCTAGACCTTTGTAACTGCACTGTTGTGTGTTGTGTGTCCAACTGGGTACAATGGATGCCAAGGCCACATCTGTACCTTCCATCCATGTTCCTATACTTCACCATCCCTCAGGAATAATTCTAGGCACGAACTCCACCCCTGCCCTCCTTTCCTATTCCATCCATCAACAACAGACATGTTGAAATATTTAGTGTTTATGAGCAATCCGATGAACCACAGCCTAATGCCCCTTCTGCAAACCAGTCCCTGTCTGGGCTCTTAGTGTCTGATGTGGCCTCCCACACACACCTGCTCCACTTACACCATCCTTTTTCTCCTCTTTTCTAGCATTCTTTACATCCTAATATCCTTTGCGTCTCTCTCCCACACCCGTCTCTCTTTTTGTCCATTACACAGAGTGGTAGCTTATCATCAGCAGCCATGCATTACGAGGCTGGATCTGCTCAGCAAACCTCTAAACACACAGTCTGTACAGAGCAAACACGTCACACAGGAGCAAACACTCACACACAAGAACTATCACTCAGACAAACACACACACACACACACACACACACACACACACACACACACACGCAAGCACGCACTGAGCTGTTAACAGTTAACATCTCTCGCTATCGCTCTTCCCCTCCACTCTTGCACAACTATTGAAGCAATTTCTGCAGTTTGGCTCAGTAAACATCAGCTCTAATTGCAAGTGCATGTGGACTCTTCGTGAATGACAGCTTTTAGTTCTGTGTTCATAATTTCCATTCGTATGTTTGCAAATCCAGCCTTGGATTATAACTGAAGCTAATTAGGTATTAATTAGTCTCTAGTTGTTGGTGTGTTTATTGTTTGTAGTGATTGTTAGTCACACTATGCATTTATGCTGCTGTGGGGAGTAAAATAAGCAGCAGCCCTGCTGGGAGTTCAATCCCCCCCTCCTTCCCTCCTTTCATCGTCCTTCTCCTAAATCTTTAGTCATGCTTGTGTTCCTGAGGAAAGCAATCAGATAGCAGCCATCTGACTACAGTTAATGAAGGTCCACTCTAGCCATTATGCTGCACACACTGAAAGACCCATAGACTAACAGAAACGGTTTTGTGTGTGTGGCAGCCTGTGAAAACCCTTCACATTTGAATTTTTTGACATTTTTAAAAGTCTAAATAGGTTTCAACTACAGCCAACACGTTTCTCTTTTGCATGCATCTCAACCAGAACCATTTAATCCAACTCCACTGAAAGACACACTGCCTACCCTTACATTTATAACCTAATCTACTTATGGAGAAACAACATTACTGCCAAATTGTAAAGAAGTACAAGTTCACAGTGGGAAATCAGTTAACTGAACTGATCAGGCGTGTCTCTTTTTTGCTATGGCACATAGCTATCCAACATCCATCCATCCATTCTCCATACCGCTTATTCTACACAGGGTCGCCACAAGCCTGGATCCTGTCGCAAGGGACTCTGGGCACAAGGTGGAGGACACCCTGTACGGGGTGCCAACCCATCGCAGTAGCTATCCAACAACTTAACCAAATTGTAAGAAAAGTACGCTTAGCTAGCATGGTGTTAGACATTTTTGGGTAGACTGACTTAATTTATCACTGTGTTTGTTAATTTGGCTCCTTACTTGACATGATCTTTGGAGGCAGACAGCCAAGGCAGGGTTGTAACGCACATCATCTTTTAAAAAAAAAAAAAAAAAAAAAAAAAAAAAAGTTGTTTAAATCATCAGTGCAACTAGATTAACCTCTTGAGATCTGGCTGAAACCTCAGACAATGCATTACATAACTGATTCTCAGATATTTGCCATAGTCAGGATGCATTTGTCCCATTATCTCAGTAAAAAAAAAAACAAACAAACAAAAAAAAAAAAAAAAAAAAAGAAAAGAGCAGATGTTGCTGTGGCTGAATTATAGCCAAATGGCCACAAAAGGCAATAAAAAAGATGAAACACTGGGTTTTGACCAAAACAGTTTTTCTGCCAAATAATTTGACATCTCTACTTCAAAAAAACATAAAAACATTTTACCAAAAATATAACCTACGTTTCAAATAATATAACCTACTTTTCAAAAATATAACATTCCCACATACTTATTTAGGTTATGTACAGCAAATGTCTGAGAATCAGCTCTGTAATGCATTTACTGAGGTTTCTACAGATCTCAGGAGATTAATCAAGTTACATATGATTGATATATTGATATTTATATTCTATATATTTACTACACATTATTATTAGTATTTTTTTTATTATTATTATTATTATTATTACTACTTTTGCATAATTACATTTGGCATGCAGGAATCCAGATCATTCCAAAGCATTCACAAACACACTCCTCACAACAGAAGGAGTGATCATTTTGATGCAATGCCTTAAGCTCCTACTGTAATTATAGTCTTGCAGGTCTTATGTCTGGAGTAAATTAGCCTGTTTTCTAAGAAACAGTGTTACTAACCAGCGCTAACTCAGTCTAATTACTGACTGCAGGAGAAAGTCAAGATGACAGCTCACACGTGTACAGTCAGGTCCATAAGTATTTGGACAGTGACACAATTTTCATAGTTTTGCCTCTTTACACCACCACGATGGACTTGATCATCCACTTTAGTTGTCTTCCATGGTCTTTAAGGCCTTTTGGTGATGCTGAGCATGCCTGTGTATTCCTTCTTTTTAAGAATGGACCAAATTGTTGATTTGGCCACTCCTGAAGTTTCTGCTATCTCTCGGATAGGTCTGTTTTGTTTTTTTCAGCCTAATGATGGCCTCCTTCACATGCATCGACACCTCTTGGACTCCATATTGAGAGTTCCCATGAACAGCTACCAAATGCAAATTCAATACTTGGGGCTGTGTCCGAATATCCCTACTACCCTAGTATACAGTAGGCGAATAACAGTATGCCAAAGCAGTAGTATGTCCGAATTATTAGTATTCATAAAACAGTGGGCGAAAAATACCCGGATGACCTACTGCTTCCACCCAGATTCTGCAGTATGGAACCAATCGACACTGTGGTTACTGCGCTATCCCATAATGCAACGGGACAGACGCGGAAGCGCCGTCAGAATCCGCACCGTGTAGTACGCCCGGATTGTGTTTATGCTTACCACTTATACTGATCAGTACGTCCTGTATCAACGGACAAGCAGGTACTGAATCAAATGCAGTAGGTACAGTCATAGTATGCGAGTTGGGACAATCCAGACCTTTTATCTCCTTAATTTGTCAAAATAACAAGGAAACAGGCCACACCTGGACATGAAACTGCTAAACAGTTAATTGTCCAAGTACTTTTGAGTCTGTGAAAATGGAGGGATTCTGTAAAAAACTGCTATAATTCCTAAGCGGTTAATGCAGTATTTTTGTTAAACCCTTTGAATTGAAGCTGAAAGTCTACACTTCAATCACATCTTGATTGCTTCATTTCAAATCCATTGTGGTGGTGCATAGAGGCAAAATTACAAAAAATGTGTCACTGTTCAAATAGTTTTGGACCCAACTGTATGGAAAATCAGGAGAATATAATATGAGATTATGGTTCAGTTTAATTTAGGGAGGGTCTGAAGGCACTGTGGCTAATACCTTATATGACTAAAATGCTTTGAATTCTCTCTGGGGATAGAAACATTTCCATATGGGTTTGGGGGTCTGTGTTTTGTGTCAGCCTTGACTATAGGGGTGTGTTCAGCTGCTCTACCCTAACAAATGCACATACCAGGACTTCCTTAAAATGTAAGGTTAAAAAAATCAGGCCAGTCATTAAAGATGACCCCCTGCTCAGAGTTGAGTATATTGAGGAAAGTTTTACTGCAGGGGGGGCGTGTTGATCATGCTTCTCAGGAACTGTGAGACAGCCTGAGGCAGGGAGGGGACTACAGGAGGTCGGAAAAAGATCCTGTTTACCAGGCAAGGGGAGGAACAATGTTAACACCCACATACACACACACACACACACACACACACACACACACACACACACACACACACGGGTGTTCCCCTCTTATCAAAGCCTATTCAGGGAAACCCTGACATGACATAAATGCCCTGTGCTTCGCTTCTCTTCTCTTACTTGTACACATGACAAAAACAAATTAGCCTTTAACGAACATTGATACGCATATGCATGGGCAAAGACATGCATCACACAAGCACAGCCTTTGGGAATTACGTTCACACAAAGC
Source organism: Cranoglanis bouderius (assembly GCA_023630585.1). Lineage (NCBI taxonomy): Eukaryota > Metazoa > Chordata > Actinopteri > Siluriformes > Cranoglanididae > Cranoglanis > Cranoglanis bouderius. The sequence goes on from CM042535.1 coordinate 24,563,028, forward strand.
AAAAGATGAGGCAATAGAGATAGCAATACAACTGAGATAGGGATCAAGACACACCCAGCACAAACAAGTCCAGCATCAGGAGCATCAGGAATTTTAAAAAATGCGTAACTTCTTAAACAAGCTTTAACAAGCTACATATGAAAGAAAACAAAAGCAAAGAAATGCAATCATCCTAATGAGAAGAGAACATTATTAGCAATACATCTACATACTGTTAGCAAATGACTACAACTGAAGATGCACACGACAGCGAAAACATCCGACAGTGACCCAGCACCAGTGTTAAAATCTGAACATGCATTGACATTTAGTGATTGACTGTTTTTCTTCACCATGCCCTAAACGTTAAAGACAAATTAAGAATAGTGTAAGAGTCTGGACCCTATTATGATGTTCTCACACACATACACACTTGGGAGCTTGGTATCATTTGGGAGACCACTGGGAGTTTGTCATTAACACCACATTCTTGGGTCTTCAAAACAAGAACGTTCTCACGGCATCAGACAAACGCTGCAACGTTACTGACATGACTGACTGAGTACCAATATCCTATTTCTATGCAGAACAGGGAGTGACTGCACGTGTGCGTGTCTGGAGTCTGAAGGTACTTTGCATGACCGCGGGATAGTTGAGTGCTCTGTGTAAAAGTAGTGTCGAGTGCAGGCGGTCCTGCTGAGGCGAATGGCTCCACTTTGCTCTGTGCACAGCAGGCTCTCACTCTGAGCCATCGCGTCTGTGCTGTCAGGCTGAACATGGTTCTTCAGGCCTGTTCCTCGCGCAGCAGGAGAAACAATACGAAAAACACTGAAACACTGAAGAGATACAGAACGCGGAGAGTGCTTGACAGAAGAGCATACGCTAACTATGCTCCATTTGAACTTAATAACCCATTTTCTTCCTGCGACAAAATGAATAGGAATTTCACTGGTAATAGATTTTTAGAGAAAAGTGAACGGAATAGCAGTCAGTGTTAACATACTAGATTACTGCTCACTGGTTTGTGAACCTGAAGCCCACTCAGTTTGACCTTATTACACTCAGTGTTGTAGGCTAAAGGAAAGTCAGAGCCAGGCCTCTCTTAAGAGATCCATGACATCTAGTGCAAACCCTTAATAAAGACTTCAGGCATAATAAATTTTGGCTTTGTTCACAGAGTTAGGCTTTTGAGATTGTGTGTAACGTGCCGTTGTCCCATAGTCTCCCCTAACTATCGCCAATTGACGATAGTATCGCCTGTGGCTCTGAGGGGAGGAAGGGAGTTATGAGACGGCTCTAGCAATGTCTAGCATTAGAGTTTAGCTCGTGTTTCCTTTGGCTTAATTACCAATTAACAAGGTTAAGAACGCTTAAAAACTGAAGCTGGGACTGTAAATAACTGTCACGATAAATATGACTAGCTGTAACCTAGCTCATTATGAAATGTAAACAAAATAATATAAACTACATGTACATGTGCTCTGTGTTGAACAGCAGCGGATATACTCATTAAATTCTTGTATAATGAAGTCGCCCTGATAAACAACATATTGCGTCATTTTCTTAATTTAAATCTCCGTTCATGTTTTGAGAGCGAGGACGTTCACGCCTTTATCTATTTGGCAGAAAGGACAAGGGAAGCTAAGATACATCAGAGAAAGATGTTTTGTTGCTCTGCTCCAAAGTCAGACAGCAGGCTGTTATGGTTCGTACGAGATAAAAGAAAAAGGTGAAAAGGAAACTCGTATCACCAGAGACAACACTTTATTTTTGTCAGTCTTAAAGCTGCAGACACCACATTTTCAGACAGACATTTAAATCGTCCAACTCGATTGCTTTTGTGATGGATTACATTACATTTCTGATACTGTCATCAGTCTTCCTAAGCTTAATTCCCTGACTATTCAAAGTTGCATTCTCCTGGTCATTGCTGAACTCTCTCACACTCCCTCTCCCTCTCTCTCTCTCACTCCCCCTCTCTTCCACACACTCTCTATCTCACTCATGCTCTCTCTCTCTCTCGTGCACACACACACACTCTCCAAGCTATATCTAGTGAATTGCCGTGAAACGTTTCAGTTGATCATGGATAAATATGTAAACGGATGCTGACAAATGATCGTGTTGGTCACATGGACAAATAGTGGCTAAAGGAAACAATATTTCTTCATTATGATAACAGAATTAGCTGCATATAATTTGAGGAATTTAGCCACATTAGCTGCAATATCAAACATTGGAAGTACTACTGTTAGGAAGCGACTTATACATGACTGCTCACATTACTTGTATATTCTCCCAGTATTCTGTTGATTCTAGGAGGACTGACCTCAACACATAAGGAAAAATGTGTGCAGTTACTTTGTGAAAGATTAAAAGGTAATGTGAAACACTGCTGTGGCTCAATGTGTGTAAAACCCCACACTGAACCAAAGCACACGTTTCGTAGACTGTTGTAAGTTTGCAGCCCAGTTCAAATGCAAACATGGGATGAAAAAAAGAATATTACTGACCAGCCCCATTCCAAAACAAATAAAAATGAAAAGGTTTTCCGTTTGCTTTTCGTTTCCTAAAACGGTTAGAAGCCTTTAGTGTAGCATTTACACTTCCGACGAATAAAACAACTAATTACAACTAACTGACCGAATGATGCACAAGAAAAGCTTTTATACTAGCTTGTACTATTTTCTGAGCCTACAAAGTGTGTGTAAATGTAAATGAGAAAGCAATTTATAGCCTCTCTTGCTGATTTGTGAACAGATTTAGAGAATAAACTCGATGGAAAGAGAAACAGAGAGAGGAAAGGGGGGGGGGGGGGGGGGGGGAGGAAAAAAAGCTTTCGAAGAATGAAAAAGAAGAATTGGTTTTCCCTCCTCTCTGGGAAACTCACATTGGATCTGAAGAATGACTCAGATCCACAGCCACGTTCTCTCCCTCAAATACTCCTGTCTACCTGCTTAATAAAAAATCAACCCTCAGCCACGTCTAGAGTGTCTAGTATGCCACTTCTGAATTCCCTAGATCACCTGCAGCTCTGCCAGTCTAAATTCAGCACAGCAGTCTCTCTGTGATAGGCTCATTCGCAGCCAGACAGAAGGTTGACTGAATGATATGGCAGGAAAAAGGTGATCACAATGTTGCATTTTGCTGAGGTTTTGCTAACAAAACCATGGAGCCACATTATGAACAAAACTAGAATTTTAATCATCGTTTACAAAAAAGGAAACACTTAAACGTATAATACAGGGAAATAAAATGACTGGTACAAACACAATCATACTGTCATATCAGCCAGCTATGACGGCGTTGCACCAGACTCAAGGAACTTACTTAGAGATTTCACATACACATTTATAGATAGCAACTCTGTAGCACTTGAGAGTGTTATGTCACACCACAGTGCCTTGTGGGAAATCTGGCATATTGTTTAGATGCAGACAATCAGTGCATTCAAATTAGCGTTCACATTCTCTAGCTAGTTTCCATTCAAATTCAGTGTTATTGCAGGAATGGTGGTAATGAAAATAGACAGAGGAATATCACTGGAGGAAAAGTGAAGGAAGCAAGGTCTCTAAAGTGAAACAGAGAAGGTGACTAGTTTGGGCAGATGACAGATTGATCCCACTATGACGTGTAGCATGGCAATGATTCCCAAGCCCAGTATGCCAAATAATACATAATTTGGCATATTTAGCTTTTTTCCTCTACCAGAGTGGACAATTCAAACAATTTATACTGAAATCTAAAGAAGCAGGTGATTTAATCATTCATTTTAAAACACATTCTAATGTGAGGCCACGTATTCAGAAGAAAGTGGAAATCTGGCAACAGAGGATGAATCTTTGATATGTTAGGAAAGCTCACAGTGGGGACAGGCTCCATTCCCACCTCATCTCCTTCCTCCCTGCGGAACTAACATGCCTCTTGTCCAGGAAACTAAAGCCATCTGTTGTTTGTTTAGATGCATGGAGTGTATTTGAATGGGTGTGAGAATGGGTGTGTGAGGGGGAGGCAGAGAATATGTAAATGATATGGAAAGTGCCGCTAGAGACTTTGTGTGCACATAAGTGCAGAGCTATGTTTCCAAGCATAGTGGTGCTTATTAATATATATATATATATATATATATATATATATATATATATATATATATATATATATATATATATATATATATATATATAGAGAGAGAGAGAGAGAGAGAGAGAGAGAACACCACCCTATTCCAAATCATGATTTGGAATTAGACTGAAGGCAGAGTTAGCAGGAATTTCATAGATGTGTTAAACTCATAAATGACCCAGGTCAAGGTCACATTAGCTGACTACAATGACAAAGAACTACACACAAACGCGCAGACAGAGCTCTGTTTGATCATCACTTAAAATACTGCCAGGATCAGAGCCATATACAAACAAACCTTTAGAAAATGATGCTGCCATGGAAAGATTACAGATGCACTGTTTTCATAGCATGCGTAATCAGTGACTGTCACACAAACTCATGCTGCCGACCTCCAATGCGAGCACAGCATAATGACATGGCAAACCATCTGAGCTCACTCAGGTGTCGGTGTGCGTGTGTGTGTGTGCGTGTGCGTGTGCCAACAACTGCTCCCGGGGAGACCATGAGAGCTTTTCTGACTCAAAGAGCTTCCAGCCTTGTGCTAATCCGCCTCATCACAACTTTGGACCACACTGAAAATGCGAGGTCAAGACCTTAGACATTAGTCAAGGGCCATCCGCTGAATCAGGAGAGTGCTCTCATTGATCGGCCTCTCCAATGTTTACACGATTTATTCGCTCATATAGAGCAATACTGATCTTCTCCAGTGGTCTCTGAAAGCGTATTAAACCTCATGCTGAGCTCTAGTGTACTTGCAGAAGCTGATTAGTCACAGCAGGACCACAGTGTTTTGAAAGAAGCATCAGCAAAATCCTTGTGCAATCGGTCCATGACTGTTTATTTCCTTGTTAAATACAGAGGAGGAATTGTGGGGAAATTGAGTCACGACATGTAGGAGATGTTTACAGGCAATAATATTAGCTTGTATACTAGTGGATGAACTGTCATTCATTTGTAAGGTTTCTAAAAGTAATGTTTATAGATAAGAAAAAACGGATTACTGTATTAATAATCAATCACGACTTAGGACACTGGTCAAGCGACCAGTCAGTAATACACATTGTTTTATTTGACAAAAGCTTTACTCCAGTGTGTATGTCTGGTGCATCCTCTGTAATCCGCAAATGAATTAAAACAAAAACAAACAAACAAAAAAAAAAAACATGAAGATGGAGACCAGCCTAAAATTTCACAGGAGCTTTTTTTTTTTTTTTTTTTTTTTTAAAACCTCTGGCCACTATAATGACAAGTCAGTAAACGTGTTAAGATGAAGGAGAGGGAGAGAGAGAGGTGGAGAGAGAGAGGGGGAAAAAACAGCAACAAGTCAATTCATCTCATTTCATTTTAATTCCGAGACAGGTTTAAAAAAAAAAAAAAACGACTTACCAAGAAGGACCCAGGCTATAATTAGCCATTTGCTATCCATCGCTGGAGAATGAGTGTCCCAGTGTCGCTCCCAAACGAGCTAAACTCAAACTTCCTTCTCCTCACAATGCAGCTCCAGCACCGACACCCACTATAATTCCCTCAGACCCAGGTTTCAGCTCCAGACAAACACGGTGCCGTTTTACTCTCCGACGAAAAGATGTTGCTGTGTCGCTCCTGGCAATAAAACACGAATATCCGTGTGTGTTTCTGTGTCCACGGTTTAGACACCAGCACTAGAGTATATACTCCCGTTCAAGTGAAATTATATCCAGTATTGTGTCCTGTCTGTTGAGACGGCTTCCCCCCAAAAAAAAAAAAACAACAACAAAACCACCACCAACAACGCGTCTGTAAATGCTACAGCTGCTGCCCACGCTTCAGAGGAAACACACGGCAGTTTGTGGGAGAAAGTGGATGAATGACTGCCTCACACACGACTCGTCGATAAATATCAGTACCTTTTTTTTTTGGGTCAGGAAATGTCTGAACGGTGAAGGACACCTTTACAGCTCGGCGCCGTGTTCTCCAGCTCAGTAGCTAACGTTAGTGTGGATATATTCCTATTTATAAATGTATGTGTGTGTTTGGAGATGCTCCTCCTGCGACGCCTCACCTTCAGCAGCAGAGCAGTGAGAAGAAGCGCCCACCTAAGGTCGCCCAACCCATTTTCACTTTGCTGTCAATGACAACAAGAAGCCGGTTTTCGAGGGTATAAATATAATCACGCAGTTTTGTTGCGTTCGGTCTCGCGCTCCTCACGCCGCAGTGCTTCTCCTGGTCAATCCGGGATTATCTGTCGTCTCGCGCTCACTCTGTGTCCCATAAAGCGTGGGGGCTCTTCAGGGTTTGAAACAAACAAACAAACAAAACAGCGAGTTTCGTGTGATTGCAATGAAAACAAATATACGGTTTATCAAAAAGTACCAGCCAGAAAAAATGAAATGTTTCGATTTGTCGAAAGTAACAATAATGTTTGTATAAAAATTGTTCACCGGTTCCTGTTAAATGCCGGGGGAAATGTTCACTCTACCGACTCAGCGTCTGAGAGAATCGAATATCCCAATTAATAAAATATTTTCATTCAGGATGTTGTTTTATTCTTGTAAAATTCGTATCTGCTGTTTAACCTTTAAAAAAAAAAAAACCCTTTTTTTTTCTTTCCCTTGTCCGAAACTTACCTCATGAGCAATTGCAGCCTATGGTCCTCATATTTCAAAACTAGCAGGCCCCTCCCCCTTAGCCGGTTAGTCTGCCTCCTAGGTGGTGCTTTTCGTTAAGCCCCGCCCCCACACCCAGAGAGCTCTTCTCTCACCACGCCCCCTAGCTGCAAAAAGGAAATCCAGACATTACTGTGGGTTGCATAGCGTAAACACAATTTCTAAAATACATTTAGGCGAAGCACATAAGTATCCTTTGTCAATCTTGACTTTAATACAAATTTTGTTTAATAGTAAAATACTACCCAAGTAGTCAGTGTCTCTGTCAACACCAGAATCTGTTTTGCAAAGACTGGTGTCTTAGTGGTATTGTATTTATGCATGTATATACAGTATGTAATCAGTTTTCATCCCATCCACTATAAACCACAATGTACTGAGTGCCGAAAACATGTAGCTTTGCAGGAAGGCATGGATCTAAGTACTGTATTTCCCATATTAATAGAGCAAGGCTAGTGAAGACTAAAAGATAAAAGAACCTCAATATTTTATTAATTGCTTAAACACTCAAACATTTTAAAAAACCTATTTGAAGCTTTCAAAATCTGAGATGCAGTTAGTTTTCTGAAAAAAAAAGTAAGATAAAATGATAAGCTGCTTGTTTGGATGAGCAGTTGGTGAAAAGTGCCTTTATTATTGGCCTCATTCCACTTTCACTGGCATACATTCACCTCCAAGAGCAGGGACAATTCAGCGCAAGGTCAAAAGCACCTGCCAATCTCACACAGATAAAATGAAAGTAGATGAAACAGGATATGAGCATATTCTGGCATGGTGATGTGATGATGGTGATGATAATGTCACCTGAGAGGTCATTCTACCTTATGTGCACCTGGACGATAGTTTGAGCACCTAGTCATTACCAGAAATGAATCCTTCTATCAATGATATTCCATTGAGGCCAGGACAGAGGTGACAGTATCACCGTGAATAAGAGCTGATTGATTGATTTAAATGAGACTAATATAAAAGTGAACTTATGAAGACTAATGGATCAAGGTTTATGGGAGAAGTTCCTCTATCATCGTTTGGCTAATGCAGTCTTAGTACATGAGAGAAATAGTGCATCATGAAAGCAATCCGACTGTGACATGTGATGTGACAAGTTTCATTTCACGTCAAAGTGTGGAACTGAAGAGTGGAGGTGTTTGCAGTGACAATACTTTTGATGCTACCAAGTGAGGTCAAACAGTGTGATGTAAGCAATTTTTATTTTTTTTCCATATGGAGGAAGGTTCATGTGGTTTAACTGGAAAAAGTTATTTTTAAAAAATTGAGGATTAAGTTGTAAGAACCCTAAGAATTACTCCCTGTCAGATAAGAGCAGTGTTTTATTTGTGTTTCTATTGCATGACCCTGAGTGGGGATTAGTTATAGATTAGCTAGTACTCCAGCATCCTCAGGAGAAGTGGAACCAGTAATGGAACAGGTAGGTGGTGTTGTCACCAGTAAGCTAGAATGGTGTAATGGTAACCCCAGTGACTGCAATGCTTTCATGCTTCAGTACACTCTCTAAAAGGTCTCCTTTGTTCTCTTACTGCTCATGCAAAAAGTGTGAGAATGGCCTGTTGTTACCTGGGAATAACAGGAAACAGAGTTTGAACAGGTTTTACGACCAACGTTTAGACTCTGATCAACCACTTTATGGAGGGCAGGGTATATGGTGAGCATTTGTGTTCAGCTGGATAGTAGGACTGCTGGGCTGCAGCTCATATCAGGGCGTCAGTGATTGTTGACTGTATAACCTTTTCTTTCAAACAGGGAGTCTGAATAAAACCTGTATGGTTAACACTCCAACTGTTATTAAAGAAATACTTGAGAAAAAAATCTTCTCTCTCTCTCTCCCTCTCTCTCTGTTTGTCTTTTCTAACTGGGATACATCTTACCATTACTTCACCTCTGGTACAATAGTTTAGGCTATCTCAGAGCAGTCAAGTAGCCTCTGACTCTGACATCCTGGCAGTGAGTAGAGGCTGGAATGCACCCAGGCTCATTAATGTTTATTGCCAAAAGGATTCAGCAAGACCAAAGCCACTGAGCTACCAGGCCAGTTGAGTGTACCATCACGTTGCTATACAGCACCGCACTGTTACATTCCCAGGTCTATCAGGTCTTTGAAGGAGACAAAGGCAATAGAGGTCTACATCCAGGAGGCACTCAGCCAGGGCTTTATTTGGTTCTCAGCCTCACTTGCATTGGCCAGTTTTTTCTTTGCTTTTCCTCTGCCTCTATATTGACTACTGACAACTGAACAAGGTCACTATCAAGTATCATTACTCCATGTCTTTGGTGCCTGCAGTGCTGGAGCAAATGCATACATGCATGCATACTGAACTACAAAGTCCTTACAACCTTATTTGTATCTAGGGAAGTGATGAATAGAGTCAGGCTTTCACTATGTCTATGCATTATAAATACCTCACCATGCTGTATGTCCTTGTCAACATTCTGTCTGTGTTCCTCTTCATCAATGACTTCCATGAAACGCTGCACCAGTTTGCTGAAGCCAGATACAAAAGAGCAGTATTGGCTAGGTTAATCGACCAACAATTGCGGGTGAAATTGGAGCTGAACTGCACAAACTAAGTTAACCCTCAGGACTGTGTGGATGTTTCAACAGTGTTTATTATTGACCAATTTCTACCACTGCAAATGACATGTACTTTTTAATCATGTGTTTTGGTTTACCATAATTCACCTCTCAGGTATGGCAGGCCCTCATAGAGTCCAACATCAGGGCACCACCCTGAGACCAACAGCCAGATGGACAGATTGACCCAGAGCAGCAGGTTTCTACTTAGCCAGTATTGGGGTGGAAAGGGGGATGGTGCAATCCTGATTTAGGTTGATAACATATCCTCAGAAGACTAGCAGTCTAGTTTGCTTTTTATACTTGCACAGTGTAAAAAGCTCATATTATAACAGTTACTTTTTTGTCTATCATGTAATAAATCATGTAATAATTATTTGCATTTGTATCTTCTCACTTTCCCAAGTTACAACATTTACAGCATTTGTTGTGAGTTCATTCCAGTGGTAGCTGGTGGTTTTTAAAATAGGGGAAGCACAAGTGTCAAGATCTGTTGGTCTGTCATCTTGTTTAATTCCCAGTCTATCCTAATAAGTAAGAGCATCAAAATTCAAGACAACAAAATTAGTAGTGTCTGCAATGTCATGCTAAAAAGTAGCTAAACTGCTAACTAGTTAACTAATTTTCACTGAAGAAGGCAGAGACAGCTAGCTAGTGAGCTAGCTAGACCTAAAAAAAAAACAACAACCCTGAAATGAATCCAAATATAACAAATAAAACATAACTTTAAACTTACAATTTATTTACAGTATTAACCAATTACAAAGATAAAATAACAAGCTATACTAGTTACTGTAAACCTCTTAAGGATTCTGTTACTGACTGACTACTGCAGCTCTGAGTGCTCTGTGAGTCTGACTGGCACTGATATGGTTACGTTTGCAATGGCAGTCATGTTCATTACTGTTTCAGTGACTGGCAGTTGGTTATGAGGTTGCACCACTTTGAGAGATCTCTCAATCATCATGTGGAGAAGCCATGCTCCTGGGCTGGACAAGTGAATAGAGCACTGGCCAGTAAACATGGAGATAATTTTTTCTACACAAAACCCATTCACCCACACTCCCATTTACCCCCAGAGAAGCAAAGCATCTGGGTGGGACCCAAAATGATGTATTAAAAGCATTTTGTCCAATGAGCATTAATCTTTGCTTCCATTAAAACACAGGGCATAATGGAAAATAATTTGCCCTATCGTCCAGATAAGATGAACTTGAATCCTGGCAGTGCCACAGCCATCTGTGGCTGGGAGTCCAAGAGAGGGAGGGAAGAGTAGCATACTCTCTGCCCTATCAATCACTCTTTCTGACACTAGTCAATCATTGGCATTTGTGAGCTCATGGATATGGAAGTGGACAGATAGTGCTTTCCTCTGTATATGTTATACTGCCTTGTGACACAGCATGAGAAGCAGTTTGAAAAGATGCAGTTGGCTGGCTTCACATGTCTTGTAGGAAGCACATGATTGGTATTTGGCGCATGATAGGGGAGAATTGGGGAATTGGCCAAGACTAAATTAGGGGGAAAATCAGGAGAAAAAAAACAGTGTACTTGAGTCTGCCCTATGAGCACATAGAAGCCACGTTTCACTGGGTTTCTATCGGCAGCATGTTGGGCGCTTCAAATGAGATTTTCACATGAATTTTTGTCCACCAATTTGCAGTTTGCGCTAATGCAGTGAGATATCTGATCATTTGATTTTCGAAAATATAGAATTTCACTAAGATGTATAATATAGACACAGTTCTACGTTTAATATAGAAACATTTAATTGCCACATTTTAATGAAAGTTTTGGGGAAGCCAGGCTGCCCACTTACTCAAAGTTTGATTCATATTAAATCAAATTAAGTCATGCTCTCTTGTTATTGTGAGAAATATGCATTGCCTTAAATTTTACATGAGGTTAGGTTGCTTTCTGAGAAAATTTGAATGAATAAGAAATATGAAATCTTGAGAATATTTTACTTCTTTGTTTGTGTGCTCATTGCTGTGATTGGCAACTGTGTCAGCTTTCAAATATGAAGTGCACTATATAAATGCAGTGAACATTCTTGATAAAATGCACATAGGGCAGTATAAAATAGAATTGATTTTCAAATAACCTGTTTTTTTTTTTCTAGATTCTAGCCTTTTTCCATTTTCCATTAATTTCCCCCTCTGTTTCTTATCACAGCGTTGTAACCAAACAGTTCTTTTATTCCTTGAGTTTTGCTCATCTTTTTTGCCCTCTCTAAAGATAGACTGGTTCATTCATTCGCTTATTATATGTGATCTCTTTGATGAACTGTTTCATAAGTACTGCATAATCACATTTTTAACTCTCTCTCTCTCTCTCTCTCTCTCTCTCTCTCTCTCTCTCTCACACACACACACACACACACACACACACACACACACACACACATATTGACAATGGATGAAATGTATAACAAAGCATGCCACAAAGAGAAGGACATGGACTAACAGTTGTGTTATTCAATTAAATTCAATTATATTTGTATAGAGCTTTTAACAGTAGACATTAATCAACCCAGAGGCAACCATGGCAAGGAAAAACTCCCCAAGATAACCTCAGAATGAAACCTTGATAGGAACCAGAATAAAAAGGGAACTTGTCCTCTTTTGAGTGACACTGAAGAGTGGGATTATAAACTATTCCTCTACAACTGTATACTGTAAAAAAGAAGTTCAGTATGAGCACAGTGTGAATAGGAGTCCTAGGATAAGCACAGAACAGTTACAGTATCCAGGTGAGATTTTCCACTGAAGCAAGAGTGAGACTTAAAGTGTTTCATCCACAGCAGCAGAAAGTGAGTCACAAATGCAGAATCTCCAAGCAGAAATAGAGCATCATTATCACCCTAGACTGTCATTAATAGCGCCAGCAACCTAGGTAAATAACAAGATTTGGCCCATCAATACCACAACAAAGGCTCCATGAGTAAACACAGTCCAGCTGGCCATTGTGCATGCCTGTGAGAGCACAATGGCATTCACTTCACACTCTCAGATAACCTGCAGCTGGATGCAGCCAGTGCACTCTCACAGACCACTGCAGTCATCAGTCACCAAAAGCAGTGCCATCACTAGCACTATAGAAAAATATGCATGGTAAATTGTGTATGGAATGATCACAAGTTGGCCCACAAATGTATTTACTTTGACCTTTTATTTGAAACCCAAATATTAAAGATGAAGTAAATATTACACACTGAACTGTTCAGTAATTATTACTCATTTCTGAGCCTTTAAATATGTTATTGCAATTGCAAAGAGAGTTTAATGAACAGTTCAGGCAAACAAATCCAAATTGTGAGGCAGAATCATAGTCAAAAAACATGCAATGGGTGATGTTCAAAGAGTACAAACAGGGCAAAACCAAAAGACAGAACCTAGAGTGTAAACAATATGAAAAACCAGAGTAGCGATAAACAATAAACTGCTTGGTAAGATCAGGTACAAACACACTGAGCAATACTTTGCAATGAGAGTGTGAGTCGTTGAGTGTCCTTATATATTGTGTGGTAATTGTGCACAGGTGTCTGTGATCAGAAGTCAGGTGAGTGTGAACATGACAAAGTCTGTGCATATGGGGAGGTGTAGTGTTTGTCGGCCATGTTGGTAGGCTGAGGTGTGTCCTGGGAAGCTGAGTTCTCTGTTGGTGCAGGGATTGACCTGACAGTTAGTAATATATACATAATTGTCTCCAAAATATTTTTTATTTCAACTTATAACGAGGTGGAAAGCTTGAAATTGGTAATTAAGCAATCTGACAGAAAATTGGTGCAATAACGTAAATTAAAATACTTAACATGTGTAAAAGTGATAATAGGAACACACATTAAGCATGAATTAGTAAAAAAAAAGAGTTTCTTTCACAGAAATACAGTACTTCTATTTATACATGATGGATATCTAGTCCTTGTTGTTGTGGTTTTTGTGTAAACCAGTGCAGTCTTTCCATGAAGGAAGGGACAGTGGCCTGTTAATCCTGTCTTTCAGTGTGAAGATATTTTAATAATTCACAGTAATCACAATGCAATGAGACAGAATGAAAAATGAAACAGCAGGTATGCTTCATACAGTGGGTACAGAAAAAAATTACACACCTTTAAAATAATCACATTTTGTTGCTTTTCAGCCTGAAATGAAGATGGACACAGTTTTTTTTGTTTTATCCAGCTGTATTTACTCAGTGCAACTTATAACATCCAAGTGAAAGATATAACACCAACATGTCAGAAATTAAAAAAAAAAAAAAATTAAAAAACAGAATCACTGAGTTGGAAAAGGATCACCCCGCTCCTAAACTCTTGTAAACTCAATCAGGTGTAGCTAATCACCTTCTCAATGGCACACAAAGCCATTTGACTTTCAACTGTGATCAGCTGTGGTCATTTTGATTAGCTCAGCATGAAAAGAGCTTTCCTGGAGCATTTCAGTCCTTGGTAGTGCAACTGAAGCAAACAATCAACTATGGGTGGCAAGACACTGTCAAAAGGTATCTGGGATAAAGTTGTGGACAGGCACAAGTCAGGAGATGAATACAAAAAATGTTCAAAGGCTTTATCAATGCCTAGAAACACAGTGAAGTCTATTATTAAGAAGTGGAAGGTATTGGTACAACACAGACCCTCCCTGGATCAGGACGTCACTCCAAACTGGATGAAAGAGCCAGGAGGAAACTGTCAGACAGGCTACCAAGAGGCCTACAGCAACTCTGAAGCAGTTGCAGGAATTTATGACAAAGAGTGGTCACTGTGTGCATGTGACAACAATATCACAAATTCTCCACAAATGTGGCTTGTATGGGAGGGTTGCAAGAAAAAAGCCACCCATGACTGAGCTTTGCCAAAATGCACCTTCTTCTGAGCCACATGGAAAAGGGTGTTATGGTCAGATGAGACTAAAATTGAATTATTTGGCCTCAACACCAAATGATATGTCTGGTGGAAATCCAATACAGCTCCCCATCCAAATAACACCATTCCTACAGTAAAGCATGGAGGTGGTAATATCCTGTTATGGGGGGTGTTTCTCTGCAGCAGGGACTGGAGCACTTATCAGGATAGAAGGAAAATGGATGGGGGAAAATACCGTCAAATTCTTGAGGAAAATCTGCTGCCTTCTGCCAGAAAGTTGTCAATGGGAAGAAGATTTACCTTCCAACATGACAATGACCCAAAGCACACAGCAAAACTGACCACACAGTGGTTGAAGGAGAAAAAGGTGAATGTCCTTGCATGGCCTAGTCAGAGCCCAGACTTAAACCCATTGAAAATCTGTGGAATGACTTGAAGACTGTAGTCCACAAACGGTCACCATCAAATTTAACTGAACTTGAGCAGTTCTGCAAAGAAGACTGGGGCAAATATTGCAAAGTCTAGATGTGCAAAGTTAGTAGAGACATATCCCAACAGACTAAAGGCTGTAATTAAAAAATTAAGGCAAATTAAAGCAAGGGGGTGAGCCTTTTTCCAACTCAGTGATTCTGTTTTTATCTATTTATTTATTTATTTATTTATTTTTCCTGACATGTTGGTGTTATATCTTTCACTTGGATGTTATAAGTTGCACTGTGTAAATACAGCTGGATAAAAGAAAAAAGGGTGTCTGTCTTCATTTCAGGCTGCCAAGCAACAAAACGTGATTATTTTAAAGGGGGGTGATTCTTTTCTATACCCACTGTATATGAAGGACTTATCATGTACTCTGTCATCTCAAGGAACACTTAGTTCTACTGCTATGTAGAATGGAAAGTGGGTATCAGTGTATAAGCACTTCTATATTTTCTAATATGAGGCAGCACAGGACTGAATCCAAATGCATTTGCATGGTAAATTTGACCTTTAAAGCGTCCTCATCCAAAGATAGACAAAGATGTTTTATTCAAATATATATATACTCTGGATTGATATTGAACAGACTTATGCTTTAACAGGGAAAAATGTCAAGTGGAGCCATTTATATTACAGGTTTAGATGCTGTGGACACTTAGCTAAGAAATGCACGTTAAATAAAGAAATGAAAAAAACAAATACTGTGTCTCATTAAATCTGATCATTTTAGAAAGTGTGGGTGATGATAAATAATGAATGGGTTTTTTAATATCCAGTGGCATGCGTTATTTTCCAGCCAGGCAGACCAATAATGACTTTCATTGACTTACTGAGTTTGGCAAATTTGACATTCAGAATTTATTTGGTACTGATTTCACCTCACACTGAGCCAGTGTGTGAGCAGTGTCCTTGGTCAGTGTGTGTGTGTGTGTGTGTGTGTGTGTGTGTGTGTCAGTCAGTTTGTCTGTCTGTCTGTCACAAAAGGAGACACAGAGTGCCTTTCTCTTTCCCTTTTCAGCCCTCCTCCTGTTTTTTTTAAACCACTCTCCCACTTTCCCCCCACATTTCTGGGCTGCATTCTTTTTGTCCTTCACTGCTCTCTTTCTCTCATCTCTTCTCTTTCCCATGTCTCTTGAGATGAACAACAATCTTATCAAATAAGAAAATCTATGTAGTCAGGAGAGAAATAGGGAGACACAGGCGAAGGACAATTATGTAGGCGTTGCTTTTTGAGCACACAGAGCTCTAGCTCATCTACAATGTAACAGTAGTGTCCTCATCAACAAATTTCACTTATTTCATGTCCACACCCACATGGCATGAGTGCTCACTGAATGATTTAATAATTATTAGATAAAATGATGTAAATAATATGTTGTGGCCTCCCAGTCAGCAGATCTCATCCCACTTGATCAACAGTGAGAGTTTTTTGAGCGACGTGTTAGACAGCATTCTCTACATTCCTCATCAAAACAACAATTGAGGGAACATCTTTTGGAAGAATGGTGTGAATCCCTCCAGTACAGTTCCAAATCTATGCCAGTCTAAGCACTGAAGCTGTTCTGGCAGCTTTGGTGGCCCAGCAACTTACTAACACACTAAGAAACGTCTACTGCGTGTAGATGGCTATTAAGGCAGGAATATATTTATATTTGTATAATCGCTATTTCAGTTATACAAATATACATATATTCCTGCCTTAATGGCCATCTAAAACATAACACAAGAACAATTTAATACAGAAATCTTAAAATGAGAGGAGAGACATGCAAAGGTACAGTCCTAAGTGGGTGCTACGCTAAATCCCTCACTTTCATATTGTTACGATCATCTGGTCTGCAGTGAGGAGTGCACTCACAGGGTCTTACTCAATAAGACTCAGCCCTGAAGAGTATGACACGTTTACAATGAAAGCTCAACTCTCCTTAAACACTTTTAAATTATACATGGCAAAACACTCATGTCAGTAAAAATGTCGTGTGTATTTAAATGATATTTAGGGATATGAGAAAATATTTATTATACATCACTCAAATGTACAAATGTAAAATGTATGAGTACAAATTTATTCCAGTAGGGTTTGACCTCTAGTTGTGTTTGAGTCACATAACATTTTCTGGCTCTGTAAATTTCTGATATGATAACAGAATACAAGGTGACCTCAGCTTCTAAGCTTTCAGATGGTTAGATGGAGTCACTTACATCCCTCTGAAGCAAGCTTTCGCATTCTTATAGGCTAACACTAATATCTAAAGCTTCTCCCCATTTTTGTTCTCCTGTCATGAGGGTCTTTTTCAGTGATAAATGCTAAATGCATAACATAAAATGTATATAATGTAATAATAATCTATTTCATTATGTAGTATATTAGAATTAGATTTAGATTTGTAGACAAAAAAGACTACTGATTCATTTTGTATTATAGCCTTAATTAATTAATTCCTATTGGGAAAACTGTAATGTGTTAAAGAAGCATATTTATCAACTCTCGCATCCTCAGCATATGATAAAAATAATACATTTGCAGATTCCCCAAGCAAATCATTATATCACCAAATAAAAAGTTGGCAAATCGGGATTGTCTCTAGACGCACACATTTATTCATTTCTATTTTTTATTTAACTACATGAGCTAAAAATGTCAACTTTACTTAGATGTTGAGTACAATGGACTTTGATGTAATTCCCCAAGACTCTGTAACACTTTACAATAAGATGCGTTAGTAGCTCAGTAACTACTCAACAGAAAGCCAGGAACAAATGTAACTATTTGAAATGAATAATACATTATGCTTCATTAATAATGAATGAACATGAGAATGTATTACTTGTTCCCACAATTTAAAAACGTAGCATAACACCAGTAACAATCAGGAACAAACATAGTAATGCATTATGAGTAGACTAAAACACCAATATTAGAAAAACTGAAATTACAGAACAGACTTGCAATACCAACTAGCAATAGAATACTTTCAATAAATCAATAAAGGACTACACTGTAATTAATACATTAAGTCTATTTAAGAAAGCCTGCACAAAGATATTAGCTTACATAATGGGACTTCGGTACCAGTTACATTGTGCTTGTGCCTCTGACTGATTAACTGTTATGTTAATAATTTATTCTATTGTTTTAGATATCTAAGCCTACACTAAGAGGAGGCAAGGCTTACAACTAGATCATTATTAATTATTAACATATCACTCCAACTATTTGCTCTTTACTTTCTCAGTAAAAGTTTAACTTATTTGCTGCTGGCTTTAACAGGTGTGGGAATTGTTTTTCCTGTTTGTGGATTGATTTCTTTAAGCTATGGGTTTAGTCTTAACTGAAGAGTTTAATTCACTTACAAAGAACACAGAATCATTGTATTGGGGGAAAATGTTAACTACTGAAACCTCAGAATGCTTACAGTGCTATGAAAAAGTATTTGCCCCATCCCGATGTCTTCTGTTTCTGTATATATCTCATACTAAATAATTTTAGATCTTCAAATGAAATACAACATAAAACAAAGGCAACCTGAGTAAACACACAATACAGTTTTTTATGTATTTATTTATTTTATTGAATTTATTTATTAATTTTTTTGAAGCAAAAAAAGTTATTCAACACCTATTACCAATGTGAAAAACTAATTGCCCCCTTAAACATAAAATCTAGTTGTGCCACCTTTAGCAGCAATAACTGCAACCAAACACTTCAGATAAATGGACATCAGTCATTCACTTACTTCTAAGACTAGGACTTACTCCTATGGTTTGGATCATTGTATTTCTGCATAACCCAGTTGTGCTTGAGTTTCAACTTATGGACTGAAGACAGGACATTTTCCTTTAAGGTTTTCTGGTAGAGAACAGAATTCATGTTTCCCCCAGTTATTGCAAGCTGCCAGGCCCTGAAGCAGCAAAGCATCCCCACACCATCACACTTCCCCCACCATGCTTGACCATAGGTATGATGTTCTTTTTGTGGAATTCAGTGTTTGGTTCATGCCAGATGTAACGGGACCCACCTCTTCCAAACAGTTCCACTTTCCAAAGCACATCTGGCCAACAACACCCATACAACATTGTGGCAAGAAAACCTTCATTGTGTATGTCCAATCATAGGTTCTCCTCACATAAAGTCTTCAGGTCAGACTGCCACCTCTCCTTGGATCTGTTATTTAGTTTTGGACATTGAGCCATCAATCTTGAGAACAAATTACTGATTTAGCCACAAGCTATTGTGAAGCACCTGTTGCATTTTGTCATTTTAGATAAAGTGGTTAAGGCTCTGCTCTAATGATTACATGATTGTGAGATTCAGGGCTGACAGAGAACTACTGCTGTGCAAAGTCCTTAACCCTTATGTCATTTCTCAAATGGCTTTGGAGAACAATGTGTCAGATGAAAAAAGGTATATGTTAGTTAATAAATAGAATAGGTTTTTGGTAGGAAAGCCATATTTCTATTTCTATTTGGTTTTTCAAATGAATTGAATGTCTAACAGTTACCATGGAGATCCTACATTATATTTATAACAGTGTTTAAGATGTTTTATTCCTTTTAATGTTTACACTTATTAATAACTTAGTCATATTTTGCCATAATGTGTTGAGCTTCACAAAATGGAAAGTGGCTATAAGAAATGTTATGAATCAACCTGGAATTGGACATGTGTCTATATTGTCTCAACGCACTGTGAAGAGGATGGTTTGAGTGACCAAAAAATCTCCAAGGATCACAGCTGGAGAATTGCAGAAGTTAGTTGTGTCTTGGGGTCAGAAAGTCTCCAAAACTACAATCCGAAGTCACCTACATCACCACAAGTTGTTTGGAAGGGTTCTTCAGTTTGCCAGACACTACTGGAACTTCAAATGGGATCGGATTCTATGGTCAGATGAAACCAAAATAGAGCTTTTTGGCAATAAACACCAGAGTTTTGGTGCACACAGAGAGGTAGCCATATGGAAAAGTACCTCATGCCCACAGTTAAATATGGTGGTGGCTCTTTAATGTTTTGGGACTGTTTGTTCTGCCAGAGGACCTGGACATTTTGTTAGGATACATGGCATCATGGACTTTATCAAATATCAACAGATATTAAAGGAAAACCTGACTGCCTCTTCCAGAAAGCTTAAAATGGGCCGTGGTTGGATCTTCCAGCAGGACAATAATCCAAAACATACATCAAAATCAACACAAAAATGGTTTACTGACCACAAAATCAAGGTCCTGCCATGGCCATCCCAGTCCCCTGACTTACCCAGAGAAACCCATGGGGTGAACTGAAGAGGAGAGTCCACCAGCGTGGACCTCGAGATTTGAAGGATCTGGAGAGATTCTGTATGGAGGAATGGCCTCAGATCCCTTGCCATGTATTTTCCAACCTCATCAGGCAATATAGGAGAAGACTCAGAGCTGTTATCTTGGCAAAGGGAGGTAGCACAAAGTATTGACTAAAAGGGTGCCAATAATTGATACACACCTAAATTTAACAAAGTTTTTTTTTTTTTTTTTAGATAAACATGTGTTTTGTTTGCAATTGTTTGATCTCCATGAGAGCAGAGTATTTTTGTGATTTTTTTTAGTGAAAGATCAAAAGGTTAAACAATAAAGACAATTTTTCACAGCCTTCTTTGCTCATATTTACCAAGGGTGCCAATATTAGTGGAGGGCGCTGTACTTTCTCTGAGGCATGAGAAGCCAGCTGACTGCATCTTTTCTGCTGCTCATGCTGTGACAGGGCAGTGGAACACACTTGGAGGAAAACGTCTGCCCTCTTCTGCATACATGAGCTCACAGACACCCACAATTGGCTAGTGTTGCTCTGAATGACAGGGGAGAGAGAGTATACAATCCCTCCCAACCCCAGAGCATGGCCAGTTTTTCTCCCTTGGCTTCTGGGCATGAATAGTTGTGGCATCTTTGGATTTGAACCTGTGACCTCTCAACTATAGGGCGCTTTTATGTTGCGCCACTCGGGAACCCCATAAGATGCTTTGGATAATCAATTATTGACTTGTTTTACCACACCAAGAATGCTGACAGTATGCCAAGACCTGTGCCTCTAATGTTCTGTAATTCAGTAATTCAGTAAACAGACATTTCTGATAGTGTATTTCTAGTCAGAAATATTTTATCAGAAAGAAACTTGTGTGTGTGTGCACATGCGTGTGCGTGTGTGTGCCTGGCAGGTGAATGCTCCCTGTCAGCTAGAGAGTGAGTGGGAGAGTGTAAGTGTGACAGCAGCCCAGTTTGAGTGAGAGATGGGGGAAGCAAGCTGTCAATCCACCCATCTCTAACACTAATCACACACAACGACTCCAGCTACACAGCCTATTGGGCAATTCATACAGGTCATTTACTTTCTGACTTCTGCAAACGAACAATGTGGCGGAACCAGAGCACTTTTTGACACTTTGTGGCATTATGGAACATTTTCTATCCAGCTAATGTATTGAATCTGAAAATTCATTATGCTGATTGATAGATCTATCAGCAATGCGTAATCAAAACACATTCACTCAAGCCCATGCTGAAACATTAACAGTGAGAGTTATTATTATTTCCTGTGTCGTAGGATTGATGAATAATGTGTGGGTTTCATTACACATGGTGGAGAGGGGGTGATATGGACATGTGGGATTTCTTAAAGGGCACAGAGCCAGTGTACATTTAGCTCTGACTCAGTCGTGACTCAGGTTGTCTCAGATCCTCACAAAGAACGCAAGCTGAGAAACAGTAGCATGCACTCCAACTGTTACCATGGAGATCTCCACACCCAAATCTGATTTCACTTTATGTAAACATTTCTTTTCAAACAGTATTCTGTGCTTGGCAGGAGCCACCCCACCCGGAGACAATAAGTCTTATCAGTCACAGTCGTTGTTCAGGTCATACAGGTCTGTAAAAGCTCTGAAAGCGAGAGTGAGAGAATCTGTTTGTGCTTTATGTCTGGCTGGTTTCCCTTTCTCTTTTCATTTGTTCTGTGTGCTGCTTACGCTTTGAATCTGATCCTTTGAAAACAAGAGTGCTCTTGTTCCCTGTGTGGAGGGGTAACTTCATGTGGGTTGCTTTGCCTTTGATGCTGATCCTATTTTGTGCAGATTAATAATGTAATTGTAAACCTTCACCCGCCTACAACAATGTGAATTAATAAAATAAACAGTATGACAAAAGAGTATAAGGATAAAGGTTTTTTTCCCCCAAAGTTGGTTAAGTGCCTGCAGTGCTACCCAGCATGTAAATGCAGTGGTATGTGGAAATAATTTGCACCTTTAAATATCTCTGTCTGTTTTTGGGTGTGTTCTTACTGTACATTTACACTAAGGATATTTCTTTTCAGTTCAGGAACAATGTAGTGGAATGTGACCTGTGTGAATGAAATGTAAATGTAAAAAAAATGGTGTAAAAAAGATAAGTAAAAAAAGTTGGAATCTTAGATGTACAGAACAGGATTTTTTTTTTTATCGGTGTGTGGAAATTTCTATACACTGACTCAGAAACTTCTTCTCTCTGCAGTTGGTTCACTGTCCCATATCTAGAATGATGCAATAACAGACGGATAGGAGAAGTCCTCTTTCCTAATTACTACATCTCCCTCTCTTTACTGTTGTTCTCTGTGATGATTTTTCACACCTCAGTTCCTCCTGTCTTCTCTCTGCCCACGGTATCACCTGCACTCCTGGCTCTTCAATATATACGAAGGCAACCTGAGTAAACACACACACACACACACACTAATATATATATATATATATATATATATATATATATATATATATATATATATATATATATATATATATATATATATATATATATAGAGAGAGAGAGAGAGAGAGAGAGAGAGAGAGAGAGAGAGAGAGAGAGAGAGAGAGAGAGAGAGTACTGTGCAAAAGTTTTAGGCACATGCAAAGAAATGCTGTAGAGCAAAGATGCCTTCAAAATAATGAAATTAAATGTTTCTACATTAAAAATACCATAAAGAGCAGTAAACAATAGTAAATGAAAGAAAGTCAATATTTGGTGTGACAAAAAATAATAATAAAAATAAAAATAGTAGTCTCCGGTACAATTTGTACAGTTTTATAAGGAAATGAACTGGTAAGTTTTATTGAGCATCTTGCAGAACCAGCCACAGTTCTTCTGGAGACTTTGACTTTCGCGCTTGCTTCTTATTTTTGCAGCAAAACCCAGCAGCCTTCATTGTGTTTTTTGTCTGAAAAGTGTCTCTTACGTAATATGCTGCTTTCTTTAATGACATACAAACATTTTTCTGTAACATTTAATTTTGTGCTAGAAAACTAATGTTTGGGAATCTAAAATGTTTTTTGTACATTTTACATTGATAATGTAGAAGTCATAAAATAAAAAATCTATAACAAGTTTGTACTAAAAAAAAATAGGGCACCTAAAACTTTTGCACAGTACTGTACATACACACACACACACACACACACACACACACACACACACACACACACACACACACATATATATATATATATATATACCTCTGAGTAGATTTTGATTAATTATTTTAAAAGATATTTGCTTAAGAAAGATAGTATTTAAATATGTTTCTGTTTATTCAATCTTTCAGTAGTTCTCTTTATACAAACATGATAAGAAAGTGTGTTGTACCAGAAATAATATATGAAGCAGGGGGTTTATTTTTGCATGAGTTGTTGAGAGCTGCATGTAGATCTGCCATGGCACTAACAAGACAAGAATGAAACTGAAATCTGTGCAAATGAATGCATGTCTTTGACACGATTTATGCTTGTCACCTTAAATTGGCCGCTGACATCTTTTTAACATGCCATAACAAAACACTGAGCAAATAATTGACTTGTCACATTTCCTCAGTGCATTCACACCTTGAAATTGTACTTTCAAACCTTCAACCAGTTGTACCTGCAGCTCATACTACATCATATGCTCATACTGACATACAACCCCAATTCCAAAAAAGGTGGGACACTGTGTAAAATGTAAATAAAAACAGAATGCAATAAACCCATATGTTATTCACAATAGAACATAGAAAATATAACAAATGTTTAAACTGAGGAAATAAGTAGTACGTATAATAATATAATAATATAATAATAAGTAACACGTCTCAAAAAAGTTGAGACAGGGCCATGTTTACCACTGTGTAGCATCCCCTCTTCTTTTAACAATAGTCCGTATACGTCTGGGAACTGAGGAGACCAGTTGCTGGAGTTTTGAGAGAGGAATGTTGTCCCACTTTAGCTGCTCAACAGTCCTGGGTCTTCTTTGTCATATTTTCTGGTTTGGTACTGGAGGGTTACAGCAGGAGGAGAAAAAGAAGTGTAGATCTAATGTTATAAGATGTTTCCTGCTTGTAATTTCCCCATGTTATTTTAATCATTTTCAGTGGATCCAAATTAAAGTTTTGTGGCACAGACTTGATGGTAGCTTGTGTTTTTAATAACTAAATACATTGCTTTTAATATAGTAACTAATGCCATAGTTATATTTATACAACAAATATCTATGAGAATGAGGTTTATGATATGCATTCTAAACTAACCTGTTTAACTTGAAACTTGCTGAAAATGTACTATATGTTGTTTTTAGCCATAATGTCACAAAATGTGAGGCTGAGTATGTAATAGGACTTGTTTTATACCTATAGTTAATATAAATAGTAGCATGTACAGCTTTCAGTAATAGCATACAACATAAATACAGAATAACGACATGTAGGAAAGAGAGAGAGAGACAAAACACATAGGAGTCTGTTTTTTTTTTTTTTTGCTTTTTTTTTTTTACCAAAGCCATAGCTCAGTGTCTAAAACGATCAAAGCACTGCAACAAATGATCAGAACCAAAGCCTGTGAAAGCTATACAGTGCTTATTCTCCTGAAGGTAAATTTTGTTTGCTGTAGTTTTCCTGAATAGTTATTCAAGTACAGAAGGATAGGAGAAAAGAAGCTTGCAAGCCACAGAGAACGTGTGAGATATCAGGAACAGAGAGAATGTCAGTTAGAGCCTGCAGCTGGAAGTTAGTTATCTCAGTTATCTTTCCTGACCTAGCAAGTGTGTTCCTGCTGCTGTTGATGCACTTCTGCCCTGGGCTTTGTCACAAGGGTTTGGACAGGAAGTGAGGGATGATTGGGAGTGGGCCGCAAACAAAATAAGAGAAGGAAGCTGCAAGGGAATGTCTGCAAAGCCTCATCAGAATATCAGAATTATAACCACATCTAGTTCGTCATTTACAATAGACATTTTATGCACAGCCTATTATGCTACATATGGCCACATTGACGGCTGACTAATAGCACCTGCAGAGACAAATTGACAACTGCATTGAATTTAAAGGTGGTTTAGACCTGTGCAGTGTGTCTTAAAATGCTACCTGAACATATTAAAGCCAGCATGCAACCAAATAAATCTCAATCTCGAGTTGTATCTAAGTGGTGTTTTACCATGAACATATCAAAGCTTTTCATAGATTAAAAGCTGTCTTGCTGCCAGTTTTCAAAAAAAGAAAGAAAAAACAAGAAAGAATGAGAGAAACCCCTGAAAAACCGTTTAACATGGGAACTCAGGAGGTCATAGCTTTCTATTAATCTTTCTTTTGAAAAGAAAAAGTCATGCTTTCAGAGAGTATTTAAAAAATATTTGCATGAACCTTCCAAAGGACCTTTCGTAGGACAAAGCTCTTGAATGTTTAAGAGCAACTGTTTCATTCATAAGGACTAATCTTAACCTTAACATTGCTTAATGGAGAAAAGAGGGAAAAAAGCATTTACTATATTTGAAAAGTTTGCTAGTTATTTAATTTTATTAATGTGAATGAGATACTTAAAATGACATTTATGCTACTTGTACAAACAAGAGAAACTTGGTCTCATTTTGTTTGATTGAGTAAAGTAATGATTAAATCATACGAACAGAAAATGTACTGAAGATATTTGCAGTGTTTTTAAAATACTACTAAAAGACTGCACTAAACAGGCCTGGAAATTCCTCTCAGTGTTTTCAGTGTGCATTCACTGTGATCTCTGCACACTAGATTAATAGTATGTGAGGGAATGAAGGGCAGTATAGCTTTCCTGACACTCTTTTAGACAGCAGCACTATAGCAGTGTTATTAGTGTGTGTAAAGTGTGGTGTGTCTCTGAAGGTTGGTGTCCCAGCTGCAATCTGATTCACTCAGACACTAAGCACAATCCCATCAGTGATGAAGTCTCCTGGTGTTGCTTCCATTAAAGAGCAGCAGATGGAGTATGCAAAACATTGCAAAGCATTACGTCTTAATAGCTTGAATAGAGTTTTGCTATTCCTGCCGGTTTCCATCCAGAAACTTCTTTTTAAACCTTGGGTCAAAGAGGTATACTGGAAATACTGTATAGTGTAGGAACTGAACACCATCACTTTTTAAAAGATGTGTTTAATGCCACTTTTGTGTGATAGAATTGAAACAAGCTTTTACAGTATGTGAAAGCACCACTGCCTTTAGTGGTGTCCGCATACAGGTTTATTCAGATCAGTAGCGCTGCCTAATTTAAAGCTGCTGGATGTACAATTTTGACATTTTGCCCTCTTTGGTAGAAAAATTATATCACAAATTGATATGATATCATTACTTGTGTGTAAATGGTAGCTACCTGGTAGGTTAACTTTAGCTAGCCAGCTAAAGTTCAATTCCTTTTATTAGCCCATATGAATTCTCTGTGTATTCTTTGTAATATATTTTATAGTACGTTTTTACAGCCATATTTTAAACAAAAATGGTCATGCATGTTTAATTATAACAAATTTAAGAGTATGTGAATCTGAAAACAATAAACAAGTAGATGCTGAAGCAGCATGTCTCCAGTCCCTATATTGATACGGAGAACACAGAGCTTGACAGTGTGAGACACAGGGCAGTTAGCCCCTTGCTGCCAGCTCTTCTGCTCTTCTGTCACACACCGTCAATGTCCGCAGCTCTGTGATGGTGTGTGACAGTGAGTCAGTGCCTTTGCCTAAGTGAATGTCAGCCTGATGTGAATGAATGCAGCAACTTCAGCTGCAGATGTCACCTTTCTCTACCCATCAGCTCATATCTCTCACCTCGTATCTGGAGGCTTCAGCAGGCTTCTTATAAGATGAATTGAATTACCTTCACAAGCAATGTATAGAGACCGGTCTTCGGTGAAGCAGTACAAATACCACTCACTTCCTGTGTTACTAGTGATAACATGACATTGGTTAACTAAAATGCATAAGGCAGGTAGGAACTAGAATGCAATTTTTGCAGACAGGGTGTATATGTATGTATGTTTTATAACATATGTATAGTGCTTCACATAAGTATTCACCCCCTTCTGCATTTTGTAATGTTACAACCTCGAACTGAAATTTGACTTTATACGGGATTTTTACCCTTTGATTTACCCAATATGTCTAAAATTTGAAAATGAAAATATTTCTTATTGTGACACAAAGGTTAATTAAACAATAAGCAGACACTTCATGGTTGCATAATTATTCACCAATCTGATGTGTTTCAACTGACTTCAATCAGTTTGAGAATCTATGACAAAACAAGCTAGCTTGACAATCTCTGTCTGACAGAGCTTGAGCAGATTAGCTAAGAAAAATGAACAAAAATATTGTATCAGGATCCAGATGTGCAAAGCTGATACAGATGAAGACATGCAGCTGTATTCTATAAACTGATGATCTCCTGGGAATTTCACACACAACAGTTTCTGGAGTGGTGCGAAAAACAAAAAACATTGAGTGAGCAACAGTTCTGTGGGTGGAAACGCCTTGTTGATAAGAGAGGTCAGAGGAAAATGGCCAGATTGGTTTGAGCTGCCAGGAAGGATATAGTAAGTCAAATAATCACTCTTTACAACCATGGTGAGCAGAAAAGCATCTCAACATGCACAAAACATCAAACCTTGAGGTGGATGAACTACAACAGCAGAAGACCACATCAGGTTCCATTCCTGTCAACCAAGAACAGGAATCTGAGGCTATAATGGGCACAGTGTCACCAGTTGAAGGTCTGGCCTTTTTCCAGTCTTCAACTGTCCAGTTTCCCATGATAGCCTCAGATTCTTGCTCTTGGCTGACAGGCGTGGAACCTGATGTGATCTTCTGCTGTTGTAGCCCATCCACCTCAAGGTTTGATGTATTGTGCATTCTGAGATGCTTTTCTGCTAACCACGTAAAGAGTAAAGACTTGTAAAGAGTGCTTATTTGAGTTACTATAGACTTCCTGTCAGCTCAGACCAGTGTGGTCATTCTTCTCTGATCTCTCTCATCAACAAAGTGTTTCAGCCTGCAGAATCTCTGCTCATGGTTGTTTTTTATTTTTTGCACCATTGTGTGTAAACTCTAGAGACTGCTGTGTGTGAAAATCCCAGGAGATCAGCGGTTTCCAAAATACTCAAACCAGCCCATCTGGTACCAACAACCATGCCACGGTTAAAGTCACAGAGATCACTGTTTTCCCCATTCTGATGTTTGATGTGAACATTAACTAAAGCTCTTGACCTGTATCTGCATGATTTTATCCATTGTGCTGCTTCCGCATGATTGGCTTATGGGATAACTGCATAAATGAGCAGGTGTATAGGTGTTCCTGTTAAAGTGACTGGTGAGTCTACAATATATTTAGATTCAGGCTGTTTTACAGCAAAGTAAAATCTTCAGTGTGATCCCCAGTTTGAATACTGCTTGCAGTCTCATTACAGGACACCAGACTGCTTATGTCTTACAATACACATCAACTCATACGAACACCTTTCTGCAGGCAAACTTTGTAAACCGCACACATCTGTCAGAAGACTGCATCTCAATGTGTTAGTTTGCTGGCTAATTACAGAGTGCCAATAGGGAGATGCTTACTTAAAAACTCATGCTAACAGAAGGGGAACTAATTGGTGCAATGAGAGTATGTGGCCAGAAATGTTGCAAGTCACTAGTGGGGTCTAATGGATTGTAATGAAGCTGTCAGTTTACTGATCAGTCACTGCACTTGTCACTGTAGTGCACCTTATTGTGTTATCGCAGACAGCACATTACTCAGAGAGCCTGTTTTTGGAACCAGGAGTTGATAAATGGCTGAGGCTAAGGCTATTTATGCATGACCGCCAGCTCAGAGTGAGAGTGGAGCTTCATAACATTATAATCTCAGCTTTTTGAAAGGTCACTGGGAGATATAGTCAAACAGATCAGTGTAGAATACATTTGATTAAGTTTCTTATGGAGCACAACTGTGAAATAGGAAAAGTGCACATTAAACTTTGATATGAACTATACTGAAAAGGGAAAAGACTAGCAAACTTACACAACTACAGTATATGAAGATTCTCAGAAATCAGACAGATGGGTCATTAAACAATGATCTGGGGAACTGACTCATGAGGTAGAAGAAACCATTTTAATCATACACAATAATGTGTATATTCCATTGGTTGGACAGCATGCAGATGATGGCCCAAACGTTTTCCAATGAGCAGTGTGATATCAGCAGGAAAAGTGTCTCGGCCCACTCTCGAATCACCACAGGGAGCAAGCCACAAAATGTCACATCAGCTGTGGCATTTCTCTCTTCAGCCCAGATTCATCTTTCACTTGAAACACTGAGTGATTTGGCACCATGAAATAATGAGCTGTTGTCAGAGTTTAGACTTTAACTGAGGCAGCAGATGCAGTTGAAGATAGAACCTTCCCTTGTATGAGGATGAAGCGATGCATTGTTAAATAAGCACTGGGAATTTGATGATATATAATGAAAACAAACTTTTTTTTTGTCATTTAACGTTTGATCCATTCTTTTCAAATGTATTCTTCCTTTGTTAGATAACCCTCTCCAGTCTCTTGGCAAAGTTTCCCATAGTCCTTTGAAGCACTTCTGATGTGCCGTGGTAGTGTCAACAATACTTTAGCCATTTTTCCCCCCACCAGCATCTAACGCTTGTGTTTTTAGCACTCTTTGTGAATGATGCATAAAATGCACCACCACAGCATTTGTAGAATATGTGTCCTCATCACTTATTCATACTCTCCTCATTCAGAAGCTTCCATCATTTGTTTGGACAGGATGTTAGCCAATAATTTATTTAAGTCATATACAGAAGTATTCCTCAATCTAATGACAATTATTGTTATTATTATTATTATTGTTGTTGTTGTTGTTGTAGTAGTAGTTGTTATTATTATTATTATTATTATTATAACAACAATAATAAATTATGATGATGATGATGATGATTATGAATATGATTATGATTATGTATGAATACAGATTTCACTACTGTTTGTTATTGTTCTCATTCTATTAATCTATTTATGCAGGTGTCCAATGAGATTTTCATCTGAAGTCCTTCCAAAGACTCAATATGGGTCACACAGAAGGAATCCCTATATAAAATAGAAGTGTCATTATTCTGAGGATAAGACATTATAGAAAGGCTCCTGAAGTCTTTTTTGTACCTCAATGTTTCATGATCTTTTCTTAATGATCTTTACTCATAAAAGGCAAATAGTCAAAGCTGTCAGCATTAAAGGCAAACTATATTAATACCTTCTCTCTGGTTTTTAAAATTTTATTTATTTATTTATTTATTTTTATTCAAATGCCTCTTCATATAAATGAAGTTGGTTCACTACCTTGCTGGCTAATATAATATGTATTTATTTTACTTTTTTTTTTTTTTAGGGTACCTGTAGTGTATTCATAATTGATATCTTGACAAACAGACCTTAATGTAGTACATTAAAGTTGTGAAAATGTGCCGCTGTCTCCTCAGTTTGAATTTAAAAGTAAAGAACATGACAGTAACAGCAAGCAAAATTATTTTGATGCATAAATAATGAAATACATTAATATTCTATTTTCCTAGCATATGCATATGATATCAATGGAAGAAATCAAAAGATAATTTGATTCACTTGGGTCCATCGATATGTCCTTTATGAAACTGTCAAGCAGGATGCGTCATAAAGTTAGATTTCTGTTGATAAAATCTGGTTTTCATAAGCTGCCAGTATAGCTCAGAAACAAAACAATTGCACTGATGTAGCAGGTATAAAACAGCAACAGCATCCAAGTAATGGTAAGTGATGGTAAAGGGTTGCTACCCTGAATATCGGTGGTGGAATATCATTTGGTGGTGATGGTGGGGGTGTGTGCAAAAAGAAAGATAGAAAAGAGGAAGATGAATATAGATATGAGTCTAATTAAAAAGTGTAGATGGATCATCCTTCAGTGAAGATTATCACACTGAGATTCTTACCATTTTTACCATAGTTTTGTGGAAGATTTTCAGAAACAAACACACACACACACACACACACACACACACACACACACACACACACACACACACATACACACACACTCACACACTATATATATATATATATATATATATATATATATATATATATATATATATATATATATATATATATATATATATATATATATATGAAGGCTGCTGGGTTTTGCTGCAAAATTAAGAAGCAAGTGCGAAAGTCTCCAGAAGAACTGTGGCTGGTTCTGCAAGATGCTCAATAAAACTTACCAGCTCATTTTCTTATAAAACTGCACAAATTGTACCGGAGACTACTATTTTTTAAAAAAAAAATTTTGTCACATCAAATATTGACTTTCATTTACTACTGTTTACTGCTCTTTATGGTATTTTTTAAATTTCATTATTTTGAATGCATCTTTGGTCTACAGCATTTCTTTGCATGTGCCTAAAACTTTTGTTTATATATATATATATATATATACCTTCATGTCCTCCTTCACTACATCCATAAACCTCCTCTTTGGTCTTCCTCTCGGCCTCCTGCCTGGCAGCTCTAACCTCAGCATCCTTTTACCGATATATTCACTCTCCCTCCTCTGAACATGTCCAAAACATCTCAACTTGACCTCTCTAACTTTGTCTCCAAAACATCTCACATGTGCTGTCCCTCTGATGTACTCATTCCTGATCCTATTCATCCTCGTCACTCCCAAAGAGAACCTCAACATCTTTAGCTCTGCTAGCTCTAACTCTTCCTCCTGTCTTTTCCTCAGTGCAACTGTCTCCAAACCATACAACATCGCTGGTCTCACTACTGTCCTGTACACCTTTCCTTTCATTCTTGCTGGTACTCTTTTATCACACAACAGACCTGACACTTTTCTCCACCCGTTCCAACCTGCCTGCACACGCTTCTTCACCTCTTTTCCACACTCCCCATTGCTCTGGACTGTTGACACTAAGTATTTAAAGTCCTGCACCTTCTTTATCTCTTCTCCCTGTAACTTCACTGTTCCACTTGGATCCCTCTCATTCACACACATGTATTCTGTCTTGCTGTGACTAACCTTCATTCCTCTTCTCTCCAGAGCAAACCTCCACCTCTCTAGAGTTTCCTCCATCTGCTCCCTGCTCTCACTACAGATCACAATGTCATCCACAAACATCATAGTCCATGGAGATTCCTTTCTGATCTCATCTGTCAGCCTGTCCATCACCACCGCAAACAAGAAGGGGCTCAGAGCCGATCCTTGATGCAGTCCCACCTTCACCGTGAACTCCTCTGTCACACCTACCGCACACCTTACCATTGTCCTACTGCTCTCATACATATCCTGCACCACTCTAACATACTTCTCTGCCACTCCAGACCTCCTCATACAATACCACAGCTCCTCTCTTGGCACCCTGTCATATGCTTTCTCTAAATCTACAAAGACACAATGCAGCTCTTTCTGACCCTCTCTGTACTTCTCCATCAGCATTCTCAAAGCAAATATTGCATCTGTAGTGCTCTTTTTTGGCATGAAACCATACTGCTGCTCACAAATGCTCACTTCTCCCCTTAGCCTTGCTTCCACTACTCTTTCCCACAACTTCATTGTATGACTCATCAGCTTAATACCTCTGTAGTTTCCACAACTCTGCACATCTCCCTTGTTCTTAAAAATCGGCACCAAAACACTTCTCCTCCATTCCTCAGGTATCCTCTCACTCTCTAAGACCTCGTTGAACAACCTAGTTAAAAACGCTACTGCCATCTCTCCTAGACACTTCCATACCTCCACTGGTATGTCATCAGGACCAACCGCCTTTCCTCTCTTCATCCTCTTCAAAGCTCTCCTAACTTCACCCTTGCTAATCCTTTCTACTTCCTGCTCAACAATATTTGCCTCTACTACTCTTCTCTCTCTGTCATTTTCCTCATTCATCAGTTCCTCAAAGTACTCCTTCCATATTTCCCTCACCCTCCTGTCACCTGTCAACACATTTCCATCTCTATCTTTAATCACTCTAACCTGCTGCACATCCTTACCATCTCTATCCCTCTGCCTCGCCAACCGATACAAATCCCTCTCACCTTCCTTACTATCTAACCTTGCATACATGTCCTCATAAGCTTTCTGTTTGGCCTTTGCCACCTTTATCTTAACCTCATGCTGCATCTCCCTATATTCCTGTCTACTTTC
This sequence comes from Cranoglanis bouderius, assembly GCA_023630585.1. Classification (NCBI taxonomy): domain Eukaryota; kingdom Metazoa; phylum Chordata; class Actinopteri; order Siluriformes; family Cranoglanididae; genus Cranoglanis; species Cranoglanis bouderius. Next base: position 24,596,186 of record CM042535.1, read on the forward strand.
CTCCATCCTCTCACTGTCCCACTTCTTCCTAGCTAACCTCTTCCTCTGGATACTCTCCTGAACTTCCTCATTCCACCACCAAGTCTCCTTGTCTTCTTTCCTCCTTCCAGATGACACACCTAGCACCTTCCTACCTGTCTCCCTGATCACTTTGGCTGTAGCAGTCCAGTCATCTGGAAGCACCTCCTGACCACCTAAAGCCTGTCTCAACTCCTCCCTGAAAACCGCACAGCACTCTTCCTTTTTCAACTTACACCACTTTGTCTTCTGCTCTGCTTTTGCTTTCTTCATCTTCCTCACCAGAGTCATCTTACACACCACCATCCTATGCTATCTAGCTACACTCTGTCCTACCACTACTTTGCAATTGCTAATCTCCATCAGATTACAGTGTCTACATAAGATATAGTCCACCTGTGTGCTCCTGCCACCACTCTTATATGTCACCCTGTGTTCCTGCCTCTTCTGAAAGTACGTGTTCACCACAGCCATCTCCATACTTTTAGCAAAGTCTACCAATCTCTGTCCTTCTGGGTTCCTTACCTGAAGACCAAACCTGCCCATCACTTCCTCATCCCCACTATTCCCTTCACCAACATGTCCATTAAAATCTGCCCCTATCACTACTCTCTCACCTCTGGGAACACTCTGCATCACTTCGTCAAGCTCGCTCCAGAATCTGTCTTTCTCCTCTTGCTCACAACCTACTTGTGGAGCGTAAGCACTAACAACATTCAACATCACACCTTCAATTTCCAGCTTCAGACTCATCAACCTATCTGACACTCTCTTTACCTCCAGAACATTCTTCACAAACTCCTCCTTCAGGATCACTCCTACTCCATTTCTCTTCCTGTCCACCCCATGATAAAACAGTTTAAACCCTGCTCCAATGCTTCTAGCCTTGCTCCCTTTCCACCTGGTCTCCTGGACACACAGAATGTTGACTTTCCTCCTCTGCATCATATCTACCAGCTCTCTGCCTTTACCTGTCATCGTACCAACATTCAAAGTCCCTACTTTCAGTCCTAAACTCTTGCCTTTCCTCTTCTCTCTCTGCCTAAGAACACACCTTCCTCCTCTCCTTCTTCGACCAACAGTAGCCCAATTTCCACCGGTGCCCTGTAGGTCAACGGCACCGATGACGGTCGTTGTTAACCCGGGCCCGACCGATCCGGTATGGAAGTCATGTTAGTGATTCGCATATTGAATTTGGCAAAAGTTTTACGTCGGATGCCCTTCCTGACACAGCCCTCTCTATTTATCCAGGCTTGGGACCGGCACAAAAAGTACACTGGCTTGTGATCTCCTGTGGCTAGATTTGACCTCCTGTGGCTAGATTCTATATATATATATATATATATATATATATATATATATATATATATATATATATATATATATATATATATATATATATATATATATATATATATATATATATATATATATATATATATACACACACACACACAGTTCTAGTAAAGGGAGCTTTTAATGTTAAAGCCATTTTACATTACGAAAGGCATCCTAGACAATTGTGTGCTTCAAATTTTGTGGCAACACTGTGGGGAAGGCATACATATGGATGTAATGGTCAGGTGTCCATATACTTTTGGCCATATAGTGTATGTACATACTGCATATGGCCTTGCCTTTAACTAGACTTGCCTTTATAAGGTTATTAGTTGAAGCATTTCTTATAGCAATTCAGAGCACAGTATTAATGCTTAGAAACCTCATGAACGCTGGATCAGAGAGTCAAACTTCATGCAGGCCAGCTGTAAGGGAAATATCTGTTTGTGTTGGTTGTAGGCGAGACAGTGAATATTATGTTAATGTTGTATAAAAAACAGATCTATGGCTTACTATATCTATATCTTTAGTAGAGTATAGTTTAGTATAGTATAGTACGGCATGGAATGGTATGGCATAGTACAGTATAGTATAATGTGACATGGCATACTATATTATATTATACAGCCGTGGCCAAAAGTTTTGAGAATGACACAAATATTAATTTTTACAAAGTCTGCTGCCTCAGTTTTTATGATGGCAATTTGCATATACTCCAGAATGTTATGAAGAGTGATCAGATGAATTGCAATTAATTTCAAAGTCCCTCTTTGCCATGAAAATGAACTTAATCCCAAAAAAACATGTCCACTGCATTTCAGCCCTTCCACAAAAGGACCAGCTGACATCATGTCAGTGATTCTCTCGTTAACACAGGTGAGAGTGTTAATGAGGACATGGCTGGAGATCACTCTGTCATGCTGATTGAGTTAGAATAACAGACTGGAAGCTTTAAAAGGAGGGTGGTGCTTGAAATTATTGTTCTTCCTCTGTTAACTATGGTTACCTGCAAGGAAACACGTGCAGCCATCATTGCTTTGCACAAAAAGGGATTCACAGACAAGGATATTGCTGCTAGTAAGATTGCACCTAAATCAACCATTTATCGGATCATCAAGACCTTCAAGGAGAGAGGTTCAACTGTTGTGAAGAAGGCTTCAGGGCGCCCAAGAAAGTCCAGCAAGCGCCAAGACCGTCTCCTAAAGTTGATTCAGCTGTGGGATCGGGGCACCACCAGTGCAGAGTTTGCTCAGGAATGGCAGCAGGCAGGTGTGAGTGCGTCTGCACGCACAGTAAGGCGAAGACTTTTGGAGGATGGCCTAGTGTCAAGAAGGGCAGCAAAGAAGCCACTTCTCTCTAGGAAAAACATCAGGGACAGACTGCTATTCTGCAAAAAGTACAGGGATTGGACTGATGAGGACTGGGGTAATGTCATTTTCTCTGATGAATCCCCTTTCTGATTGTTTGGGGCATCTGGAAAAAAGCTTCTCCGGAGAAGAAAAGGTGACCGCTACCATCAGTCCTGTGTCATGCCAACAGTAAAGCATCCTGAGACCACTCATGTGTGGGGTTGCTTCTCAGCCAAGGGAGTGGGCTCACTCACAATTTTGCCTAAGAACACAGTCATGAATAAAGAATGGTACAAAAACATCCTCAGAGAGCAACTTCTCCCAACCATCCAAGAACAGTTTGGTGACGAACAATGCCTTTTCCAGCATGATGGGGCACCTTGCCACAAGGCAAAAGTGATAACGAAGTGGCTCGGGGAACAAAACATCGACATTTTGGGTCCATGGCCAGGAAACTCCCCAGAGTTTCCCATTGAGAATTTGTGGTCAATCCTCAAGAGGCGGGTGGACAAACAAAAACCCACAAACTCTGACAAACTCCAAGCATTGATTATGCAAGAATGGGCTGCCATCAGTCAGGATGTGGCCCAGAAGTTGATTGACAGCATGCCAGGGCGAATTGCAGAGGTCTTGAAAAAGAAGGGTCAACACTGCAAATATTGACTCTTTGCATAAACTTCATGTAATTGTCAATAACAGCTATTGACACTTATGAAATGCTTGTGATTATACTTCAGTAACAGTTAGTAACATCTGACAAAAAGATCTAAAAACACTGAAGCAGTAGACTTTGTGAAAATTAATATTTGTGTCATTCTCAAAACTTTTGGCCACGGCTGTAGTTTAATATTCTATATTAGTTGTTTAGACTGCAGTCATTACCTAGTTACCAATGTTTCTAAAAGTTTATCCACTATATTCCATAATTTCTCTGTGTTGCACCATTCAGAGACTTTTTGTGTTATTTTTCTCTAGCATGCTCTGTCTCAAAGGATTTTCATCTGTCTTTTGGAGATTCTCTGTAAGAGCCCCTCAGCATCTGATTCTCCTCCAAGGTAATAATTCTCATATTTCTGCATGTACTGTATGTATAGATGCATGTGTCAGAAAAAATACATTAAGAGAAGAATAGGATATACTGCAAATGATAATAAAAATACCGTAAAATTATTTTAAAAATATAACAAAAAAAAAAAAAAAAAACCCTGAGAGAAAAATAGTCTATAAAAAGTGTGTAGGAAGAGAGAGAGAGAGAGAGAGAGAGAGAGAGAGAGAGAGAGAGAGAGAGAGAGAGAGAGAGAGAGAGAGAGAGAGAGAGAGAAGGGAAGGGGAGAAGAGAGAGAGAATGCTGATAATGATTTGTGTTAGATGTGTGAATATATATGAGTTGGATAAATATCAGTAAATGTCCTGATTTGAAACCGTGTCAGATTGAAGAAGAGTATGAGGCAAGATGTGAATAAGGAAGCACAAGTTCATGATGAGGAGAGGAGAGAATGGTGAAGGTGTTGAAAAACGAAAAGAAGGCAAAGCAGTGTGTGAGTGAGAAAACAGAAAAGCTGAGGGATCAGTATGGGGGGTGGGGGTGGGGAGTAGCTTTGATTTCATGCTGCTAAGAGTGTGCTGTCTCTTTGGAGATAGAAACTGAGGTAGCACAGTGCCAAGGGAGCTTCTTCAGAGACAAGCATCTCAGTGAGCACCATCTACCAAAATCAATCTCTTTCCCACCTCTCTCTTTTTAATGAAATTACCAGCCTCTTTGGTCTGCATCTGGAGATTTGTTTCAGCTTTGGTTGTGGTTTGATGTACAGTAGATATGATAGGAATATTGACTTTTTTTAGTGAATGATACATTCACTTTAACCCTGATGTTGAGTATGTAATATGTTCAATGAACTCAAGATTAATTTTGTGAGACAAAGTTAAATCAATATCTATCAACAGATACAAAGTTTAAAATAAATTAAGAGACAATGCATATCTACATAAGTACAGATATGTAGATATACATATCTACGAAGTACAACCTCTACCTTCTGTAGCATCATTCAAAACAACTGAAATTTAAAAAAGCATTTAAAAATCTGTGAAGAGAGGCATATAATACTGGTCCTAAACTGAGTCTTATGAGAACACTTTAATGTTCAAAAATTAATGAAAGAATTTGATACCTAATTTATTTTATTGGCCTGGCATTGTTGGTTTTCTTTTACAGGTGAGAAATGGAAACAAATCCTGACTGAGCCATACTTTAGGCTCTTTAGGCTCCTTCTTTGCACAAGGCTTTGTAAATGTCCCATATCTGTGAATGTCCAAACATTTATCCAACTCAGAGGGATTTTCTTTGTCAGACATAATATTGGGAGCTGGATGATATTGAGTTTTGACCCCTCTGCCCTTTCTACAAGAATGTGGTATATATGCTGTGAGAAAATAGATCTACCATTTTTTTGTGTTACAAATCAAAACATGATTCCAATCTCTACTCAATTTGGCAACAAGTTATTGTAGTCATAATTCTGACCTGCACACCCTGACCTCACTGCAAAGTTTCTGCTCTGTTAACATAGTCACAGTAACACAGCTCTCAGTGGCTTCACTTAATGTGCTTATAGTTGTAGATTATTGCTCAAAACACTCTACCACAGCCCTGCTGAAAAGTTACTATAGCTTATGGCTGAAAAGGCACTGCACATTTGTTCCTCAAGTGGATTCATAATTATAATGTCTGCAGATATCTATTCAGAGCCAAAGGTCCAATTACTACTAATTAAATTCAAGGAAATAATTAACTGTTGGTGTAAAATAAATTTCTGGAATTTACAACTCAAAAGACTATATTTTTAAAGACCTGGGTATTAGCATAATTATTCAGAAAGAAAAAAAAGATCAGGATGAAGTTATCAGTGAATTCCTCTGTGCTTCCTTCTGGAAATGAATCTGCCAACATTTCTCGTTAATAGTGGACTTATCAGACCTAACTGTACTCAATCTATACTAATATACTCTTTACATAATTATATTCAGCACTTTCATGTAGAAAAAGGAAAACGTTATCAGTTATTTCTTACTCTTACTTTACTATTAGGGTTGGTGTTGTGAAACACTTAAGGCTACATGAATATGGGCTCAACATGGCACAGGAGGACATATTGCTCCCAAAAAGACAATTCTTCTGGATGATGGGCCCAGAACATGCAACACAATCTGTGTCCATCATCTAAAGAATAACTACAAAGCTCAACAAAGAAACGAGGTTGTGAACTATGAAGTACACACACTGGGCCTCATTTATCAGCTGGATACAAATGGATTTGTTCGTAAATCGTCCGTATAAGTACTTACACAAGGAATTTTGTATTCGTGAAAATCCTGTAAATTTAGCGGGGGGGGGGACAACTAACCTACTTGTGCTGCTGAGTGTGTGTAAATGTACAAATAATGTACAAAATAAGACTAACTAATGTAAACTTCAAATCATATAATTTGCATGGATTATTGCACTTCTATATATGAAATATACTGTAGAGTTTAAATTGCTTATTTTTTTTAAATCTTATTTAGCAGACACCCTTATTCAGAGAGACTTATAAAAGTGCTTTGTAGTCTCTATCACAAATACATCCTCATGCTAGTTCACTAGGTCAGGAACTAAGAATACCATCATGAAAAATTTATGAAAACCAGTCATTTTATATTATTGGCATTAATTTAAAAAATTGTAAAATAAAGAAAGCGAGCCAACAGAAACCCATTTATTAAGACAAATACAACTAATGATTTAATTATGACTAGAGAAATGTCACCATATAAATGGAGGACAGACTGGTCTGTCTGCGTATAGCTGTAAGTCATAAACAAATGCCTCAAAAGATGAAAGATTTAAGGCACAAATTATTATTAATATAATATTATTAAATATTATTAAATATTTTTTTCTTTTCCAAACTGCATGTGCATTTGAACTTTCATGGATTTTTGTGTGCAGCACTATACATGCAAATGAGCTGTGTCTGGAATGCAATTTACAGGTGATCAGCATATGTACATGAGTATGAATGAGAGTATTTCTGAAACTTTTGTAAATCCAGTTTGGTTTATGCAAACATTTGTGGGAAAATGTACTAAAAGATTATAAATGAGGCCTATATTTTGTTGAGACTTATAATAGGCTTTGAATCTGCCCTGTGTTTAAGGCCTAATGTGATGGATGATATGCTCTTGACAGACATTTCTAAGCTGCCAACAGGTGATCAGAGGCCCTACTATAAGAATATCTGACAGCAGTGACAGCCAGACTTAACCAAAAGGCTTTACAGTGAATGCAACAGTTAAGTAAATGTCATTGCAGGAATGAAAATTGTCTTCCATCACCCTGGTAACCCACGGGTTCTGTTTCCATGGCAAACGATGCTGAGATGAATTTTGCAATGGGTTTCACCATCAACAGTGTGATCAGTCATGCTGCAAGCAGTTGAATCCTGCAGCATAAAATCCATTAAAAAACTATATGGAACTATTATGGGTAACATTATAACTTTGTGGCTTTCACTAGACAGAACGTTGTAGTGACTGGTGCTCAGAGTTAAAGAGAATAGCAACAAGACACACTACAACAATGGCCATAGTTAAGGGCTGATTCAGAGGCTGTTTTTTCCCCATTTTGTGTTTGGTTGTCTTCAATAAATTTCAACAGACTTACTGGAAGCTGGAACTCCTGCACACAGTCAAAACACTAGCTAGCTTGGTATAGTGGACATTAAAATGGGTCTTAAATGTGAAGAACCTGTCTCCCATATAAACCAGTTTAGCCCCAGTTTGGAAAAATCAGATGTGATAGGAGCAGATACAACAAAATAAAGTGGCATAACATGGAAAATAGTCTGCACTTATATAGCACCTTTTAACCTACAAAGCGCTTTAGACTGTTTTTCATTCACCCATTCACACACACACCAATAGCAGCAGAGCTACCATGCAAGGTGCTAGCCTGCCATCAGGAGCAACTTTGGGTTCAGTGTCTTGCCCAAGGACACTTCAGCATGTGGATTCATGTAGGCCAGGGATCAAACCGCCAATCTGCGATTAGTGGACAACCTGCTCTACCACCTGAGCCACAGCTGCCCCAACATAACTGGAACCTTATCATCAATTGCTAGATGACCCTCAATTATAGAGTATATATATTTTATTTTTTTATTTACATTTTATTGGTGGGCTTGCATGGTGGTGCAATTGGTAGTGTTGTAACCTCACAGCTGTTTCTCTACTGTTTCACAGTGTAGTTTCTGTGCATGTTCTCCCTGGGACAGCATCAGCTTCCTCCCAAAAACATGCATGTAGGTGGATTGATTATGCTAAAATTGCCTTGGGTGTGAAGGTGTGTGTGGTTGGTATTCACAGCTCAGGCCCAGTGTTCCCAGGATAGGCCCTGGACCTACCATGACCCTGACCAGGATAAAGCTATTACTGAACACGAATTAATTAATGAATATTATTGCTATGATGAATGTTTGTATAAGGAAATGCATATGGACTTTGGTGCACTCTGCACAGATTCCATGACTAGTTTTGCACTGTGTTTTGCTAATTACAAACGGTTTGTTCAGTATAGGATTGAGCTTAATCGTTAATACTTAATAGTCATGAACACCAGTCTGTATGACTTTGTAAAGCTGATGTAATTCTATTGTAAAATAACCTCTGTGTATCTCAAACCATGTTTTCCATTCATGAAACCAAAATGTCAGACATTCCATCTATTTTATCTATGGCTCTGTCCATAAAAAAGTTTAGCATTTTTATGTTAGGAGGATTATATAATTTGTGTCACAGAATGAAAAAGCACTGATAACGGTACAGATTTTATTTTATTTACAGAATGTTTTCTATATACTCACTGTCCACTTTATTAGGCACATCTGCACATTCATGCAGTTATCTAATCATGTGGCAGCAGCACAATGCATAAAAACATGCAGATACAGGTCAAGAGCCTCAGTTAATGTTTACATCAAACATCAGAATAGGAAAAAGTGTGATCTCTCTGACTTTGTTTGTGGCATGGATATTGGTACCAGATGGGCTGGTGTGAGTATTTCAGAAACTGCTGATCTACTGGGATTGTTCACACACTACAGTCTCTAGAGTTTACACAGTATGGTGCGAAAAAACAAATAAAAAAACATCCTGTGAGCGGAGATTCTGTAGGCTGAAACAGCTTGTTGATGAGAGAGATCAGTGGAGAATCACCAGTCTGGATTGAGCTGACAGGAGGTCTAAAGTAACTCAAATAAGCACTCTTTGTAACCATGGTGAGCAGAAAAGCATTTCAGAACGCACAATACATCGAACCTTGAGGTGGATGAGCTACAACAGCAGAAGACCACAACAGGTTCCACTCCTGTCAGCAAAGAACAAGAATCTGAGGCTATCATGGCCACAGGCTCACCAAAACTGGACAGCCCCCCAATCTTCAACTGTTCAGCTTCGATGACCAGACCAGATCAGCAGTTTCTGAAATACTCAAACCAGCCCATCTGGTAAAAACATCCAAGCCATGAGCAAAGTCTCAGAGATCACATTTTCCCCCCATTCTGATGTTTGATGTGAACATTACCTGAAGCTCTTGACCTGTATCATAATTTTATGCATTGTGCTGCTGCCACATCATGATTGGCTGATTGGATAACTGCATAAATGAACAGGTGTACAGGTGTTCCTATTAAAGTGGACGGTGACTGTAATTCTGCATACATATTACCATATTACTAGTGTGAATCAATGAATCTATAAGTTTAGTGCTTGTTGGTGTGTGTTCACTTTTTAGGAAAACATCCCTTTACGCTGTCTGTGACCATTAGAATTAAATAAATAAGCCAAATAAAATCCCCCGACTTTCTCTTCAGCTCTTTTCTTTTCACTTGTATTCTGTGCCTTCCTTCCAGGCCCAGGTGAAGATTCATTTACTTATACCAGAGTCAAGTTCAATTACATTCAGCTCACTCAGCTGAACACACAGTCGGAATAAAAGATGTTGTTCCCTGTGGTAAATGACTACAAAGTGCCGTTTTCAACATTCCTACTTTATCCTCCTCTTGAGCCTGTCATGAAAATAAAGGCCTCTAACACAACAAAAGCAACCTTGAAAACCAAATATTTCACTTGAAGTGGATATGGCAAGATGCTGGTCATCCTTTCAGACTAATAAACAGAAAAACATGACACATAAACAAATGCCAGTCTGCCCTTCTGGATGTACAGTGCAATATACAAACAAGAGCGCAAACAGCCTATTATCTCCTGCTAAAGGGCTTGCCAATTAAGCGAACACATCACATTTTTTATACTCTAGTACACCACTAATAAGTCAACTGGCACTTAAGACCAACAATGCAGTGGGCTTAAATAACTCTGGCTAGAGGAAATGATTAAATTATTACACAGACTTAACACAGACTATAAAGTGGTACGGAATGGAACGGAATGTATGGAAATGTATATTCAAATTTTGAGAACTGTGATACTAGTTATTACTGTACCATCTTACTCATTTTCAGTAACCATTTGATCCGGATTAGGGTCATGACAGATATGGAGCCTACAGCACACGGACGCCCAACACCAGGATGAAGCCCACATGACATTCTTTGATTGTCACAGAACCTTTGCAAGTTTCAATGATAACATATGAAAGTACGAATAGCACTCTTTCTCACACACACACACACACACACACACACACACACACACACACACACACACACACACACACACACACACACACACCCCTACACATATACACAATCCATATGAGGACCTTCCTTTGACATAATTAGCAATGTATCTAATTAATGTTATGCCTACACATGAACCTATCCCTAACCTTAGTAACCAAAAGGAAACCTTTTGGCTTTTTTTTTCTTAAACACACACACTGCAGAGACACTGTATCTGTATACATTCATCACAGAACTCATGAATCAGATCAAGGCTATCTGAGAGCTATTAGGATCAGGACATTAGGAAGGTGAAGATCTGTGGCTTTGCTTTATTTTATGGTATCAGCTATAAAAACACAACCTGGACTGTACATCTTCTGACAACTCTCTGACGCACACACTCACACACAAAAACAGTACCGCATGATAGGCCTGCTTACACTACGAAGTAGGAAACGGATTGATGGATGGATGGATAGATAGATAGATAGATAATCTGATGAGGAAAGAGTTTCCTTTGCTTCATTTGCCTTTGCCATTTGCTTGCAAGTAGGTTGAGACATGAAGCCGAATGTAGGCTTTACGAGCAGCTGATCACCACAGACCTACACGCTTCTACTGTATGGTCTGCCAGATCCCTGCCAGAAGCATAATAAATGTGAATATTAATTTCTTTTCATTATCCCCGAAGTGTGAAAACAGAGGTTAGCTGCCGTTTCTTCACTCACTTGTTCTATGACTTCTATTGGTGGGACCAATTTTCATCACATATGTGGGTGGCCGAAATGTGTTTGTGTAGTGCATAATAAAAGTGTGAGTGTGTTGAAAAGGAGTGGGTGGGTTTTTGTGGAAAAAAGCCGAACAGATCTCATACACACACACACACACACACACACACACACACACACACACACACCCACACACCCACACACATGTATATAGGGTGTCCCAAAAGTCTCCATACATAGGGGAAATTAACACTTTTTAGCTAAATGTCTTCCAAAACTTTGTTTTGGCATTCTTAAGGCATTCTTAAAGGCAATTTGGAAAATATATATATATATATATATATATATATATATATATATATATATATATATATATATATATATATATATATATATATATATAATTTTTTTTTTCCAAATTGCCTTTAAGAATGCCTTTGAGAACATAAGAACATATTTAAATCATTCTCATGGCTGGATCAGGAAGCTGTCGCAAGGTTGCGATGGACATGCATGACACCAGATGTGTTAACACAAGTTCATAATGAGTGGGAGAGATGACTCCGTGTGTGTTTACAAAGAAATGGCAGTCATGTAGAGGATGTTCTGTAAATAAATTTACATTTTGCAAAAAAGGGTTCATTTCCCCTATGTATGGAGGCTTTTGGGACACCCCCTCTGTGTAGTATTGGAAAAGCAAGGCCAGTTCTGTTATTTTTGCTATACATCAAAAGATGAACATGAGACAATAGATCAGAATTTTAGCTTTAATTTCCTGATATTTACATCTAGATGTGTTAAACAACTGAAAACATGGCACCTTTGTTAGCAGACCACCCAATTTGTAGGTGGTCTGCCAGCTCTCTGGTCTTCATGTTGGTTTATCCTTTTTAGCAATGAATGTAGTCTTCACAGGCAAAACCTAGGGCTCAAACCAAGAGTAGATATTCAGAGCTATTGATTCTGTAAATAATCAATTTAACAGGGCACACCTGGGCAGCAAGAAACACCTGTCAATCATATGCTCCAATATTGTGATTCTAATCCAGGGCTTCATTAGTTGAACTAGGTGTGCTTGAGCTGGAACACATGAAATACCTGAACTGGCTAGGGGCAGAAAAAGGAAGCTATCAATGGCTGCAACCAGATTTCTGAGAAGGCAGGTTGTGAAAAACCCTTGAATGACTGCAAAAGACCTGCAGCAAGACTTGGTGGCAACAGGCACTGAGGTTTCAGTGAGCAGGTTTCTATGCCAGAACTCCAAAAACTGGAACTTTTCGGCGTGATGGATCAGTGGTATGTCTGGAGAAAGAAGAATGAAGAAAGAACACTCTGTCCACAGTCAAGCATGGTGGTGGCTCGGTGATGCTCTGGGGCTGCTTTGCATCCTCTGGCACTGGAAACCTGCAGCGTGTGGAAGGCAAGATGGATTCATTGAAGTATCAGGAAATCTTAGGAGAAAATGTCATGCCGTCTGTGAGGAAGCTGAAGCTTGGGTATCGTTGGACCTTCCAACAGAACAATGATCCCAAGCATACCTCAAATTCCACCAAGGCTTGGTTGCAGAAGAAGTCCTGGAAGATTCTACAGGGCCGTCACAGTCACCTGACTTGAACCCCATAGAAAATCTCTGGTGGGATTTGAAGAAGGCGGTTGCAGCACGCAAACCCAAGAATATTACTGAACTGGAGGCCACTGCTCATGAGGAATTGGCTAAGATTCCTCAGGAATGCTATATACGTATATATATACACACACACACACACACTGTATGCTCTTCAAGATATCTGATGTTTCTTACATCTTTACCTTTTGGAATAAGAGGTAGAGGTAAGAAAAGAACAGAAAAGAAAAAAAGAGGATGGACAAGGAAAGAAGAGAAGAGAACTCCAGAGACTTTAAATAGCACAGTGATGTCATATTCCTTACCCGAGAGATAATTTTTTATATCACTGTGACTTTTCAGTCACTAACTAATACTAACACATACACTGCCAAAATTCAACTCATAATCACAGCTTGTGTAATGCAGTAATGTACTTGGCAGAAAAGCACCCTGAAATTCTTACACTGAATTACAGATCCAAAACACAGGTGCAAGACCTGCAGTGTTAGAGAGAAAGATTGATCATGTTCATGTTCCAGTGAGAGGACATTCACATGCAGAAATACTGAGCCATCTGTCAAAACTTTCTGTCTATGTTGATTTTATGCAACAGACAGACCAGTGACTTAAAACAAAACCTGGAAATGAAATTTACATAGAAAGAACTGCTGTAGGAAAAGACAATTTCTCATCTACTCTACACGCCTGCAGAAAATGTTGCTGTAAGGTAATCGTTGATCATATTGACATGTCAGTTACACTGTGGACCTTGAACATCCCCTACACACACACACATACACATACACACACACACACACACACACACACACACTTACACTACTATTTTGGAAAAATGAGCACTAACTTTGAATGTTGTTCTTCATGCACACACAGAAATAATGAGGCTCACACCACGTGTAAGTGTAATTCCCTGCTGTGCTTCCGCCTAAATATAGACTCTACCTGGCAGCAAGAAGCCTGTCACTCTCCTCTGCTCCCAATAAGATGGCCTTTAAATGCCCTACACATCACTGCTACACGGACCCCTATCAAATGTGACCACACACCTCTCTCACACACTCCTCCCTCCTCACCTCCACTCTACCAGCACTCCTCCCTCAGGCCACTGCTCCCAGTCAGTGGAAACATCACTCCCTCTGCCATCCTTAACACTTTCAAGAAGCACTTGTCAGACAGCTGTTCACTGTGTCAACTTGCTAAGAACACAGAATTCACACCTGCCACGTTCCTATATCACCCACTTCCTCTCAATGCTAAAGATAGGCTGGACATGTCCACTGGACAAAGTCACAATCACAGCCTAAATGCTAACATGTCTTGACAGTTGGCAATCTGTTACCTTCACAAATCAAGCTCTGCCAATATTTTGCAGACTTGTTTATTTCTTTGAAGACAAATCAAATCAAATATGCTTATGTATGCTCAGATCACTGAATGTACACAAAAAAAAATTACCTTTAAGTAACACTTTACTGCATGTCCAGTGCTATAGCTTCACAAGATTGATTTGATATATATATATATATATATATATGTATATATATGCATGCACTGGACAAGGTTCATGCTATAGCACTGGACAAGGTTCATGCAGTAAAGTGTTACTTAAAGGTATGGTCAGTGATTTGGGCAGAAGTTCACTAAAGCTAGCTATTTTGACACTCAAAGTCTGTACAAACACAACTCTTCCCTTATGCCTTTTCTTCAAAATACAAGCACACATTGCTCTGGCCAGGCTAAAATAGCTGAATGCTAGTGCAAGAGGCAACAATGACTGGTAAGCAAGTAGAGGTACATCCATGTACTGAGTTGGATGTATGAAGTATGTATGTAAGGATGTATGTCATCATCAGGGTTTTTTTTTTTTTTTTGGGCCAACAGAAATGACAAAACTTCTTGTTTTTATACACCAAAGATTTGGAGCACATTACCAATAAATATTCATCAGCCTTTATCTATGACTATATATTAAAAAAAAAGAAAAGAAAAAAAACCGCTAAACCATACATATTTTTTTCACTTTAACATTTAACTACTTTTTAATAGATAGATAGATAGATAGATAGATAGATAGATAGATAGATAGATAGATAGATAGATAGATAGATAGATATTCCTTGTCATTGGTATTTTTATTTTTCATTTTATTTTTATTATTTGCCTATTTTGACTAACTTTTATTTACTTATTTATTCCTGTTTTTATTTTTAACACTGTGTAGCACTTTGAGTTGCTTCTGAAACATATTAAATATGCTATATAAATAAAGTTAGAGGTTAAAAAAAAATGGTATAAACCTTGGATCAAGGAATAAGTCTCCCACACACATCTAGCCATCTGATGGAGTTAGAAGCGAGAGAAGAGCAGAAGGCCAGCACTACACATATTATGAAAGCCAGAGAGTTACCAAAATCTACTGCTGTCAGGAAGCAGTTTAAATATTACAGCTGGATGGAAATGTTTAACGCTTCAAAGTAAGATGAGCCCTATGATTAAAAATGAATGTTGCATTGGAAAACATTCTAGTATGTTGCAGATGTAGTAAACAAAGTTTGTGTGGCTGTACATATATACACCTGAGTTCATCACATAATATAAAGATAGTTACATTTTTATCTGATGAAAACATGGGTCACATCTCTTAGAGATAATTCACCACCACGCCACCAGAGGGCCCCCTGCCCTGAATTCTAAGACACTCCGTTGTCATTGCCATTTCCTGTTCACAGACTATAAAGCTCACACATATTCATCGTCATTGTGAAGTCTTACTGATATCGCCTGTTGTGTGTGTTTTAAGCAGTTTCTTGTGTATGCCTTGATGTGTTTTTCCCCACATGTCTAGTTTGACCATTCTTTGGATTTGCCCTGCTGGTTTTTTGATCATTGTGGATTTCATGTATGACATTGGCCTGTTTCTGGTTTTTCATTATGGCTTGTCGACTATTGTTATTATTAACCTACTGCACGTGGTTTGTCACACACCTCCCGAGTCCTGTTTATTACACACTGAATGTAATAGCAACACCCATTTTGGCACCCAGGTTATTTTTCTACCCCTCTTTTTGACAAACTCTGGATTCAGACTAAGCTTTTGTGCTGTCAAACATTGCAATGACAATCAGAGACGACTGAGACTATGCGGTTTTGAAAAATGTTCTGTAAAGAATATTTACTACAATGTGCTGGAATATGCTTTGTGAGACAAACAAAACAAAGAATCAGCTCTCTGGTGTTAACATCTAGATGTCTTTGCTGCCTGTAAATTCTTCCTCCATTTGAAAGAATTTCAGAACTTACTACGGCTCCAAACAAATACAAATGTTATCAGTTCAGTGTGGTTCTTCATATGATACTGAGATCAAATTTGGAGCCCTGAGATTTTGATGCTCTTCACAGCTGCAAAGAAAGTGGGATGAATAGATCTCATCATTCCACATTCATGTTACAGCCTCTAGTGCATCATGTTGGTATTACAACAGTTGACCTGCAGGTGTGTACGGACTTTTAAACCTTTTCACGTCCTTCATCATCTTCAAATAGTGTTGGATTCCATTCCAAACAACCCACCTGAAGTCACTTATTACAGTGTACAGTCTGTCCCAATCACTGCAGTTGACAAGGAAAAGATGGCTTCAAGAAATACCTGAAGACTCAGCTTTAAAAAGCATTTAAACACTGATGCAGAAAAACCCACAGCAGCCTCATTCTGAATGTGTGCATGTGTACATGTCTATTTAAGTGTATTCTGATATTGTAATGTTGTAGTTTTGTAGTTTGTAGTAATCTTTTGAAGTGACCAGTGACACATTTCTGTTTGTTTACTTATTTATTTCAACCATCAATGCCATCTATTGCCTTCTCTCTCTCTCTCTCTCCCTCTCCCCTTCTGTCGAGCTACACATGATACTCCAGAGATGCCAGTGATCCCGATCCCTTCTGCTCTCTGGACCTGCCTGATCCATCCTGATGCCCTACTTCTGGTTGGAGATCTCATCAGTTGGAAGTCACATGATGCTGCTGAAGATGGCCCCACACGGTGCAGCCTAAAGATCATTGAGATTACAGTGGTGAAGTTCAACAAAACAGACTTCATATAAAAACTGTAATGAATTTTTATGGTCTCACAACTGCTATTTGACCGTGTGGTACTGGTACATTTATAGAAGGGATTTATTTATTTATAATTGCACTATCTGGTGTTACCCAGATGAGGATGGGTTCCCTTTTGAGTCTGGTTCCTCTCAAGGTTTCTTCTTCATATCGTCTTAGGGAGTTTTTCCTTGCCACCGTCGCCGCTGGCTTGCTCATTGGGGATAAATTCATAAATTTAAAATCTATGTCCTGAATTTATATACTTCTGTAAAGCTGCTTTGGGACAATGTCCATTGTTAAAAGTGCTATACAAATAAACTGAACTTGAACTTGAACTATTGCAATCCATTACTTCACTGCAATAGTACTACATATTGTAGATTGCATTTATATCTCAACTGCAACTGCGCACATTAACAACATGCTCTGTCACTTTATACACAGTCTCACACTGTCACACTTCATTTGGATGCTGCTTTCCTACTGTTTTATATTGGAGTATTATCACTATGGTATTAGATTTGGATTTAGATATATTAAGGGGAAATAAATATTCGTACACTTTTGTTTTTATTATTTAATATACTTCTAGTGCACATATCTGCTTCAAACATACAAACAATGTCTTTTGTCTTTGTACATATAAATATGTGCAAAAAAAAGCATGTATTCATTAACATAAACAAAGAGATGTTCACAAATGAAATTTCTAGGGGAAAAATATTTAGACACCACAAATGAGCAACATTAGTACTTTGTTGCAAATTTTGTTGCCAATTACAACTTCTAGTATGGTGTACATGGGATTATATGCACAACCCTTCTTTCTCCAAACATGATGAGTTGAATTATTGCCAAAAATTTTTCTTTAAAAAAATTTTTCTTTTTATTTTTTTGTACTTTTTAGCAGAGGGGGTTTGTGTGTGGTTAGAAATGGAGATGATTGCAGTGGATTTCACTGCTTATTGCTCTTACTGTAACTGTTGTTCATCCTGCAACTCTTTTCAAGTGCCTGCTGGATTCTTTCTTGCATTCCTTATCATTAGTCTGAGAGCATGTTTTGACATTTTACCTGTCTGTAGCCTTTTCCACTCAAGTATTTACTACATGTTTACTACTACATGTTGCATAATAATGCATTTTTTAAAAAACATAACTATTTTAGATGCTTATGAATACACACAAACACACATATATATAGTGCATGTTGGATCCAAGAAAAAGTATACAGTGAGGGGAAATATGTACACTTATGTTTTTGTTATTATATGTACTTCCTGTGCATTATGTGTCTTTTATACTAATAAATGTTAATACAAATATATACAAACATTTTTGTAAATATTTTATTATATCTTTTCATGGGACAACACTGATGAAATGACACTTTGCTACAATGTAAAAGTAGTGAGTGTACATCTTGTATAACAGTGTAAATTTGCTGTCCTCTCAAAATAACTCAACACACAGCCATTAATGTCTAAACCGCTGGCAACAAAAGTGAGTACACCACTAAGTGAAAATGTCCAAATTGGGCCCAATTAGCCATTTTCCCTCCCCGGTGTCATGTGTCTCATTAGTGTTACAAGGTCTCAGGTATGAATGGGGAGCAGGTGTGTTCAGTTTGGTGTTATCGCTCTCACACTCTCTCATACTGGTCACTGGAAGTTCAACATGGCACCTCATGGCAAAGAACTCTCTGAGGATCTCAAAAAAAGAATTGTTGCTCTACATAAAGATGGCCTAGGCTATAAGAAGATTGCCAACACCCTGAAACTGAGCTGCAGCACGATGGCCAAGACCATACAGCAGTTTAACAGGACAGGTTCCACTCAGAACAGGCCTCGCCATGGTCGACCAAAGAAGTTGAGTGCACGTGCTCAGCATCATATCCAGAGGTTGGCTTTGCAGAATAGACGTATGAGTGCTGCCAGCATTGCTGCAGAGGTTGAAGGGGTGGGGGGTCAGCCTGTCAGTGCTCAGACCATACGCCGCACACTGCATCAAATTGGTCTGCATGGCTGTCGTCCCAGAAGGAAGCCTCTTCTAAAGATGATGCACAAGAAAGCCCGCAAACAGTTTGCTGATGACAAGCAGACTAAGGACATGGATTACTGGAACCATGTCCTGTGGTCTGATGAGAACAAGATAAACTTATTTGGTTCAGATGGTGTCAAGCGTGTGTGGTGGAAACCAGGTGAGGAGTACAAAGACAAGTGTGTCTTGCCTACAGTCAAGCATGGTGGTGGAAGTGTCATGGTCTGGGGCTGCATGAGTGCTGCCGGCACTGTGACATGTACTGTGACATGTACTGTGACATACTGAAGCAGAGCATGATCCCCTCCCTTCGGAAACTGGGCCGCAGGGCAGTATTCCAACATGATAACGACCCCAGACACACCTCCAAGACGACTACTGCCTTGGTAAAGAAGCTGAGGGTAAAGATGATGGACTGGCCAAGCATGTCCCAGACCTAAACCCTATTGAGCATCTGTGGGGCATCCTCAAACGGAAGGTGGAGGAGCACAAGGTCTCTAACATCCAGCAGCTTTGTGATGTCGTCATGGAGGAGTGGAAGAGGACTCCAGTGGCAACCTGTGAAGCTCTGGTGAACTCCATGCCCAACAGGGTTAAGGCAGTGCTGGAAAATAATGGTGGCCACACAAAATGTTGACACTTTGGGCCCAATTTGGACATGTTCACTTAGGGGTGTACTTACTTTTGTTGCCAGCGGTTTAGACATTAATGGCTGTGTATTGAATTATTTTGAGGGGACAGCAAATTTACACTGTTATACAAGCTGTACACTCACTACTTTACATTGTAGCAAAGTGTCATTTCGCCAGTGTTGTTCCATGAAAAGATATAATAAAATATTTACAAAAATGTGAGGGGTGTACTCACTTTTGTGAGATACTATATATATTTATTAGTATAAAAGACACATAATGCACAGGAAGTACATATAATAACAAAAACATAAGTGTACATATTTCCCCTCACTGTATACTTTTTTCTTGGATCCAACATGCACTTGGACAGCAACATGCAATATTACAAATACTTGTTTGAGCAGTATAGTCCCAGCTGCATTGTACAGTCCTAGGCGTATAACACAGCGTACTGTATTCCACTACAGACTTAAATATAACGCAGAAATGTTTAGCGAATGTATGATGATTAACACAATTATTCCTTTACATAGTCCCTTTAACAAGATCAGCCAGCCTTTGCAGTTTCTTATTTTCTATATTCAGTCCTTAAAAATGTTTTATGTAGCATACTAATATTGATTGCCACTTTCTTGGACCTCTTGCGGTGCCAGACAGTCATTAGAGAATTTTACTGAGGTGTTTCAAATATCTTTAAAACACCACTGTTACGCCACAGAAAGAGAGCTGGATACAGTTGCGGTAAAAAAGGTCCGTCACTTTATTCGGAATACATGTAGAAAGGGAAACAGGACAACAGCAGTGTTTTAGGTAGATGCCGCGACCCCGTGGGGTGCAGTAACCAAAACCAAACGATTTCTCAAATTACTAGACTAGCAGTAGCTAACACACAGTATTTTAAGTGTATATCAGTTATCATAGAAAGGCTTTTAATCGAGGGCTTAGACAAACTCGTGATCCAGAATACTTAGCTGAGGTCAAACGTCAAGAAATCAGTCCAGAGATAATTGCTCGGTAGTGTGAGATCCAGAGAAAACAAACTATACTTCGCATTGATCCTAGAAAACAAAAGTCCTTAAATAAAGTGCAGTGCAAATGAAAACAGGTGTGTGTGATTAAAATGATGGTGACTGTGAGCGTGGAGGTGTGTGAGTGTTCTGGGTGTTGTAGTCCCTAGCGGCCATATCTGTAGGCCGCCGAGCTTGCTGGGATGTGTAGTGCGGGGTGTGTGCATGCGAGTCGGTGGCGGCCATATTCGTGGGCCGCTGAGAGTTCTGGGAAAGGGAGTCGCGCTTTTTGCGCTACCTAACAACCACCAACACTAATATTACAAAATATTGCAAATAAGACAAAATTACTTCATAAAAAAAAAAAAATATATATATATATATATATATATATATATGAAAGTGACATGTGAAGGCCAATGTATGGTAACCCATACTTGGAATTTGTCCTCTGCATTTAACCCATCCAAGTTAGTGCACACACATTAGGAGTTGTGAGTAGTGAACACACACACTACAAACTGTGAACACACCCAGAGCAGTGGGCAGCCGTTTTGCTGCATGCTACATGTATGTATGTATGTATGTATGTATGTATGTATATATATATATATATATATATATATATATATATATATATATATATATATATATATATATATAATTGAGTTAGATTTATAATTGACATAGACAACAAAACCAACAAAAGTACATCACCACAAAAAAAGGTTAAGGGTCCTTCACTGTGCCCTTCTTCGAAAATCCTTAATGGAGCTACATAAGTGTGTCACAATTAGACAAGGTTCCATGTTGAACCTCTTCAATAAGCTAAGAGCCTTTACCCTTTAAGAGTGTGCAGGACGTTTTCCATTAAACATGTAGGTTGATTCGTTGCCAGGTGTAATAATGTCTATAACCACCAGAGGAGGCTGTCTAACTGGCACTTGCTTGATTTTACATAAAGCAGGATGCATAACTCCTACATTAATAGATGACTCCCACTATCCCCAAAGTATCCCCTGGTGCAACATACTACAAAAAGTGTATTGCAACATACAAAGAAAGAGCAGTTAGAATACCATTTATACTAGTTAAAATTATTGCAATTTACAACCAGGAATTTCAAATATACAGGACAAGTACTAGTGTGTGTGTGTGTGTGTGTGTGCGTGCGTGCGTGCGTGTGTGTGTGTGAGAGAGAGAGAGACCAGCCACTGGGTTTGTGTGTTAGATATGAATCCTTGTGGCTGACAGACTGCACATCACACGGCAGTTCACACCCCCACACAGCCAATTGCAGAGTATCTAGTTCAAGCCATTTAAGTCTCCTTATCCTTTAATCTGTTTGGTAATTTCCTACTGACATTTCTTAACTAAATGTCTTACTATTGCAGCAGTTAGTTTTGCAAAGGATGTTTATTATTTTAATTTATATATGTTTTAATTCAAATACATTATATAAGAGCTTTTATTTGGCAGAATTCTTGCATCAAAAATACTTAAGAAGGTTAAGTGGTACACTGTACATCTCCTTTGATAAACAAAATGGTATCCTTTTTACAAAAATGCTAGAAAGATCTCACTTAAGGTGCAGATCTCACTGCACCTTAAGATCAAATACTGAACATGGAGACAGGACCAGGAAGCATACTCACAGTGAACTTTTATTTTCAAAACATTTGTTGTGGACATTTAATAAATAGCTAAGTTGATATTATTCAGTCTTAAATAATTAATAATTAAGTACACTTTTTAAATGAAAAACTGTTGTGACTCATAATTACTTAATCACTATGCACTACAAAGTAGCAAAAGACTGCAAAGAAACAACTATACAGAAATTAAGGCCTCTAGATAATCACTAAGATCCATATACACAACAAAACATTTAAATCACTTCCCTTAAAAAGGATACTCTGTTAAAAAAAAAAAAAAAAGTCCAGACTTTTTTGAGAGGTGACAGTATTTTATACATGGCTTGTAAGACATTCACAGCAAGAGGAAAGTGTTCACACACACACACACACACACACACACACACACACACACACACACACACACACACACACACACACACACACACACACACACCTCCAAAACCACTGAATGAAAATGACTGTTTTATGTACACCATACATTTTACATACAGATATGGCAGCTATTAATGCATTAACTTCATTTATCCAAAGCAAAGATGCATGTAGAAATATTTTGATGAACTGTGTTTTTTTTTTCTTCCTCATTGTGTGTTTGTTATACTGCTTACGTGACAAGAAAAACCACAAGACGTTAGAGCAATCTTGCTCGGCACATATTACCACAAAAACTAACTTCCTTTTCACATTGTGATGTGACAATTACAGCTGTTTCACACGTTTAAATAATTGCACCACTGATGCATAGATAAAATCATTCATAGGAACAGAATATTATTGTTTATTAACCCAGTTTTAAGTTGCAATGTAGTATAAGACTACTATACTATGAAAGTTAAAACCATGTATTCATTATAAAGCTTCTATACTGTTTATACCATATAACATTACTCCTTACAGATGATTGATTGTTGCCATCACCATATGGTGCATTTTGTGAATCAAAAACTCTAAACTCATTATAATGGTAATGCTCAAAATTACTGCAAAGATATCAATTCTAAAACAAGTGTGTAACTGGTTAGTCTTTATCTTTAGATGTCTAATTTTTCTTCTTATGTTAATCTTATCAGTCTTGGAGACATGCTCATTAATATGCTTTTTTCACCTTCACAAAAATGTCCTTATTCAAGACATTACTTGTTATTCTAGAAGGCAGATGTTTAATTAACTCCAATTTAACATAGTATGGACACAAACACTTTTGTACTGCTACAAAACTGCTAGGGCATCAGTGAAAATGTGACTTGGGCACTTCAGGCACAGTCATTATTACCTGTTGCTGTTTCTGTCATAGCCTTGAGTGGGGTATTCTCAACCCACAGAGAGTCCTTCTGTTTTTTTGAAACAGACTTTGTCTTCTGAGCTTTAATCAGCAGAATTATGATAACCATAAGCAGGAGGCAAAGCAGAGGAATGAGGATGCCCAGTATTAGTCCAGAAGCGCATGCATTCTTATATAAAGGACCTATAAAATTTAAAAGAAATATGAGTATATTCATAGACACTCTATAAAATATATGAGAATGTTTAAAGTATCTGAATTACCTTTAGCAGGGACATGGACATTGATAGAAAGTTCTCCTGATTTGTCTTCAGCCACCTTCCTCCAGTTGTTAGCAGCTGTCTGTAGCCATTCCACAACCTGACACTGGTACTGGCCATTATCAGAGGGATCAACATTGGGCACAGTGAGTGTGTAGTGGGTAGTACTGGGCCGATCAAACACCAGCGTTCTATCTAGCATCGTGCTGTGTAGAGTGCCATCTCGTCTTGCAGTGAAAATGGTCAGAGGCCACTTAGCACTCTGCCTCCTGGACCAGGTCACTTCAAACACAGACTTATCACTGGAGCGGGAGCTGATCTTGCACTCCACCACAAAGCCGGCCTGAATATCACTAATGTTGAGAAGGTGACTGACTTTGTGTACTTGCAGCTTACTCTCTGTTATGTGGTAGCAAAACATTAGGCAAAATTACTACTTTCAGACAGAAAATTATTATTCTCATATTGCAGGTACAAAAGTCAAAGTTCACTATCTAAATTTAAGGTGAATAAATAAGAATGGTGTGAGAAAAATCTTGTGTGTGTACAAAATTAAAAACACAAGAAAAAGTCATACTTTACCTATTTTGTGCACATTGACTATAGTAGAAACCAATTGTGGAGATCCCCTCTTTTCCCACTTGCCTTCACAGTCCAGCTGGTACTGTTCAACCCGGCATTGGTAGTTTCCGCTATCAGATGGATCCAAATTCAGAATAGTGAGATAAAAGATTTTGGCTGTGGACCTGGAAAACAGTAGCCTGCCATTGAGCTGCTGGTTCTCTGATTGGTATTGTAAATGGCCATTATAGCTATGGCTCAGTAAAAAAGTGCTGGAACTGGAGCCCTGCCTCTGCACAAACCAGGTAAGAGTGTAGTGGAAGGTGGGGTCCATTTTATCAAAATTAATAGAATAACTAATGTCCAACTGCTCTCCCTCTGTGAAGTTCTTATGAGTGTCAGGTGTCTCCAAAGTGAAAACGCCTTCACTTGATTTGCTCTCGACCTCTACACTGATAGAAAGTTCTCCTGATTTGTCTTCAGCCACCTTCCTCCAGTTGTTAGCAGATGTCTGTAGCCATTCCACAACCTGACACTGGTACTGGCCATTATCAGAGGGATCAACATTGGGCACAGTGAGTGTGTAGAGGGTAGTACTGGGCCGATCAAACACCAGCGTTCTATCTAGGATCGTGCTGTGTAGAGTGCCATCTCGTCTTGCAGTGAAAATGGTCAGAGGCCGCTCATCTTTCTGCCTCCTGGACCAGGTCACTTCAAACACAGACTTGTGACTGGAGCGGGAGCTGATTTTGCACTCCACCACAAAGCCGGTCTGAATATCACTAACATTAAGAAAGTGGCTGGCTTTGTGTACTTGCAGCTTACTCTCTGAAGAATGAAAGCCATAATGGTCCTTTATTTATGTTATCTATAATGACTTACAGATATTATTACATGTACAAACAAAAGGAAAGAACTTACCTATAAAATGTACACTGACATTGGTAAAACCTGATATGTCGCTCGCCTTCCTTTCCCATTTGCTTTTACAATCTGCCTGATACTGATCTACCTGACAGTAATAGCTTCCACTGTCAGATGGGATGGAATTTAATATGGACAGATGGAAGACATTAATAGTCGGTCTGGAGAAACAAAATCTATGTTGAAGTTCTGGATCAGATTCTTGGAACTGCAGACGTCCATCATGGCTGTAGGTCAGCAGCTTAACGGTGGACAAACTCTGATCTTGTTTTTGAAAGAACCAGCTCAGAGAGTACCGAAATGCGGGGTCAAGTCCACCAGGCCCTAGTGAGCAGCTCAGTTTCACCTGTTCTCCCTCCGTGGCTTCCAGCGGAACATTAGCTTTATCCATGCTGAAATCACTTTCTGAAGAATAAATGATAAAGATTAACAGATGTCAATACAAAGGTTTTACAAAAAAACTTTCTACACAAAGAATGTTAGTAAATGGCCACTGTGAGCCTAAACAGGGAAGGTACCACGTCATCCATTTCTACTCTTAATGCTACCCAATCTAGGACACCATACACCATACACGTCACATACACACAAAGAAACTGTCACTGCTTTCCTCTAAGAGCCATCGGATGTCTTTTGAAATTGCTAAAAAAAAATGTGGCAGCTTGAAAAGTTGCAGGTTTTGGCAGCATATTTAACAGCAGAAGCCCAAGTTGGCAACCACAATCTTGGCATAGCAAGTGGGAAGTGGCTATGACTAGGACTGGAGGAAAATTAGGCAAGTAAAAAAAATAGAGAGAGATGAGCTGTCATAATGATAAATATTGAAATCAGTTACTAATTATAAATTGAATATTGACATTATAAATTTGAATATGTCAATAAACAGGGTTTACAAAAAAGAATCCTTAAGCAGTTTATGTATCTTGTTAGTTTCTTCTTCTAATTAAGCATTTTTCCATCAATTATCATGTCAATGATTTAATACAATTTTAGCAGGAATATGAGAATTAATATTTTATCTTTGGCTAAAAACAACACCAAGAACAAAAGTTTTATGGAAAATAAACCAACAACTAAACAAGGCAGGTAGCTCTCACCAGGTAAAAGTAGTTTAGTCATGCAGTGATGTTGTGGATTATCTATTATGCACTAGTAAATGATAGTTATAGCATTAGGTGGAAAACACACTGCCATTAATGTTTATTTTTCATAGACAAGGCCCAAAGATCCAGCTACAATTATCTTCTTGAAGGCAGATTTCTAACAGAAATTTGTGTAATGCAACTTAGAACTGACTGAAAAATATGGAAGTTTGAGATTTAAAAAAACATAAAAGTGGCCATTATATGCCTGTAGATCACAGTAGCTGCACAAAAGCCATGTTCTAATGTGCCAGAACACAGAAAGATGTACTTCTAGCTTTTGGAAATCCCTACCATTTATTATAGAGGTGAATAAATTCTACAAATTTACCATGAGCATTGGTGAGATTTGCCAACTGACCAGCGCATCAATTTACTATATATGGCTGACTTTTCTATTGTATTGATCTGTAAGGCTCTGTAGACTGTGGTGTGATCAAGCAAAAGTGCAATGCAGTCTGCAACATACCGTTTTCAAAGACATCTAGTTCCATGGTGACAGACTTTGTGTCAAGACTATACCAGATGCCATCAGGATCTTGAATCCATTCCTGTACTGAACAGCGGTATTGTCCACTGTCTGTTGACTTCACCTGTTGTATCATCAATTGGAAGATCTGTCTCGTAGTCCTTCTCATGCTGATCCTTTCGTCCATCTCCAGAGTGACCACCCCTTCTGGGTCCATTTTCTGCAGAGTCTGGGTACCATGTGTCCATGTTACCTCAAAACGGGAAGAATTAGAAGTTGCTGAGGTCACCAAACAATCAATCACTTTGTCACTGTTGGCTTTGATTTTCAGAGGAGACTTAAGGGTGGTGGAGACAGACAGTTTGCTGTCTAAAATGCACAAAGGAAGAAAAGAACAGAATTAAATTCAGTTCATGGTGTAAACCTTCAACTTTTCTTACAAACTTAAAGATTTACAGCATGAATATATGCCACTTAGATGTCCTAAAGCACAGGTTCCAAACCCTGGTCCAGGAGTACCCCCTATCCTGCACATTTTAATGGTTTCCCTGCTCTATCACACCAACTTCAATTCAGAAAGAGCTGTTAATTAGCTGATTAATTAAATCAGGTGTGTTGGGAACAGGAAAAACATTGAAATGTGCAGGACAGTGGTCTCCAGTACCAGGGTTTAAAACCTGTGCTTTAAAACATCTAAGTGGCCCAGGGTTGGGAATCTGTGACCAAAATGGGTTGCATGAATAATTGTAGTTAATTCAATTCGTACCAGGTCTGCGTACAGTGATGGCCAGTGGATTGGACAGTTTCTTGGTTTTCTGAACATTTTTTTCATATGCATCAATCTGGCAGGCGTAACGTCCCTCTTGCCGTTTACTTGCTCTCAAGACCTTGAGAATAAAAACTGTGCCTGATACTTGCACTTGAGTTTCTAGCTGATAGTCTCGCTGCTCTGCTCCACAGGATATTCCCCCAGTATGGTCCATACATATAATGTTTTTTTGAGCAGTTGAATTATGTGGCTCAAACTTCCACGTCACAGCTAAGGAAACTTTAGGTGCTTTTACTGAGCAAATCATTTTTATTACCGAGTTCTCAATTACATTTACTTCACGACTTTTCAATCCCACTGTTACAAGAGAATCTAAAAAAGAAAGAAAAATAAGTGAAAAACTAAAGCAATCACCAATGTTTAAGTGACAAAGTCAGCAATAATAAAAGGTTCAAAACAGTAAGTTAAAGATACTAATGAAACACTTTCTAATTATATTTTGTTAAACAAAACAGTGTTATGGCCATCAAATGAGACTCAAAAAGTATATTGTCAATGAAATTGCCCCTACATTTATTTATATACATTCTTAAATGTTATTTAAGCCAGCTTAATAATGCTAGCATCAACAGTAGAATCAGAAAATACAAGAAAATTGTTCTTACAGGAAACTATATCTCAGTACTGAAAGTACTTTCTCCTTCCTATCCAAAACTAATGAATAAACAAGAATTTGACTTACCAATAGAATTAACAGAAACCTGGCCTTGCTGTGACTGGCTGTTCACTTTCTTCGGGTTGCCATTGCTCTCCATGCTCCACTCAGACACAGTGCACATATATTCACCGCTGTCAGACAGAATAGCTCCACTTAACTCCAAAATGATATCAGCAACATTAGAACGAAATGTGCGTAAGCCCCTGTGCTGATACTGAGCCCCTACAGCTTCCATCACCCCCTCACGACTCAGGGTTATGACATCATTGAAAGAGCTGCCTGTAGTTTTTTTGTGCTGCCATGACACAGACAGCAGCCCTTTGGCTCCAGACACACTGCAGTTTATTTGTAATGTTTCTCCTTCAGTCACAGTAACCAGCTGCTTTGTCATGACCACAGCCAAACCACTCTCTTGAATCAAAATACAGGAGAATTACAGATTAGTTGATGCATAGTATATTGTATAGGCACGTATGAATTCCGATATACAGTTGCAAGAAAAGGTTTGTGAACCCCATGGAGTTACCAGGGTTTTTGAATTGGTTATTCAAAAAAGTCATCTGATCTTCATATACATCACAATTATAGACACAAACAATCTGACTAAACTAATAACACAGTAGTTTGAACATTTCTAGTCATTATTGAGCACACTGAGCAATCATTCACCATGCAGGAAGGAAAAAGTAAGTGATCCTTTGAATTTGGTAACTTGTAGATCCTCCTTTAGCAGCAACAACCTCCACCATCATTTCCTGTACCTGCTTATAAGACTGACATAACAATGAGGAGGAAGTTTGGACCATTCTTCCTGACAAAACTGTTTGGGTTCATCAATATTTTGGGGCTGTCTTGATTGAGCAGCCCTCTTCAGGTCAAACCACAGCATCTCAACTGGGTTAAGGTCGGGACTTGGCCATTCCAAAACATGAATTTCTTCTTTTTCAGCCATTATTTAGTTTATTTACTTGTGTGCTTTGAGTCATTGTCTTGTTGCAACACCCAACCTCTCTTAAGCTTAAGGTTATGAACTGTTGCCCTGACATTCTCCTGTAAAATGTCTTGATACAGTTGTAGTGTCTGGACTGGATCAAACTGGCCAGGTCAACGCTAGGCTCCAGCCTGTCTAGGAGCCCCCATTCACCCCGAGGTGGCTTCAAAGATTTCTTGGACTGACCCCCTCCCCTTTTCCAGGCACCAAGGGGCAATCAATCTGGCCAGACGCCCTTTGGAATGCCAAATACGCAAACTCACACACACACACACACAAACTCACCTACACACATGCACACACATAACGGCACATTCTCTGAATATAACACAAATTAAACTATGCCGAAATAGTATATGATGTATTCTTGTATGCATGCATTGTGTGTCCTGTGTAATCAACCTAATATGATTCTGTAGTTAAGTTTAGAAGAAGTTGAAATGCCTATAACCATGTGTAGGGATATACTACTCTCTTAATGCCTTTCTATCCTATCGAATTTGATATCTAATTAATCCTCTCTTGATGCCCTAATTAATGACGCATATCATGTTACGATAGGATGCCTTATTTTATACTTTTTCTATACTTTATAATAAGACGATACTAATTCGACTCCACCCCGGAGATGCAAATCAGGTCTAGAGAAGAGACAAAGAAAAGTCTCTCCTTCCCAAAATCCACCTTCCGGATTTGCCAATCGCCCAAACAGAGGCGTGGGTTGGCGTTGTCCTTAAAAGACAACGACACACGTTGCTTGCTCTCTTGTCTTCTCTTCTCCGTTTCTGGCAGCTACTTGTCAACTTTCTTTTCTTCTTCTGGCAAAACGCAACTCCAAGTTAACCCGATTCAAGCTTCCCACTAACTGCACGAAGGAATCAACGAACTCCAGCTCACGAATGCACTGGATCTCGCACACATCTTGAACTCAACACCGAAACCAATGCAAGTATCATTCTCAATCGATCACTAGATGCGTTTAAGCTTGTGCCCAGGTAATTTTAATCCGTTGCTGGTTCTCGAGGTTAACTATTTGTGTTTTCTGCTATTCTTTTATTCTCACCCCTTTTCTTTCATTTTACCTATATATATATATATATATATATATATATATATATATATATATATATATATATATATATATATATATATATATATATATATATATATATATATATATAGTCGTAATTAATTATAATCCGTTGTAGTTAATTATCTGTATATATACGTAGATTCCCTTTTATGGTTAATTTATATTTATAACTGATCATAACTCGCTTTGATTATATATATATATATATATATATATATATATATATATATATATATATATATATATATATATATATATATATATATATATATATATATGTTTCATATTTGGGCTAATTCGTTACACAGTTTTGAATTCATTCTTCCCTCAATGACTGCAAGGCATCCAGGACCTGAGGCAGCGAAGCAGCACCAAACCATGATGCTACCTGCACCATGCTTCACAGAAGGAATGAGGTTTTAGTGTATAGTGTCTTTTTTCCTCTAAACGTACCATTGGCACATTTTTGCCAAAAAGTTTTTGTCTCATCTGTCCACAGAATTTTATTCCCAGAAT
This sequence comes from Cranoglanis bouderius, assembly GCA_023630585.1. Taxonomy (NCBI): domain Eukaryota; kingdom Metazoa; phylum Chordata; class Actinopteri; order Siluriformes; family Cranoglanididae; genus Cranoglanis; species Cranoglanis bouderius. The sequence goes on from CM042535.1 coordinate 24,627,124, forward strand.
TGTTGTGGAACATTCAGGTGGGGTTTTTTTGGCAAACTTGACACATGCTGCCATGTTTTTTTTGGACAGCAGTGGTTTCTTCATGGTGTCTTGTTCAGTGTTTTTCTGATAGTGGTCACATAAACAAAGACTTTTGCAGCTTGTAGAGTTTTCTGCAGGTCTTTTGCTATTACACTTGGGTTCTTTTTTCACCTCTTTCAGGATTGCCCTTTGTACTCTTGCTGTGATCTTTACAAGATGCCCACTCCTAGGGAGAGTAGCAGTGGTGGGTAGTAACGCGCTACATTTACTTTGTTACATTTACATGAATAACTTTTTGAAAAAAATTTACTTCTAAGAGTAGGTTTAACTGGCCATACTTATACTCTTACTAAAGTTCATTTTTAATCACAGAAATGTACTTTTACTTTGCTACATTCAGTGGTGTTCCTCCGTTACTGTTAAATATTAATGAATATATGTCATTTTAATAAATAATATATGTAGTTTTAATAATCATATCATGTATAATGAGGTCGCGAGTGGTCTGAATGTGTCCGCAACAACCGCTCACTTTTTTTAGCAGCTCAGTCCTGCAGAGAGGAAGAAGAGAGCATGTCAAGACGCACAGAAGCACACGCATGCGTACACACACACACTCACACACACTCACACACACTAATACACACAAACACTCACTCTTTCTCTCTAAACACACTTTCTCTTCTGTTCTGTTCCATAGTCTGTTCTTCTGGTCTCTGCTGTCTTGTTTAAATGCAGATGCTGACAAGTTTGTGTTGTTAACATGTTGTGAAAATAAAGGCACTCAACTGTTGGAAAAGTTTTTTGGGGTGTGTGTGAAAATGACAGGTTTTGTGTTATTGTATCCATCACAGGACTGGGATATGCTGCTTCATCTTGAACCCAGGTTTTATATCATATAAACAGAACAGACAGACTTTCAAGGTGAGGCGTGACTCACAGTTCTCCATGTAGTCTGAGACTGAGGATTTTTCCTTCATTTTAATCAGATCCGAAGTAACAGTAACTTGCTACTTGAGTAGTCTTCTCATTGGATAGTTTATTACTCTTACTCAAGTAATTATTAACATAATTACTTTTACTGTTACTTGAGTAATTATTTTTATAAGTAGTTTTACTTGAACTTGAGTAAAATTTTTGGCTAGTCTACCCACCTCTGGAGAATAGCAATAGTCCTGAATTTCTTTCATTTGTAGACAATTTGTTTTAGCCTTTTCCAGCTTTGTGCATCTCTATAATGCCTCTTCTAAGGTCCTATGAAAGTTAATAGGATAAAGGCATGGTTCATACTAATCAATTATTCTTGAGAAGAACAGACTTGTCAGTAACCAGACTTTGTGTGTCTTTATTTGAAGGGCAAAGCATCTATACAACCCACACTTACAATCTTGTCTTCTTAATTCAAACACCTGACTCCAATTAGCTTTTGGATAAGAGGTTCACTTTACTTTTTCCAGCCTGCACTGTAAATGATTACTCAATATGCTCAATATAGACCTGAAAACTACTAGTGTATGTGTGTTATTTTTCCAGTCAAATTGTGTTTGTCTTTAATTGTGACAGATGATCAGACCACATTTTATGAGTAATCAATACAAAAAACCTGGTAATTCTAAAGGGTTCACAATTTTTTTCTTGCAACTGTATTTAATTTTGCTGTTACTTATTTAGGTTTGTTGTTTGTAATATCCCTTGAAAATCACTGAATCCAATGTTATATTACAGTAATGATAATAAAAAGTGTCTGACCTTTGGTTCTGATGTGCACAGTTTCTGCAGGTGATAGCTGGCTTTTTCCTCTGATGAAGGACCCAGTCTCTGTCTTCTCCTCTTGTACAGCTTTACACTGATATATGCCCTGATCTTCAGCCCTGACTGGTTGGATAGTGAGAACGAAGATTCGATCCCTCCTCTTCACAGTTCTTAGCTCACCATCATTGTCTCTTTTCACGTAGGTGTTAGTTACAGACAGCACACCAGAGGGACCAATTTGAGCCACTTCCGTGTTGTTTCTCAGCCAAGTCATGGAGAAGAGATGTCCAGGAAGATTCTGAGCATCTATGCCGCATTGGATCTCCATCATGTCTCCTTCCTCAAGGGCCCCATTCAGAACCCGAATTTGAGTAACAAAAGATCCCACTTCATCAGCTGTGCCTGACACAGAAAACACAATGAAATCGAGATATAAATTCCCATTTTCTGATGTGCCATTATTAAATGATATTAATTAGCATAATGCAAGCACAGTAAAAATACAGTACAAGTGTTCAGTTCATCAAAACAGTAACAGTATCCAGTTCATGAATTTTACCTAGAGCTTTGACCTCTATGCTGGTGGCTGTGGTGTTCCTGTGGCAAATCCTAAACCAAGAGCGATCTGGGTCTTGGACCCACTCGTCAGCCTGGCAGTAGATCTCACCACTGTCAGACTGCTTTACCTGACTTATTTTGAGTCTGTAGATGGTGTCTTCTATCTTCTCCATAGCTATGAGCCCAGAACGATATCTACCTTCAAACTGTGGTCCAGGCCTCACAGTTAAATCTCGGTCCAAACTGATGATGGGCCAGGTGTCAGAGCTACCACGCAGATACCATGTGACAGACAGATGAGTGTGTTGGAAGGTCTGACTGGAGACTATGCAATCTAGTTGAAGGGATTCACCCTCAGAGATGCTATGAGATGCAGGTCCAGTGTAGGATGCCATCAGAGTATCCTCAATCACTGTGGAATGTATAGAATTGATCACACTTGGTTATACATCTTGTCTAAAGTGTTGGGCTAGGAGGGAACAAATAAGCCGTAACATGTTTTTTTAACATGTACGAAAATATAATCCCATAAAATGATATCAGACACATGACTCATAATATATTTGATCACCTGGCATATAGAAAAAAAGAGAATAATAAAACAAGTTACCAGTCAGTGTTGTTTCTGCACTGTAGCTTCCTAAATACATAGGACCTGTATTTGGAGTGTGACATTCATATTTTCCAGAATCTTCTTCTATCAGAGACTTAATGTGGAAGAGAACTGAAGTTTTTGACAACCTTTCAGTCACAATGTTTTTCTCACGCACTCTTTTACTGTACACTGCGTAAGCATATTTTGGGTCATTAGTGCTAATAATCTGGAGTTGAACACTTGGGTTCTGTGGTTTAAAAACTGAAAAAGCAAATTCTTGTTCCCTTGAATTCTGAATGCCACTAACATTACAGGAGATGGACATTGGAAATCCTTTCACACGATACAATGGACCATGCTGGATCTGTACTGACTGCTGACCTCCACAGACATCTGTAAGGGAAAGACAAGCATTGTCTAGTAAAGCAAGTTCATTTATTTATTACTAAAATTATATTTAAACAGCTCTAAAGAATGATTGTGTTGGTATATGAATTTAACATTCATTAACGTAAGCTACAGTCTGGTAATTCAAGTTCAATATCCAAAGTGCTCTTTTTTATTTTACTTTTTATTTTTTATGTCTGCAGCCAATATATAAATACGATGTAAATCTCTTAGAGATCTGTAATTTCCTATCTCTGATCCCATATGCTCAAACACATAGTTTTGTGAAATGGTTAACTAGTGTAGCCTGAATTCCATTCGAGTCTGCTTCCACTTATTATTCCTCAGTGCCCTTCTTCTGTTGAGCAGCTTCTCCTCTTTCTCCATTCGTTTCCACTGTACAGTGGTTAGAAGCGACATGGTATGTGCAGTCATTTAATACAAAAATACTGTGTGGCTTTTCTGCATGAAAATATATCTACACACTTATAATAATAAAGTAAATGAAGATTGGCTGTTTGTGTCATCTGAATAGTTGAGTCAATACAGATTTCAGTCTTTCCCACTTGCTTACATGTTTTTCAGTAACCAAAGCTCAGTTTTTTTTTGTTTTTTTTTTGCTAAGAAACTTACACATTTCGCTGGAATTCACTCCCCTTATAAACCTAATTTCCTGCAGACAAAGAAACGCGAAGAGACAGACCTAAGTGTCTAGGGAGATATAACACTTTTATATATAGTACATTTAATACTTATTTTTTAATCATATAACTTGTTAATTTAGGTTATTTTTCTACAGAAAATGTGTATAATAATTTAATGTATGAAACTGCTACGCCTGCCATCCAATGTTCAGCCACTGAGCTTCCATTTTATATACACACATGAATAAAATTAGTAATGAAAGTTATTTTAGAGAAAGACAGAGAAGCAGAAGAGGTTATAGATACTGAGTTAGAGGTGGAGGTAGAGATAGAGGACTCAAAGTAGACTTAAAGACACAAACAAATTTAATTGAAATTCAGGTAAGACTAAATGACCATTTCAGCTAGTATTATTTTATATAGACAGATTTAATAATTCATTTGTTCATCTACAGTAACTGCTTTATACTGATCATGGTCACATGGTCTAACCTAGGAACACTAGACTTGAGGTAGGAATACATCCTGGATGGGACTCTATCTATTGCAGGGAACCATGTACACACCAGCATTTCAGTTTCCTCGCATTATGTGTGTATATTGTTGAGAAATGTTGCATTGTATGTGACAATTTAATAACTAAGCAGTTGAGTAAAAATGTATGTTGCGCCACCTTTTTAAAGCAATACAATATGTGTGTTACATAAAAAAAAGTAGGCAGTGGTAACAGAGTGGTTAAGATGTTGGACTACTGATCAAAAGGTCATGAGTTCAAACCCCAGCACTACCAAGCTACCACTGTGGGCCCTTGAGCAAGGCCCTCAACTGCTCAGTTGTATAAATGTAAGTCGTCCTGGATAAGGGCATCTGCAAAATGCCGTAAAAGTATGTAATGTGATTATCTATGTGAACTAAACAGTGTTTTTTCATGTTTTCCCAATTCTCAAAGGTCTTATACATATTCATGGCACTCTTCACATTAACTTTAGAATAATTAGATTAGTAGCATTAGTTTGTTATAGATATGATCTCACCAGTCTGCAGGAGTCCTCCAAGGCACATCAACAGAATGAGCTTCCACAGCTGAGGCTGAAGAAAATCCATCTTAAACGGCACAGGCTCAGTCTGTCACCATAAGACCATCAATACATTTAAACAGGATGTGTTCAAGGTTTAGCTGTAAATGAAGCCATCTCAAAGCCTCACGTCTGCCAAGAGGAAATGAGCATAGACGTGGGTTTCCGGTCGTCTTGTGGATGCTAGATTGACAAATTACTGATTCCTATGTGTAGCATGAAAACAGTTTAACAGCAGAAAAGGCATATTTTGAAAAATGGAGTGAATGCCTAATTATTTTCTGCAGTAGTAGCAGGACACAGTAACAGTCAGTCATTAGAAAACCATACAAGGTCATACAGTGAGTCATGCTTCACTGTGGTTGTAATCATCTGACTTAAATTGTGTTAGTCAATTAATATAATTCATTTCTACCTTTTTTTTTCTGTACAGTATTTCCACTTAAGACTTAGTGCTTAGCTTCACACCCTCAATGCAGAATAATAGATCATTTTAATTCTGGTTTACAGATAGAGATGAATCTTTGAAATGTTATTAAGAAAATAAAATATGGCAGATAGATACAACAGTATCCACTGGTTATTGCACACATGATAGTATGGAAGAGCTTTTTATACACATCCAATTTTTTTTAAAATACAAATTTATTAGGGTAGCCAACTTTGCCATTTAGTGCAGCCAAGGCAGCAAAGGAGTGGCTCAAGAAGAAGCACATTAAGGTCCTGGAGTGGCCTAGCCAGTCTCCAGACTTTAAATCCATAGAAAATCTGTGGAGGGAGCTGAAGGTTCGAGTTGCAAAGTGCAGAACTTCTTTAATGGGGACAATAACAACTAAAACAGACCAAATCACAGGAAAAGATCCAAAAACTGTTACAACAAGGAGCTAGGCTAAAGCTAGGCAAGGCTAGGAAAGCATAAACCTAAGAACAAAAACTATACACAGGGTAAACAGTAACCAAAATCTCACCACACATATAAACACAGACACAAACACAAGATTAAGCTCCAACAAACAAAGAGGGGAAACACGGAACTGACATATTGGAAAATACAAAACAGGTGTGCATAACCAAAGGAGGAACAGGAGCAGACAACGAAAGTAGTTGTTCAAAAAGTGAGCGAGAATGTCCTCTAGTGGTCTAGGGAGGATATGTCTCTGGTGGCATGGCCTTATACAACCTTACTTTGTATTTTAAGTTCAATAATGGCTCAATTTGAGGATGTTGTCCTCTGTAAAGGGCATGCTTTCTATAGCCCCTTTCCATTGAAAATGAGATTAAACTAAATGGACAAAGAAAGCATTCCATCTTAAGTGGCTACATACGGTAAACAGTGAACTACTTTTATTTTTTAAAGAACTAATCAGCTTCAACGGAAAGGCCAGCAGTGAGTAAAAAAAGGCACACGTTATTTAGATAAACAGGCATAATTTATCATCATCATCTCGATCTCTCTTCATATCCATCCATCCTCTGTACCACTTATCCTACACAGGGTCCCGGGGAGCCTGAAGCACCCCTCAGGGACTCGGGGCACAAGGTGGACGGGATGCCAACATATCACAGGGTACAATCGCGCACACACTCACAGACCACGGTGTTATGTAGCGCCGGTGCAGGCTTAAGAGTCAGGGGAGAGTAGTCAGGATGCATGCACTGGGGAGACGTCAGTTAATGCAGCAAAGTTTATTTTCACAAACAAAAAAGGAGCAGTAATCCACAAATACTGAATTCGAGAAAAAAGCAGTAGTCCAAAAGACAGGGAAAATCACTCGAAACTAGGAAGTGGTCTGGGAACCACAAACTCGGAAATACGGACATAGGAACAAAGACTACGGATCAAAGCTAAACCGAATTTAAACTAAACCACGCTAAACTAATACACCACGCTGAAGCGGACACAAACAGGGCTTTAAGTAGCGGAGTTCATTAACATTAAACAAGCTTAGATCCACGACAAGGAGGCAGGGACAGAGACATGATGTGAACACAATAACACATGCACATGGCCAAGGTAAACAAAACGAGAGTCTTTCTGACAGGAGGCGGAATGCACTCCATGGAATGCGGAAGTAGGCTACGCTTCATTTTGCAGCGTAGCGAGAGCGGGAGAAAGAGAGAACCTAACACACGGACAATTTGGAAATGCCAATTAGACTACAAAACACGTCTTTGGACTGGGGGAGGAATCCCCCGAAGCACAAGGAGAAAATGCAAACTACAGTGCTGTGAAAAAGTATTTGCCCCTGACTTCTTCTGTTTTTGTGTCACATACTAAATAGTTTTAGATCTTCAAACGAAATACAACATAAAATAAAGGCAACCTGAGTAAACACAATGCAGTTTTTTTTAAATTTATTTATTATTGAAGCAAAAAAAAAAAAAAAAGTTCTCCAACACCCATCACCCATATGAAAAACTAATTGCCCCCTTAAACTTAAAATCTGGTTGTGCCACCTTTAGCAGCTGGATGAGTAGTTGCTGTGCTCTTGGAGGAATTACATACAAATACATTTTCACACAGGCCCAGTTGGTATTGGATAACTTTTTTTGCTTATATAACATTATATAATACAATAAATGACTTTAACATTTAAAAACTGCATTTTGTGTTTACTCAGGTTGCCTATGTTTTATCTTGGATTTTGTTTTAATTTCTGAAACAATTCAGTATGAGATATACAGAAGAAATCACTTTTTCACAGCACTATACATGCACATAGAGAGGAAAAGGGAAGTGAACCCCCAATCCTGGAGGTGTGAGGCAAATGTGCTAATCACTAAGCCACCGTGCAGCCACTTGTGTGTGTGTGTGTGTGTGTGTGTGTGTGTGTGTGTGTGTGTGTGTGTGTGTGTGTGTGTGTGTGTGTGTGTGTGTGTGTGTGTGTGTGTGTGTGTGTGTGTGTGTGTGTGTGTGTGTGTGTGTGTGTGTGTGTGTGTGTGTGTGTGTGTGTGTGTGTGTGTGTGTGTGTGTGTGTGTGTGTGTGTGTGTGTGTGTGTGTGTGTGTGTGTGTGTGTGTCTCGCGCTATAGAAAAGAATCACCCCCCTTTAAAATAATCACATTTTGTTGCTTTTCAGCCTGAAATGAAGACGGACACAGTTTTTGTTTTATTCAGCTTTATTTACTCAGTGCAACTTATAACATCCAAGTGAAAGATACAACACCAACATGTCAGGAAAAAAAAATAATAAAAAACCATAATCACTGAGTTGGAAAAAGTATCACCCACCTCCTAAAAATGACTTGTAAACTCAATAAGGTTTAGCTAATCACCTTCTCAATGGCACACAAAGCCATTTGACTTTCAACTGTGATTAGCTGTGGTCATTTTGATTAGCTCAGCATGAAAAGAGCTTTCCTGGAGCATTTTGTAGTGCAACTGAAGCAAACAATCAACTATGGGTGGCGAGGCACTGTCAAAAGATCTCCGGGATAAAGTTGTAGACAAGCACAATTCAGGAGATGGATACAAAATTTTTTCAAAGGCTTTATCAATGCCTAGAAGCACAGTGAAGTCTAATATTAAGAAATGGAAGGTATTTGGTACAACACAGACTCTCCCTGGATCAGGACGTCGCTCAAAACTGGATGAAAGAGCCAGGAGGAAACTGGTCGGAGACGCTACCAAGAGGCCTACAGCAACTCTGAAGCAGTTGCAGGAATTTATGACAAAGAGTGGTCATTGTGTGCATGTGACAACAATATCACAAATTCTCCACAAATGTGGCTTGTATGGGAGGGTTGCAAAAAAAAAGCCATCCAAATAACACCATTCCTACAATAAAGCATGGTAATATCCTGTTATGGGGGTGTTTCTCTGCAGCAGGGACTGGAGCACTTGTCAGGATAGAGGGAAAATGGATGGGGCAAAATACCGTCAAATTCTTGAGGAAAATCTGCTGCCCTCTGCCAGAATGTTGTCAATGGGAAGAAGGTTTACCTTCCAACATGACAATGACCCAAAGCACACAGCAAAACTGACCACACAGTGGTTGAAGGAGAAAAAAGGTGAATGTCCTTGCATGGCCTAGTCAGAGCCCAGACTTAAACCCCATTGAAAATCTGTGGAATGACTTGAAGACTGTAGGCCACAAATGGTCACCATCAAATTTAACTGAACTTGCAAAGTCTAGATGTGCAAAGTTAGTAGAGACATATCCCAACAGACTAAAGGCTGTAATTAAAGCAAAAGGTGGTTCAACAAAATACTGACACAAGGGGGTGATCCTTTTTCCAACCAAGTGATTCGGTTTTCTAATTTTTTTAAACATTTTTTTTCTGACATGTTGGTGTTATATCTTTCACTTGGATGTTATAAGTTGCTATAAGTAAATACAGCTGGATGAAACAAAAACTGTGTCCGTCTTCATTCATAAAACAATCACAAAATATGATTATTTTAAAGGGGGGTGATTCTTTTCTATACCCACTATATGTATGCATACATACTAACTGAGCGCTTTATTAGGAACACCTTCACACCTACTCATTCATGACTGTTGGATACTTGTTAGCCAGAGCCATATCATCCTGCAGCTCTTGCTTGATTTCCTACTGAAGCTAAGCAGTGTTGAGCCTGGGCAGTACCTTGATAAGAGACAGTCTAGGGAAAACTAAGGTTGTTGCTGGAAGTGGTATTAATGAGGCCAGCAGGTGGTGCTCACCCTGTGGTCTGTGTGGGTCCTAATGCCCTGGTATAATGATGGGGACACTATACTGTAAAAACAGTACCCTCTTTCAGATGACACATAAAACCAAGGTCCTGACTCTCTGTGGTCATTAAAAATTCACCCATTGGCCCTTATCTATCATGGCCACCTAATAATCTCCATTCCTGAGTTGGCTACCTCACTCACTTCTCCACCAATGTGTGGTGGGTGTTCTGATGCACTATGGCTGCCGTTGCATCATCCAGGTGAGGAGATTCCTGCCCCCCCCATAAAGCTAGAAAAGTGCTATATAAATCTAAGGAATAATTATTATTAGTTGTTAGTATTGCCAGACTGGCTGTTTTGAGTATTTCTATAACTGCTGATCTCCTGGGATTTTCACACAACAGTCTCTAGCGTTTACTCAGAATGGTGCAATAAAGAGGAAAAAAAAAAATACAGTGAGCAGCAGTTCTACAGATGGAAAGCTTTGTTGACAAGGAGAATGGCCAGACTGTTTCAAGCTGACAGAAAGGCTACAGTAACTCCGATGACTACTCCGTACAACTGTAGTGAGCAGAAAATCATCTCAGACGTCAAACCTTGAGGCAGATGGGCTACAGCAGCAGGAGGCCACATTGGGTTCCACTTCTATCGGCCAAGAACAGAAAGCTAAGGGTGCACAGGCTCACCAAAACTGGACAGTTTTGTCAAAAAATACAGCCTGGTCTGATGAATCTCAATTTCTGCTGAGGCACACAGATGGTAGGGTCAGAATTTGGCACCAACAGCATGAATCCATGGACCAAACCTTCCTTGTGTCACCAGTCCAGGCTGGTGGAGGTGGTGCAATGGTGGTGAGTATTGTTATTGAGCATGTGCATCCCTTCATGACGACAATTTACCAATCTTCTAATGGCTAACTGAGGCTGTCTTGAGAGCAAAGGGAGGCCCTACCCAGTATTAATATAGTGCTCAGTGAGTATATATATGTGTATGTACTTACAGTGTGGTCATCATTGTCAGATAGTCTTTAGCAGGTACATGTGACACTAGGTCAACACGTATTCCATGCTTGTAATAATTACCACCAATCTGACTCACCATTCTAAATTATCTTCTCATTATTTAGGTAAAACTCAGGTAATAAAACAAAACCAAAACCAGAATTCTTTATTTTATTAAAAACAGGAGTCATTATGTTGACTTGCAGATTTTGTTGTGCATCAGGGACAATCTGGTTACTGTTATTAAATAAATTAATATAATTTTTTTAGCCATAGAAATGAAACAAAATATAGAGCAAACCTCAATACTGATGTGGGTAGGCAGTCAAAACTGTACATAATGTCTCTTGATGTCACTCTGAATGGTGAATCAAATAAAGAAGTACGATTCACTTTAAAAAACACACACACACTAATATATATATATATATATATATATATATATATATACACACACACACACACACACACACACACACACACACACACACACACACACACACACACACACACACACACACACACACACACAGGTGCATCTCAATAAATTAGAATGTCATGGAAAAGTTCATTTATTTCAGTAATTCAACTCAAATTGTGAAACTCGTGTATTAAATAAATTCAATGCACACAGACTGAAGTAGTTTAAGTCTTTGTTCTTTTAATTGTGATGATTTTGGCTCACATTTAACAAAAATCCACCAATTCACTATCTCAACAAATTAGAATACTTCATAAGACCAATAAAAAAAAACATTTTTAGTGAATTGTTGGCCTTCTGGAAAGTATGTTCATTTACTGTACATGTACTCAATACTTGGTAGGGGCTCCTTTTGCTTTAATTACTGCCTCAATTCAACGTGGCATGGAGGTGATCAGTTTGTGGCACTGCTGAGGTGGTATGGAAGCCCAGGTTTCTTTGACAGTGGCCTTCAGCTCATCTGCATTTTTTGGTCTCTTGTTTCTCATTTTCCTCTTGACAATACCCCATAGATTCTCTATGGGGTTCAGGTGTGGTGAGTTTGCTGGCCAGTCAAGCACACGAACACCATGGTCATTTAACCAACTTTTGGTGCTTTTGGCAGTGTGGGCAGGTGCCAAATCCTGCTGGAAAATGAAATCAGCATCTTCAAAAAGCTGGTCAGCAGAAGGAAGCATGAAGTGCTCCAAAATTTCTTGGTAAATGGGTGCAGTGACTTTGGTTTTCAAAAAACACAATGGACCAACACCAGCAGATGACATTGCACCCCAAATCATCACAGACTGTGGAAACTTAACACTGGACTTCAAGCAACTTTGGCTATGAGCTTCTCCACCCTTCCTCCAGACTCTAGGACCTTGGTTTCCAAATGAAATACAAAACTTGCTCTCATCTGAAAAGAGGACTTTGGACCACTGGGCAACAGTCCAGTTCTTCTTCTCCTTAACCCAGGTAAGACGCCTCTGACATTGTCTGTGGTTCAGGAGTGGCTTAACAAGAGGAATACGACAACTGTAGCCAAATTCCTGACACGTCTGTGTGTGGTGGCTCTTGATGCCTTGACCCCAGCCTCAGTCCATTGCTTGTGACGTTCACTCAAATTCTTGAATCGATTTTGCTTGACAATCCTCATAAGGCTGTGGTTCTCTCGGTTGGTTGTGCATCTTTTTCTTCCACACTTTTTCCTTCCACTCAACTTTCTGTTAACATGCTTGGATACAGCACTCTGTGAACAGCCAGCTTCTTTGGCAGTGAACATTTGTGATTTACCTAGTGAACCAAACTGAGAGACCATTTTGAAGGCTCAGGAAACCTTTGCAGGTGTTTTGAGTTGATTGGCTGATTGGCATGTCACCATATTCTAATTTGTTGAGATAGTGAATTGGTGGGTTTTTGTTAAATGTGAGCCAAAATCATCACAATTAAAAGAACCAAAGACTTAAACTACTTCAGTCTGTGTGCATTGAATTTATTTCATACACGAGTTTCACAATTTGAGTTGAATTACTGAAATAAATGAACTTTTCCACGACATTCTAATTTATTGAGATGCACCTGTATATATATATATATATATATATATATATATATATATATATATGAGAACATAATGTCAAACTGGTAAGGTTATATGTAATTGATTATCTGATTTTAAGAGTAAAACACTTCAGGGAAAACAGACCCCGGTTCCTTTCTTGGGGATAGTATTCATTTAGTTTACATTTCTCTATTTGGTTAAATTAGATATAAAATTGTGCAACGTAGTTAAACCTTTGGTAAATAAAATGCCTTATGTAATTTTCAGGGTAAAAATCACAATGCTGTGCATACATAAAAATATTAACCAAGCAAATCACGTCTTCTGAAGTGACATGCTGTATTTAATACCAGTTCATCACATTCCCTGAAAACAGTACACTTCAGGAGGAGGAGAGATGCAAGTGAAAAGTAGTGAGAGGGAATTCTGTTTTGACTATCACCAAGACAACATGTCATGAATATAATAAGAAAAACAATCTATTCAAACCATGCAGAACAAATTCAAACAAATTCTGAGGGGCTAAGAAAAGCTATTATAAAACAAACAAACAAACAGATCAATCTACCTTGTGGTTATTAAAGATCTTTATTATGGTATCAGTTTTTGGAGGAATTATTTCCTGTTTTATGTATTAATGATTGCTCAAAAACCACTTAATCAATAGACAGGAAAGCACAAAACTGCACTCGGTTGAGCATCAATTAAAAAATTTAAAAACACGCCCCAAATACTACTTAAAACAGCAATAAAAACAACAATCCTAAAAGTGATTTAAAAAAGTCCCACCATGAAGCAATACAGTGCAGAATGTTTGCATGTTTTGGGTCAGCTTCATCCTAAAGAACTCTTTATCAACAAGTACATAATCTTACTTTAAATCAATACAGCAAAGCTCACATTGTAGATGGTTTCTCAGTCACATAATGGAGGACTGCAGGCCAACAGCTGCTGCTTTCAAAGGAGAAAGAGCTTGTAATGGGCAAGAGAGCAGTTGAGTGCAGTTTGAGGGCAATGGCAGTGCAGCTGTTCTATTTTCTGGGAAGAAAAATTAATGCATTATAAAATTAGTATGTAACTGCATGAGTGCGCGTGCAATATGTGAAGGAAGGGAGCATTTGTGAGCATGAAGTGGAAGATCATTCATTAGGGCTTTTGCAAGGCCAGTGTGTTGTAAACTAGCAGAGCAAACAGGACACACTTTCTCCTCCCAACTGCCCAACTCTAGTAACTGATAGCCTCTAGGATAATGGGCTTTAGCTGGTAGCCAAGCATACCCTAATAGATAGCAGTGTGTGCACAAGAGAGGGGGGTGCAGTGTGTGCACAAGAGAGGGGGGTGCATTGTGTGCACAAGAGAGGGGGGGGTGCATTGTGTGCACAAGAGAGGGGGGGGTGCATTGTGTGCACAAGAGAGGGGGGGTGCATTGTGTGCACAAGAGAGGGGGGTGCATTGTGGGAGCAGATCAGGAAACCATGCCACCGACTATTAGTACCAGTCAGCTGGACTCCTGAATAAAACTCTTCTGAACATCAGGAATCTGCTCTGACTGACAGGCAGGCTGGTTAGATGCAGGATATGCATGGTTGATGTCATGAAGTGACAGGGGCTGAATCTGGAGTGGGGCTGGGGCAATGAAAGGAGAATGAAAGCAGACTCTAGAATATGCTTCACTACTTGTTCCATGTGTCTTATGCCTCTGCAGCTCTTTCACAAGAGTCGTTCATACAGGAATAAAAATCTGCTCCTCATTTTGTAGCTTTGATAGCTGCACCACAATGCAATTCTATGCCTGTAGGGAGTGCAATGTTATTCCTGATCAAGTGCTTCCAAAACACATTGAAACCCAGGACAGATTTTGAGAACAGTCATTAAGGTGGATGGGGCCACCATCAGCAACATGATCCTGAGATACAGCAATTCTGTCTCACTGGATTGACCACATCCTCGAGTGCACGCAAGTAGTAAAAATTCTCCTTTTCTCCCTTGAAACAGTGCACTCACACATATTTGAATACTTGTGGCTCAATACAATTTCTAAGGACATTAGCAGCCATGCTATCTTGAAGTGGGTTAAAATAAAATGAGGTCACATTAGCAGGAGGAAGAGGATTGGTTTGGGTTATGTGGCTCAGTCCATCTCCATGTCAATGAGCTTGTTGCGTGGTGTGTGCATTGGATTTCTGGAGAAGCAGCAGCGGGAAGTGATAAGTCCAAGAACAATGGACAGCAGGCCAACAACTAGAGCTGCTCCAAGGCCATACATCACTGGGTTCTTCATGGAGTCCCACACTTAAGAGACACAAAAACAATATTTATAAGACAAAACATGGATGCAGAACATGTCTACAAAAGTTATTAACGCAGTTGTCTTTGTAAATATTATATATAAAGCTACAACATGGAAAAATCCTTACATGCTAGTTTGATGGAGAGAAAGACTGGGGCAGAGGTGAGTTTCTGCCCCTCACTCCAAAGTCGAGTGTCAGGAGAGAAATGCCAGAGCTTGGCCGTGCAGTAGTACTCGCCCATGTCCCTGTCCTGAATGTGGTAAACACTGAGCACAAACGTGTCCCTGTCTATGCGTTCTATAGAATACTGTGTGCTCTCATTTCCTCTGCTCTTCTTTACCACTCCCCAGTGATCCATGCTGATCAGGGGCACAGCACCATTCTCCATTGCCTGTGCTGGACTCTGGAACCAGTGAACGTCATACGCCACCTCACCTGAGGGATAGGGAGAGAATAGAAATGAACATCTGAGCACAAAGGGGAAACTCCATTAAAAAGAGACTTTAAACTTTTTTATGAACCACAGTGCCCTTGAAATAATGAATAGGAAAGAGCAAAAATAAATGTAAAACATCTTTTCAATGTATTCAACACATTTCTACTTTAAGAGGAAGAGTGCTAAACTACTTTAGTATCCAAAGACTGAGACTCGGTCAGACAGGCCCCTGCATGCATGTCATCTGCTATGTGAGGAATCTCCACAAAGGCCATAGTGCAATACTAAGCACTGAGCTGCCACACCTCTGTGTGCTTTTACCAGAGCAAAGTCATTTTGTCCCTACACAGACTTATAACTACATGCAATCACATCAAGATATATTATCTATATATATATATATATATATTATATATATATATATATATATATATATATATATATATATATATACATACATACACACACACACACACACACACACACACACACACACACACACACACACACACACACACACACACACACACACACACACACACACACACACACACACACACACACACACACACACACACACACAGTCTCCTCCAAACGTATTGGAACGGCAAGGCCAATTCTTTTGCTTTTGCTATACACTCAAGAAATTTGGGTTTGAGATCAAAAGATAAATATGAGACAATAGATCAGAAATTAAGAGAGCTGGCAAGAATTTCAGAGAGCTGTCTGAAGCGAGCCATTTTGAAGCTGAGAAATAAGGGACAATCTATCAGAGCTATTGGACAATCACTGGACATACAACAATTTTACCATCCTGGGAAAAAAAAAAACCCACACACTGGTATACCAACAACCAGGCACTGAACAAAAACAACAACAATTGATGACGGAAACATTGAGAGCTGTTGGGAAAACCCCCAAAAATAATTGTCAGTGACATCAACCACAGGGCAGGGGTGAACGTCCACCATTTGAAAAAAACTTTCAGAGCAGAAATATAGAGGCCATACCACAAGATGCAAATCACTCATCAGCAGTAAGAATCAGAAGGGCAGATTGGAATTTGCAAAGAAATAAGGAGATGAGTCACAAAAGTTTTGGAACTAAGATTAACCTCTACCAAAGTGATGGAAAGGCCAAAGTGTGGAGAAAGAAAGGACCTGCTCATGATCTACAACATACAAGCTCATGGGTAAAGCATGGAGCAGGTAGTGTCATCCGAACCACTTGCTATTTCTCAGTTCGCTTTGAACGTGGATAACAAACCAGTCAGTGATCTCCTTCTATAATTTAAAAGTACAGCAGATCTTCCTTTCTCCTCTTGAGCAACCAAGCAGAAAAACATAGCTAATCACTTCACAATTCCTTATACCAAATGATTCAAAATATTAAATGACAAATTGCTGAAAATGGCCTAACTATAATGCATCGAATATGATTCTCCATGATGGCTGGCTTAAAGCATTTCGTGTTATTGTGCAATTTGCTTTTTATGGAGTGGTGAGCTCACTTGTTTCCATTACAATGTACAGTCCTAGTAACAGAATAGAAGTGAGTGTAGAGACGGCAGCAGGAGCAGAGCACTCAGACAGGAATAGCAAGAGCTTTCTATGAACCAAAGATAATTTCAGGGCCTTAGGGGAGAACAATGGCCCTTATTCTCAATCTATGAATAACAACTAGGCCAATATTAGCCTTGAAATAAGTGTGCCATTCTCTATACAGTGTTCATGAAACAAGCAATATATACAATTGGAATCTTTGCATTACATATTGGCATTTCTTTTTGGACATGTATTACTCTACTGGTGGGTCAATTCACTAGATAGAAGGAAAAATTGTTCAGGCTTAGTGTTAAGCAATGGCAATTCAGATCCAAATTAATGCATTACACCCTAGAGCAGGCATTTACAATTTTACAAGTAAATAACTAAATAATGTAAATCAAATATGCTCTGAATTCACGTGTTCGAGCCGGATAGTGCTGGCAAGTCGCTTGTCTGAATGCTGATGTTGTAAGTTCTCCCCCCCCCCAAAAGCAGTTACAATTATAGCCCAATAGTGCAGGCAGAAGACTGTACCATAATGAACACACAATTTGATTCACCTATAGCCAAAGTACAATGACAGATTATTTACATGCAGCATTTAAAACACTGTAATATTGAAAAGGTAACAAACTTTCAAGAATTTGTGCAACTCTGTTAAATTCACTAGTCTGATGCACATGGATTGCACTGTTATGCCAGCCTTTCTTTACAGAGAATGATTTCAATTAGTAAACGATTTTGTATATGAAAATATATACAGCAAATACATACAACATTCAGCATTTCTGACCTAACTAAGAAACAGGAAGAGGGAGAAAAAGTCTTGGAAGCGAGTTTACACACCTGGCGTCACAAAGATTAGAGCAAGGAAGGAACATTGCCTTGTATTACTTAGCAACATAATACCCTACAACAATGAACCTTCTGCAAACACATTCTAACAGCAGGCAACTCAAACAGGACCTGGAACTGCAGCCCTCCACATTACTCCATGCTATTAAGCTATAGAAGTACAACTGCAAAAATGTAACATAAGGGTAGACAAAATACCCTTACAAAAATGTGCTCACAACACAAAACATAGTGCAGATGTAGTGTAAAGTCTCAAAACCACACTTCTGTATTCAGTGTACACATATATCAGCTGTACTCACCCTGCTTTCTGAACAACGCTTCTATTGCAAATATAGCCAGTAAAGCTACCTGCTGCAGGCAGAAACAAAATTTTTTTCTGCATGTTCTTGGAGATATGTGATATTTGTTTTCTTATGAGCTGTGGCATGTTTACTACATTACAAATGACTGACTACTTGCCCGTTTTGGATGTAGCCCCCTGTACAGACATGATGCACTCCATTTTGACTGTGTCCCCAGGCATAACCTGACTGCTGTCTGAGTAAATGGACACATTGAATACTGGACCTGTGAGGGAAAGGGACACAGACACACACACACACAGAGACACAATTTTAAGGCCACATGCTTTCTTATTGACTCCCCCTAAGTAAATGAGACAGTTAGACCATTGATGTAGTGAAGAAAACTTTAGGCTGGTATGTCTAAGCCTTTCTAAATGTTAAGACAGCTTTTGACAAGTTATTTGTGTCATTCTGTCCCTCTCTTTACATTAATTAGCAGATAAGCACTTTGGTGCTGGGCTGGAAGCCTGAATGGGCTTCAGTTTTGCCAAGAGACTCAAAAACCAAAATATACTATGTTTACACAACAGGACAGACACACACACACACACACACAGAGTGATGAAAAGACAGTCCCTACAGGATTTTGCGACTGCTACAATTAACGCAAAATCGAGGAAACTCTGCAATATTCACAGGAGCTTGCGATTTTTCAAAATTACCACAGATTTTGTACAGATTTGTATCATGTGACATCACCCAATCGTGCCATATAAAATCAGAACGTGCATTTTGCCAAAGCCTCCTTCGATTCATGTGCGTTAAACATGAGCACAGTTAAAAGGTCTGATTTACCAACAAATATCATTGAGAAAGACTGCGCAAAACAATTTAGCGCAACTGCAAATTCGCCAATTCAAGCACTTTTACACAAACCCCCCCCCCCCGGCAAATTGCATCGTAAATTTTTATAAAAAGACAGGAAAATCAAGCATTTTTGGCTGCAAGAATCTCTGCGAAATCCTGTATGGACTGAAAAGACTGAAGGGCTGTATAAGCAGTAGTAGATATTTACCCTGAGGGACTTTCTATCTAGGGCTAATCAGGGCAATGCAACAGCCAATGAACAATGAACTACAGCAGTAACACTTAGGCAGCCTCTCAACTGTTCTAAATGTAAATCACATTTGCAGGGTGATACCTGTGTCAGCAAAGGCAAGCTGTATTTTATTTGATTCGGCGCTGACTCTGCTGTTCCATGTGTTGCTTTGATCACGTGTCCAAGCTGTCACATCACAGTAGTAGAAGCCTCGGTCAGAGACTTGAGCCCCATATAGACGGAAGCGGTACTCTAGTGGGCCCGTCTTATCTAGAGCCACACTATCAGCACGGCTCGGCACCATTCCTTCCTCCAGTTGCAGTGTGGAGTCTGCACTCAGAGACAGAACTTTGCGTGACTTTCCACCTGTCGTCTCTTCAAAGAGGATGAGCACTGAATAGCTGGGGTTTTGCATGTTCTGACCAGTCACCTGGCAGCTCATCTCAAATATGGAGCCACCTGTCGAGGCCCCTCTTACTTGGCCAGCTGCCACACTAAGCACTGGTGCTGCAATCAAAGGTTTAAATGTTAACTCCAAAACATTCCATTTGTTTTCTACACTGAAGTACAGTTGAAAAATCAAATCTACTGCAAACAAGCCAGCAGTAGATCAAATTAACCACTAATACAAATTATTAACACAGTGTTACAGTCCACAGCACTGGAATTTGAGGCTTAGTGGAATGAAATGTGGATATTGTCCACCCTCTAACAGAAAGATCTTTGTGTGTCCAAACTGTTGTAAAGGAGACCTAATTATTTCCACAACTAAAAGCTACTATTTCTCATTTGTGATTGCATTATGAAACAGAAGTCATAAGGCACAATCATCATCATCATCATCATAATAAACATCATCATCTTTCATGTCCATTACTGTGACCTTGGTGATTTGACTGAATTTACTGCAGTGAGGAATGAATAAACTACTAATTACCCAAAAATGCATGAACGTAACATTTGTGTATTTGCCAAAAATATTAAGATGTCTTATTCCACAAACATTTAACAAAACTATGAGCTGACCTTAGCAGATTTCCTATTTAAATCAGCCAAGGGCATGAAAAACTTCAAGATGATTCAGTATGAAACGATCAACTCCACAGAGCGAGAAAAAGGAACTTGTGCTTACTCTTAGAGGACCACTGTATTTCAACAAAACTGGACTTAAGCTCTTTGGCCTTGTTCCATTCTCCCTGGCGTCCACGGGTCCAGGCAGCCACACTGCAGGAGTAAAAGCCCATGTCCTTGTCCTGAGTGTGCAGCAGTCGCAGCCTAAATGTACTCGGACCACTGCGAGTCACTGCTATAGTTCCATTACCCAGCTGCTGTTGATACAAATCTCCTGGTACCAGTACCCCATGATGATCTATGGAAGCGATGATGTTTATGGTCTGAGATGTGTCTTCCAACATTTTGCCGTAGGACCAGGTCACACCCAGACGACCATCCTGCATGTTCAGTAGATCGGTCACCTCACAGAGCAGCTCGGTGGGGTCATCTGTGAACTGGGGTCTCTGAAGGGCTGTGAGACCCACCTTAAAATCTGGTTCTGTGATACAGAGAAGTGAGTAAACCATTCATTGAATGTCATTAAAAAGCATTAACCTGCAACTATGTCCATATCTTGACAAAAGTCTACATCTGCTTATCTTGCTTGCCACTGCAATAAGAACGGTAGATGGTGCCATACACTTGACCTCTGATCAAACAGCCTTAGGAATATGAAGGATTTACATTTTGTTTGTTCCAGCGGTCATTGTTCAGTCTCCTTACAGGCGTGCATGCGCGCGCACACACACACACACACACACACACACACACACACACACACACCTGTAGATGTAAAAACAGACCACATGGCCTTATGGACTTGAAAACAGGATAATGAGTAATAAATGAGCGCACTGTACTGCACTATTTATAGAGCACACATATTTACAGAGCATTTAACTTAGCTATGAGAGGGAACTAATACAAATAAAAGCTATTGACCGCACAGAACACTTCCTTCTATAGCTGGAAAGAGGAACCAACCCACTGAGACAGTGGTTGTACTGTTTCTTCCTCTAACCTTCACCATAAGCAGGTGTGCAAAAGAAATAAAGGCAAAATGGAAATTGAGTTACAGTAAACAAAGGCCCATTAGGACAGGGATCACAGGCAGAAACAGTGGCTCACTGCAGAATAAGAACATGTAAAATCAACAAAACAGGGAAATAAACAGCAAGTTTTATTGGTTTTCCCTCCAGTTGGCAATTTTGTTACACTATCTACTGTAAAATAAAAGTTATGTGACGGTTAAAACTTAAACAGTGCAATGCCATTACTTTGTTATCTGGCTACTTTCCAGAGAAACAAAACAAAAAACAAAACAAAAAGGAAGATTAAAAGCATACCAGACAGAATAATCTTTCCTGAAAATGTCTAATTTTTGTAATTAAGAATTTTGTAAAAAGCCAATGATCTGTATCCATATCCCATAGTGATATATCAGAATATATTTTCAAGACCTACACCAAACTGCATAGCGTGTTGTGGAATCAAACTTGAATTCTTACAGGAGCATAGGTGCACTATACAGCAAGCAGAACGCAGAACGCTAAACATTTTACGAAAAGCATATAATAAAGAATGCTTCATTAGGTAGACATTACTACAGTTTGTCAGAGGAAAAACGAAAGGAACTTATTGGTAGTACTTGGGGCTTTCTGCAGCCTTAGGGAGTTTGCAGCCTGATGATGTAAGGGGTGATAACACCATTATGAGTGCTTTCAAGGGGTTCAAAAAGACAACAGTCTTAAGCAAGACCTTCATGTCCACAGCGTGAAGGATCCAAAATGTAATTCACTTTTCTGATATATGATAAATAGCAAACTATTTCACACAAAACTATAGATTTGACAAAAAGCAGACACCGCGTAACCATCTACTCATACTTTTCGCAATCCTCAAGAGGACTAACAGGTTTTGTAGGTTGACTAACTGTCATGCAACCCATTGGTAAGGCTTGACTGGACACAAAACTATATGCATACAGTGCTTATAAATGTTCAAGACGCAGAAAGTAGAAGTGTATGTGATGGTGGTTGTGGATGAGGTAAACACTTGACTCACCACTGCTGTAGACAAAAGGCTGGAACAAGGATAATGAGCAGGAAAAAAAGCGAAGAATAAGAACTGATAAAGAATTCTTCTTACCCATCTGTATTACCCGAACTTGGACAGGATCAGAGGTTTTCTCAGCGGCCTGATACCATCCTCCACTGCCCTGTGGCAACCAGCACTTCACCTGGCATGAGTACAGGCCGGAGTCTGAGGGCTGCACTTTGGGGAGGAGAAGCCTGAAAGTGCCTGGCTGAACCCTGCTCATGCCCACCAGCTCGGAGCCAATCAGCACTTGGCCATCACGTCCAACATGGAGCAGCACTCGCTGGTTGTCAGAGCCGCTAAATCCCTTGACCAGCCATATCACCTCCATGCCCAGAGAAAGCAGGCCATTAGCAGCTACTGAGCAGGTCAGATTCAGAGTGTCCTCCATACTGAGTGTAACACTCTTCTCCACAGAAACCACCAGAGACTGGGCTAAAACAACAGAGAAGAAACTCCATCACAAACCGCTCAGCTGGAGATGAAAATATTGCCTGAAATAAATTTATTAAATCGAGGCAGTATTTTTGAGAAAACTGGATTATTGACTCTTAACACTACTGGGTCTGCACTGCATGGAATGCCTGTAAATGCAGGGGAATTATTAATAAAATGCCATGAAAAGGTCATGAAGCACTTTCATGTCATTCTTCATAGTGCTTCATAATTAAAGATAGGATTTACAAAGAGCTCTTAGCTGAAGTCTAGAAGTCATACTAGATTTGAACCATAAGATATTGGGTACTGTAGATTACACCAACACTTTCCACAAAAGATACTAGCTGCTAAACTAATGGGAAAGCAGTGAAAATGACAATCATTAAATGTAATTTGCAGTTTAATTTGCACAACAATACCCACAATATGTAAATTTTCATTTATTATTAACAATGGTTTGTATATTTTTTCAACTAATGACTCAGCTGCAACAGTTTAACATAGCAGTTTAATGTTACCTGTTCTCTTTTGTCACTTCAAACTCTGGAAAAAAACAACAACAACAACCCAAATACAATGTGTTACTCACCGAAGGGTGTGACTGCAACATTCCCCATTTCTTCACTCCTTTCTAGAATGTTCTGCCAGCCCTTCCCTCCTCCAGGCTGCCTCGTCCACTCTCTGCCTGTGCATACATATGCACCCTGATCCATTGGTTTCACCCCCTTCAGGATCAAGCCATAACTGCCACCGCCAGAGAGCACCAAGATAAGTTGACCATCTGCATAACGCTGGGCAAAGGCTTGTCCAATGTTCATCCCATCGTCTGGTCCAAATGTCAAAAGCTCTTCCAGAGAGGTGGCCCCTTTTCTAACAGACCAAGTGACAGACAGGGAAGTGTGTGCTGTGTAGGCCCGACTGATGTTGCACTGCAGCTTCACTGACTCGCCTTCTGAGACTGTTGGCTGAGAAATGGCTGTAGCCACTTTTAGAGAGTCACCAATAACTGTACGAAAAGAATTACAATTAATTTAATGCTTCAAATTGATTCATTGTCTATTAGAATTTACAAAGGCATACATTTAACTAATAAACTTTACTAATAACAAATAACTTTACTGGAGCAGGGTACATCTGCTGTTTAAATAAAAGGGGAAAGAATGTAAGTTTATCTGACCATTTCAATTCATCGTGACCAGCCATGTTTACCAAATAAGTAACAGTATATTATAGCATGGTAAATCCTAGTCCATATCCTCTACTTCAGAGATATACAGCAGTGGTCACTCAAGAGTTCCTCATGTCATGTCTCAAGGTATGTAGTAAACATTCCATTTAACTTTCATATATCAATATGGAACTACCAATTTCTTAATTCTCCCAAAATTCACATTTTAACATCCCCAGTTTGCTTCAATGTACATTACACTGTAAAATAATTTGTAACATATTACAAACAAACTAAAATACACAACATCTTTCCAGTACATTAATGAAATTAAGTCACTGTATTGTATATATAACAGAATGAGCTGAATAAATACAATTCCTATGAAGATTCATGGAATGTGTAATGATGTCTCAATTGACCCCTGTCATGCAGTTGGAATGAAAGCACCATGCCATTTCCTGTTGCACTGAGAGGTCACAGCCCCAATCCGCAAGTTAACCCATAACTGACTAAAAACTGATTTCACAACTGACTGAACAAGGATAAACTTATACCTTTCCTACAAACCTTACACAGTTAGTTCCAACTTATTTTTATTTATTCCTTACTGTTTTTATTTATAATGCCATCATTGCCCCCATGTGATTTTGTTCTAATGGTATAAAAATAACAAAATAAAAACAGTAATGTAAAGACAGTACAATACAACAACCCACCTTTAAGTTCCACATCTGCATAGTAGTTCCCTTTGACAGACGAATCAGTGCTGGGTGTGCTGCATCGATAGGTGGTGCTGTCTGAGGCCCTGACCGTTCTTATATTCAGTTCTACCGAGTCATCTGTCAGTTTCACAATGCTGATATCGCCACTGTTGACCCGGTCAATCATTGAGGAGTCTGTGTACGCCGGATCAAAAGTGGAGATGAGCGGGAGACCGGTTTTGCTACCCAGCATCAGGTTCCATTCAAAATCCTGCTCAGGCGGCCCCTCATAGTCTGAGACCTCACAGCGAATGGACACAGACTGGCCCTCGACACGCACCAGTGGACCAGCAGGCACTTTCACCACCCTACTCTCACAAAGCACAGCTGAAACAGAGTTATGGATATTATTGACATGTATGTCATTTCACCTTTTATCACTCTACTGCAGTCTTTGAGCTGTGCTTACCTACACACATTGCTCACTAACAGTGGAAAGAACACTAAAATTGAACTATGCTTTAGATTGTTATCATTTTGAACAACTCCTCATATGAGAAGAATAGTGAGAAATTGGCAGAACAGCTATTAAGCAAGGAATCTAAGAGAAAAGTGCATTTCCACTGCTACGCAGTTCTCATCCGTGGTCTCATCTTCAGCCTTTGTACATATGCTACAGCCACCAGCACCAAGGATGCAGATATTGAAATAATGAAATTACACCACATAGGCTAAACAGTGAAACACAGAAATAGGGTAGTAGTGACAGCTAATTGGCAACATTTCCTAGATTGTCAGGCTGAGGCTCTAGTCTCTCTGACCCAGCCTTCTCCCACCACCACTGACCCTAGTCAAGCCCAAACTCCTTTTACAGTGTGGAGGAGGGGGCGACATGGATGAAATGAAACGGACAATTCATTAAAGTGACAAAGGGTTGCTACACAATTTACTGGTAAACTTATATTGTTTTTGTTTCAAAATAAAGAAAAGGGGCTGATAAATTGCCACGAACTATAGAAAAAAAAAAAAGATAGAATACTAGTACAAGTACCCATTCCCAACTATTAGCACACTGTATAAACAAGGCCTGTAGCTGGCACTTTGGAGGTGCCAGAACTCTGAGGCATCATTTAAAAGCCAAATACAGAAAAACACACCATTTATGGAAATGTTAATTGTAAGCAGCCTTCTTTGGTCCTCACCCTGTTCTAACGACTGGATCAAGAAACACACCACTATAATAAATGTTTAGACTTTTTCCGTTGTAGAGTCATAAACAAGCGCAGGCAGCAAGGAAGTAATAACAGCAACAGCAAAGAAATTAATAACAAGATAAATCAAGGACTCATCCAGATCATGATAATCTGGAGACTGTTTCTGAAAAAAGGAAAAAAAGAAAAGGAAAAAAAAAAAAAAAAGGCAGTGAAACAGAAGCAAGCAGAGACAGCAGACATGTAAAGGCTTGCCACTACATGTACTGGCAACAAGTTTCAAGCCAAAGAAAGCAGATAAATAAAGATTTATTTTTTTATTTTTTTAATGACAAAAGCAAGATTTTAGCCAAATAAAGTCTGAGGAATGATGATTTGATTAAGCCTGAATTTCAATTACTGGAACAGATGAATTCTTTAAGTTCCCTTTACCTAACCATGTGTTAACCATAAATGACACACACACACACACACACACACACACACACACACACACACCTATCCACCTACACACATTTTACTTATACAAGCAACAGATCTATCAGTAAAGAACAAAGAAAAATCTAGGCTAGTATAAAATTATCCTATCAGTTATCCTTTGTATAAATTGTATCTGATAAAAGTGAAAGTGTGATGAAATAAATAATGATTAAGACTTGTCAACAAATGTTTTTTTTTTCCCCTCCTGGTAACTAGAGTTTAGCTCAAGGAAGAAGGATCAAAACTTCAGAAAAGCCATACTGTGATACACACAGAATTCAGTACTAAATATTATTGTAAAATTCAGGTTCCCATCGTACAAACCCAACACACTCTGGACAGTCATGCTTAGATTCAGCTAAACATTTCTGCCAGTTTCCAGCTACTTCAAATCATTCTGGCTTGTTTCCAAAACACTTCATAATGGCAGTAAGCACTATCACATAACTTTCGATTAACCTATACAGACTCTTTCTTTAGCTCACTGACATATCTTGCTGCTGGTGGTATATATTTTTGTAAATATTTCATTGATTTAGCTTAGCAATCAGCACCCTGCCATTTCCCCCCCCCCGGCTTTGAGATGAGGCCAAGAACCGCGACCGTGTGTTTAACTTAAAAAAAACCCCAACAACTTTTAAACACAAATATATCGGAGTAAGACAAAAGCGTACTTCTGTGATCAACGAGACAACTTACCAAGTGCCATGAACAAACTGAAAAGACGAAATGCTCCTTTTTCTTTTCGCATCTTGACAAGGCGAGTGAAATTTTCCCACGGGATCGCCTTTGTGAAACCAGACCGCGCAAAGATCAGCGGCTGTCCTGCGGGTGTACTTTGCTGTAATCGGCTACTCAAACCAACCAAAGCTTCTGTGCCGCAAACTCTTTTCAACTTCTTCAGGAACCGTAGTCCGAAAAACCTCCGCAACACAAAAATCCCGACGATAAAATTTCGCGCATGTTTCGTGGCGAATACCTAAACCAGTGTGTGTCGTGAACGCTCTGCCCGGAAGTTAGGTTTCGGTGCTGTTTTTTAATTGGACGAGATTCGGCTCGAAACGCGCGCTATCCGCCGCAGGTGAATCACCGCGCCCCAGGCACCAAACGTTCGCGAACAATACTGAGTGCGCATGCGCAGCACGCCTGCTAATTAGCTCTCCCGTAATAACTTCAAACGTCTGGAGACACTGTGCACGTTTTAGCACCGCTCCGACTTCTGTTTTCGTTTCTCCACTGAACACCACTCCATGCGTCATCTATGACCACAGGAAGTACAGGATTCAGTGTGGATTATTTATTTGAATATTTATTTGACTGTCAGCAGTTTTATACAAAGTAGTACAAACAACAACAAAACCCTACTCTGTTACGTAGCTCTGTCATTATGGTATTAAATATCCAACTTAATAGTTTCAATTAATTAGTTTATGCTTGCTCAGAAGATTTTGCATTATGAGTCATGGTTCTGCTCATAGTTTCTGCACTGATTACATTATGCACTGCCACTCCACGAATTATTCATTCATCACGCTTTATCCTAGTCAGGGTCTCGTAGGAGCCTATCCCAGGAACACTGTGCGTGGTGCGTGGACACACCCTGAATTGGCACCATGAGCACACACATTCATACCTAGGGGCAATTTCAGCATAGCCAGTCAACCTATTGGTATGTTTTTGGGACGTGGGAGGAAATCAGAGAACATGGAGGAAACCCACACGGACAACACAAGAACATACACAGACACGAACCGGGACCCTTAAGATATGAGACGGTATCACTACCCAAAATAAGTACATGGTCCACTCGAACGTAACTCCTGACGGAGTTACCAATCACAAATCTCTCCCCACATCACCCAATCAGCCTAAAGATAAAGTCATAGATGGCACATACACAAGAGTTTAATAGTTGAAAATAAATAAATAAATAAATAAATAAATAAATGTGAGTTTAATATTTACAGTCCTTTTCAGAATATTATTTAATAACGACCTCATATCCCTTTTGCATCCTTTGAACAACTTTTGCATCTTATTAGGTGTAATATTCAGCCATGCCCAGACCCCCTCTCATCCTGTTCAAACTTGCTTGGTCAATTTTTGCCCATTCTTCTCATACACTTCATTCTTTAAGCAAGGCAGAGATGGAGAGAGTTTAAAAGTACTTTTCTGTTGGTTTTCTTTATGTTTTGAGTAGTTGTCTTACTGTTGCTGAATACAACCACATTTAATGTTTAATCTTGAAATACCTTTTAAGATAAGAGGCGCTTCCTCTTTCACTGAAAAACTATGGGGGTACAAACTTTTGCAACAGACTGTATGCAACAGCAGGGCAGTATGTGTGATTTTTAGACATAGTTTGATCAAAACAAACATTTATTTATAGCAGCATCAGTACAACACAAATTTAAGCTATTCTAAAGGAGACAGATGATCAAGCAGTATCATACAGTATGATTTGGTTAACTACACAATTGTAGTGTTTAGTATACATATTATACACTATTAAATGATATAATAGTATTATTATATAATTTATATTATGGAGATGTTCAGGCATTCATAATTCTTCATCATCCTTAAACAAGAATAAATACTTTATATTGAAGAAAAATCTAGACTAATTTAGACAAATCAGACAAATTTTGTCCATTATTATTCCAGATGTATCAATAGGCAAACTTATTATTATTATTATTATTATTATTATTATTATTATTATTATTATTATTACTGAATTTAGATATTTTGTTGAAATAACATAAGAAAACTGCTGTAAATTATATGCGATTTATAGATCAGACTTGTCATAAGCGCCATCAAATTATGCTTTTACAAAATAGAATAGATTTATAGCACCATCTAGCGTCAAAGACTTGTACAAGTCTTTGGAACTGTAACATTTATCTAGCCAACTTTCTTCCTCTTTGATTCCGTGCCTCCTGGAGATCTACATCAGTGTATTTACAGTCCACATCTAACACAGTTGATCTAATTCAACTACCTCATGATAAGACTGTTATCATGAACTCACCAAGTCACCAAATGTGTAAATGTCAGAGGAAACAGACACCTGAAATATGCAGAAAAGTCATATACACATATATCTATACTTTGTTATTCAGATTGTTTTATTCAGAACTAACCAGAGGTCATCCTTTCTTTAAGGTACATATATTGTCTCCACTTTGCAAAATGAATACATTAATACATTTTCTATGTTGCAGACAACACAATACATTCAGCCATTTGAAAAATAAACCAGCTTACATACAATATGTACTACAAAACAGTCGTACAAATGGACACATGAAGGCCTAATTTTTCTGATTTGCAGTTGTTCTGCTTATAAGTCTGATGATAGGTACCACTTACTGTGATTTTGGTGATTTGGGCATGGGTGACTTGCATATGTGTGAAGGTACCATTGACGTGTATTTGTTGGAAGTTCTAGGCATGCATGTACAGTGCCCTCCACTAATATTGGCACCCTTGGTAAATATGAGCAAAGAAGGCTGTGAAAATTGTCTTTGTTGTTTAACCTTTTGATAAAATAAATTCACAAAAATACTCTGCTTTCATGGATCTCAAACAATTGCAAACAAACACAAATTTTTTGTATTTATCCAAAAAAAAAAAAAATTTAATATAGGTGTGCAACAATTATTGGCACCCTTTTAGGCAATAATTTGTGCTACCTCCCTTTGCCAAAATAACAGCTTTGAGTCTTCTCCTATAATGCCTGATGAGGTTGGAAAATACATGGCAAGGGATCTGAGACCATTCCTCCATACAGCTTCTCTCCAGATCCTTCAATCGAGGTCCATGCTGGTGGTCCACTGGCCTCTGGCAGAAAAACAGCCCCAAAACATTTAAGAGCCACCACCATATTTAACCGTGGACATGAGGTACTTTTCCATTTTTTACTTTTACTTTTTTACTTCTCTGTGTGCGCCAAAACCACCTCTATTTTTTGAACAAAATATCAAAAGGTTAAACAATAAAGATAATTGTTCACAGCCTTCTTTGCTCATATTTACCTAGGGTGGATTAGGTGAAATACAACATTCAAAGGATGCCAAAGTAAAGTGCTGAGTGACTTGTTCTAATCATGTGAGCACCAGTGGACCTTGCTGTTTCTTTGTGCTTCTTCAAAAGAGCTTGGACAGCACATCTGGAAACCCCTGACTTTGTGAAAGTGTACCTAGAAGAATTGATGCTGTTTTGAAGTTAAAGGGTGGTCACACCAAATATTCATTTGATGTAGATTTTTCTTCTGTTCACTCACTTTGCATTTTGTTAATTGATAATTATACTATTAATACTATTAACATGCCTATTTTTGAACGCATTCTTACTTTACAGCATTTTTTCACAACTTTTGCACAGTATATATGTATATATATATATATACAGTGAGGGAAAAAAGTATTTGATCCCCTGCTGATTTGTACGTTTGCCCACTGACAAAGAAATATTCAGTCTATAATTTTAATGGTAGGTGTATTTTAACACTGAGAGACAGAATAACAACAAAAAAATCCAGAAAAATGCATTTCAAAAAAGTTATAAATTGATTTGCATTTTAATGAGTGAAATAAGTATATGATCCCCTATCAATCAGCAAGATTTCTGGCTCCCAGGTGTCTTTTACACAGGTAATGAGCTGAGATTAGGAGCACTCTCTTAAAGGGAGTGCTCCTAATCTCAGCTCGTTACCTGTATAAAAGACACCTGTCCACAGAAGCAATCAATCAATCAGATTCCAAACTCTCCACCATGGCCAAGACCAAAGAGCTGTCCAAGGATGTCAGGGACAAGACTGTAGACCTACACAAGGTTGGAATGGGCTACAAGACCATCGCCAAGCAGCTTGGTGAGAAGGTGACAACAGTTGGTGCGATTATTCGCAAATGGAAGAAACACAAACTAACTGTCAGTCTCCCTCGATCTGGGGCTCCATGCAAGATCTCATCTCGTGGAGTTTCAATGGTCATGAGAACGGTGAGGAATCAGCCCAGAACTACACGGGAGGATCTTGTTAATGATCTCAAGCAGTTGGGACCATAGTCACCAAGAAAACAATTGGTAACACACTACGCCATGAAGGACTGAAATCCTGCAGCGCCCGCAAGGTCCCCCTGCTCAAGAAAGCACATGTACAGGCCCATCTGAAGTTTGCCTGAATGATTCAGAGGAGAACTGGGTGAAAGTGTTGTGGTCAGATGAGACCAAAATCGAGCTCTTTGGCATGAACTCAACTCGCCGTGTTTGGAGGAGGAGGGATGCTGCCTATGACCCCAAGAACACCATCCCCACCGTCAGACATGGAGGTGGGAACATTATGCTTTGGGGGTGTTTTTCTGCTAAGGGGACAGGACAACTGCACCGCATCAAAGGGATGATGGATGGGGCCATGTACCGTCAAATCTTGGGTGTGAACCTCCTTCCCTCAGCCAGGGCATTGAAAATGGGTCGTGGATGGGTATTCCAGCATGACAATGACCCAAAACACACAGCCAAGGCAACAAAGGAGTGGCTCAAGAAGAAGCACATTAAGGTCCTGGAGTGGCCTAGCCAGTCTCCAGACCTTAATCCCATAGAAAATCTGTGGAGGGAGCTGAAGGTTCGAGTTGCCAAACGTCAGCCTCGAGACCTTAATGACTTGGAGAGGATCTGCAAAGAGGAGCAGGACAATATCCCTCCTGAGATGTGTGCAAACCTGGTGGCCAACTACGAGAAACGTCTGACCTCAGTGATTGCCAACAAGGGTTTTGCCACCAAGTACTAAGTCGAAGGGATCAAATACTTATTTCACTCATTAAAATGCAAATCAATTTATAACTTTTTTAAAATGCATTTTTCTGGATTTTTTTGTTGTTATTCTGTCTCTCAATGTTAAAATACAGCTACCATTAAAATCATAGACTGATCATTTCTTTGTCAGTTGGCAAACGTACAAAATCAGCAGGGGATCAAATACTTTTTTCCCTCACTGTGTGTGTGTGTGTGTGTGTGTGTGTGTATATATATATATATATATATATATATATATATATATATATATATATATATATATATATATATATATATATATATATATATATATATACACATACAGCCTTAAATATGTTGATTTGCTGTGTGCATGGGATCAATGTCCTTTTGCATGACCCTTCTATGAAATCCATACTTGTTCAGTGTTTTTCTGATTGTGCTGTCATGAACGTAAACATTTAAGGTGCTTACAGAGGCCTGTAGGTCACATGATGTGACTCTTGGGGTTTTCTTTATATTTCTGACCATTAAACAGGCTGACCTTGGCTGAATTTGCTTGGACGATTGTGAGATAGGCAACCCTTCTCACTGTAGAATGGTGACGTGGTTTCTGACTGCTGGTTTACTTTTTTGGGGAAAAGTAGTCACTTTTCATATGATGAAAAAAATACAAGAAAAAATATAAATATATAAAAAATACAAAAAAAACAATACATATTGAAATCTGTTGTATGATTTTTTTGTCATCTGAAGTTATTTGTTTGTTTATAGAAGTTGGTGAGGACCACACAATTGTTATTTAGGCCCTGATAAATAAAAACATAGAATTCATGGAGGGTGTATTTTCTTTTTCCCATGACTATATTTTTGTCTTAGAAACTAATTTTAACCATTAACCTTTATCATAGCATCTTTAAGACAATGAAGAATATGTATTCCATATAGTATCTCCAAACTTCTAAATGTACATTTAGTTGGTTCACGGTTTCATACAAAAAACTTATGAGCAAATAAGGAGTTTAAGGGCATTTCCCAAGGACCCAACAGTAGCAGCTTGGCAATGCTGGTATTTGAACTCTTAGCCTTTTGATTAGGAATCCAGGCCTAAACCACTGAGCCACAACTGATCAATGGGCTTTCTACAGTCTACCTGTAGTGATTTCACAGTGTTTGTTAACTAAATTATCATAGCACGATTGAACTGCATTCTGTCTGTTAGAAAACTTCCTTAAATAAATCCTACGTAAGCGGTCACGCTAGCCAGCAGAGGGCAGCAGTGGTGCACAGTGAGAGGGGCTATTCGGGAGAACTCAGTTGCCCAGAATGATGAGATGAGATGAGATGACATGAGATGTACTCATATTGAGGTCTACAGGGTAAATTCAAACTGACACATCATAGCACAGCAGCATAAGTAGGAGAAGTAACATCAAAGAAAATAAATGAATTTCCATAAATACCTTCCAGGCTGATTAACCTGGATCGCCTGCACCAGCCAGGCAGCATAGTTAATGCCAGCCTTTAAGGCAGCCCTTCGTCACACCTTTGAATCCAAAATTAACTTGGATGGATCTGATGGTAGTGTGTTTGTGTGGAGAAAGCCAGGAGAAAAATTCCAACCAAACTGTATGAAGGGTACTATAAAGCACAGAGGTGGCTGGTGGTGTTGGTGAGCTTGTGTTCAATGATGGTGTCATGAACTCAGAAGTGTACAGAGGCATTTTTGATGAAAGCTTGCAGAAATCGGCAAAGAAATTATTTAGTTACCAGAGTTGTTGTTTTTTTGCGGCAGGATAATGATCCAAAGCATACCAGCCACTTTAAAAAAAATACTTTGAAACAAAGTGGTCGTGAACCCTGTTCCTTTAGATCTACCTTCCTGCAGGTTTCATCTCCATCCAAAATTTAACACACCTCTTTTAATTGATCAAGAACTTCTTAAGGCAATGATTAGATGGTCAGGTGGGCACGATTATGGTTAAAGCTAAATTCTTCAGGAAGGTAGGTGTCCAGGAACAGAGTTGGTGACCACTACTTTAGGGCATCTATGGGATGCAACAGAGAAGAAATTAGCAGATTGTTGATGCTCTAGTGTGGAAGTTTTGTTGGTTGAAACTTGGAGGAAGCTTCCACCACTGCTACAGAAATGTGCTTCTGGCACAATATTTCTTTAAAATAAATGCCACTTGGTTTGACAAGTTTTCTAATGCAGTGAAATTCTTGCATTTGTAAGTGTGGCTTAAGTGTCCAAATATTTTTGGGGCCACTGTTGTTCCTAAAAATATAAACAGGGGTAAATTTATCCACTCTTAATGTTTTTGTTGCATATTCCAATCCTTTGAAGCAGAAGTCTGAAATGATGAACCAAAATTGGTATTGGATTTAGGAACTCTTAAGTGAATAAGGAAAGAGGACCTAGTGACATACTTAACAGACACATGAAATACAAAGGAGTGGATTGACCAAGGAGAGTCTTGTAAATTAAAGTGAACTAATGGTTATTACAACAACTGTAAGGAGAGTCTTTTGATGAGTGGTGAGAATCACAAAGGCACCTCCTTCAGAACAGGTGAAATTTTGAGCTCCCAGCGAGACCCTCCATGGTGCTGTGATGCATGTCAAATGCTGCCATATACACATTCATCATAGATGAGGATTTTCCGGTATTGAGAGTCCCTGTACGAAGGCTAGTATATTTTTGAAACAGGGCAATGCACTGGATCCAGGTGATAAAGTGCACGCCATTCAGGGAACAGTTTTCAGCCGAGAGCATACATGGCCATGCATTAGGTGATCTTGGACCAGGTCATAATCTTCCACCTGCTCTTTACTTCATGGGACCATTTCTACAGTTGCAGATTATCTGGCAAAGGGTGCCATATCATTCCATTTGTGACAGCAGGTCTGTTTGGACAGAAGTCTGCCAAGGCATTCCATCTGCTAGTAAGAGCTGCATTGGAAACCAGAGCAGTACATGCTCTGGAATGTGTACAGTCAGTTGATTCCAGTCAGCCAGTGCATTTTAACCTAGTGTACTGTTCATCTCTACCAGAGAGAATCACTGTTGACAGTGAATCATTTGTATATCCACAAAGACGTCCAACTGTACCCTGCCAAACTGTTCCAAGATTTGGATAGAGCTGTATTGACTTTTATTGACTTGTCTCTGACTTATTGGCATTTGTACCTGGACTTCCCTCTGTCTTGTCTATCTCTGTCTATCTCTGTTAATATAATCTTAGTATTGACCGAGAGATTGTAAAAAATAATGTTTGAGTTTATTTTGCATGCATAACAGATATGAAAAGTAATTTAGTACACAAGGTTTTATTATTTAGAATTACACAAAATGTTATTTACAGCTGATGTTCCTGTTCTTGTTTGATTTAATCAGAATTCATGGCAAGTCATCCCAACTATGGATGTTGAGAGTCTCATTATTTAATTCCACCAAGAAAAACACAATGCAGAGATGAAAGTGGTTACACATGCACAAAGTTTGATAAGAAATGATTCTATGCCATTTAAACAGTAACTTTAATAGAGAGGATGAGGGTGGCCAATCTGAGCATAGCTAACATACTCTCACTGAGCACTTTATTAGGAACACTATCCTAATACTGATTAGGGCCACACTTTGCTCTCAAAAAAGCCTAAATTCTTCATGGCATGGATTTCACAAGATGTTGGATACATTCCTTTGAGATCACACAATTCTGGCAGATTTTTCAGGTGCACTTTCATGCCGCGAAACTCCCACTCTACCACATCCCAAAGTATATACCATCTACTGGATTCAGATCCAGAAGACCACTGAAGAACATTGAATTCATTGTCATGTTCATAAAACCAGTTTGAGATGACTTTTACTTTGTGACATGGTGCACTATTATGCTGGAAGTAGCCATTAGAAGATGGGTCAATTGTGGCCATGAAGGGATGCACATGATCAGCGACAATACTCAAATAGGCTGTGGCATTCAAGCTGATGATTGAATGCTATTATTGGGCTCAAAGTGTGCCAAGAAAACATTCCCCAATTCATTACACCATCTCCACCAGCCTGAACTGTTGGCACAAGGCAGGGTCCATGGATTCATGCTGTTGGGGACAAATTCTGAACCTATCATCGATGTGCCTCAGCAGAAATCAAGATTCATCAGACCAGGCTATGTTTTTCCAGTCCTCAACTGCCCAGTTTTGGTGAGCCTGTGCCCACTGCAGCCTCAGCTTTCTGTTCTTGGCTTACAGATGTGGAACCAGACAAGGGTTAGGGTTAGGGTTAGGGATAGGGCTAGTTAGGGTGGTCTTCTGCTGTTGTAGCTCAAGGTTTGACATGTTGTACATTCTAAGATGCTTTTCTGTTCACCACAATTGTACAGAGTGGTTATCTGCGTTACTGTAGCCTTTCTGTCAGCTCAAACCAGTCTGGCCATTCTCTGCTGTCCTCTCTCAACAACAAGGTGTTTCTGTCTGCAGAACTACTGGATGTTTTTTCTTCATTGCATCATCCTGATTAAACTCAAGAGACTGTTGTGTGTGAAAATCCAAGGAGATCAGCAATATAAAAATATTCAAACCAACCTGTCTGGCACCAACAATCATGCCACAGTCAAAATCACATTTCACTGAGATCACTGAGAACACATTTTCCCCATTCTTGATGTGAACAATACCTGAAGTTGCTGGCCTGTATCTGCATGATTTTATGCATAGCACTGTTGCCACACGATTGGATTAGATAATTACATCAATGAGTAGGTGCACGGGTGTTCCTAATAAAGTGCTCAGTAAATGTATTTTAATACAGAAATTAAAATTAATTTAAAATTTCATTAGCCTTAATTTGATTAGGAGATCTTTTTAAGCCTATTTCATGTCAGACTGCAGTGGCTCCGTGTCCAAGACACTGTCAAGTTAATCAAAGTGGCCTTTTTTACAACAGACATCGGCAACATGCAGAGCAGCTATTTAGGCTACAGTAAATAAAATAAGCATATTTTTTTGCAAAAGCACAGTTGTTGATTCAAGCTAGAAAAACTAGAACACCAGAACTTTGTAAATTTTGGACCTATGGACTGTGTCTGTCTGCATGTCTGCAACATGGCTCCACATGGAAAATAATTGCTAGAGGAACAGAAAAGTCTGATTGTGAGACTCCACAAAGATGGAAAAGGATACAGGAAGAAATCAGTCAAAACACAGTTGCAGCAGTAATCAGGAGATATAGAACAAGCCATAATACCACTAATCAGAGCCGCCCCAGATAGCATACATTTCTGGGCCTCATCTGGGCCAACTATGGCACATATGGCTCAGTTCTGGCAATGACAAAGGTCATAGGGGCTGTATCTGGCCCACACACAACAAGCCGGTTTTAGGCTTGTTTTGTCTGGGCCCACATCTGGCCCAGAAGCCAGCCACACTCAGGTTGAGTCATTACCATCATTCCATACGGTATGTGTGCCAGCTCTCTTTTGCTATCTGGGGCAGTTTCCGTCCTCCTAAAATGATGCACATTCTTGCTCTGAAAAACATACTGGGTTATCAATGGAAATTGGAGTTCCTCGGACAGCTCAGAGAGTGTGAAGGACATTGCATAACGTCAACCTCAATGGACGGTGTCCAAGAAAGAAACCTTTGCTTGCTCTTTGGCACAAAAGTGCAAGATTTAACTTTGCTAAAGAACATGAAAAGAAGCCTGATGAATATTGGGAGTGCATTCTTTGGTCAGATGAGACCAAGATAAATTTGTTCAGCTCAGATGGGGTCCAGCATGTGAACCTGGCCAGGACTTCCACAGTGAATGCAGAGTCCCAACAGTGAAGCACGGAGGTGGGAGTATGATGATATGGGGCTACATGAGTGCAGAAGATGTTGGGAAGATTATATTTATAGATGGCACCATGAATGCCTATGAATATAACAAAATACTGGCTGACAAAATGAGTCCCAGTCTCCAGAAGCCTGACAGAAGAGGAATATTCCAGCATGATAATGATCCAAAGCACACTGCCAAAATCACACAAGAGTTTCTGAAGAAGAAAAAATTAAAGTAAAAAGACAAAACAACCCCTCCAACAAAGAGCAGCTGAAAAAAAAATGTTCATCTCAAATTAATCTCAAAGCCCTATATTGTTATAGCCCAAAATTTGTTTCTGTGCAAACAATTTAAGTATTTTTTACTTAAAAACTAAAGTTTTACTGCATTACGTAACCAATCTTAGTATGTTGTACTATTATAAGGTTTTCACTGGTTGTACTAGTATCTTTAAATTAAATAAGGTTAAAATTTCACTGTTTTGCAATGACCACATCTTAGATTCAAATTCACATTGATTAATTCACTCAAGAAAGTGGAAAATTTGCCTTTGTTAGTTGTTTTCTTTTCTTTTCATTTATTATTTTTACGAAACAAAGAGTAATTTGAGGTTTGTTAAAAAGTAAATAAATTTGTTTATATTTTCTGTACTATATTTGTGGTTTTGCGTGTTTGATGATAATTGATTACCTGTGAGTAATTTATAAAGAAACTTTGGGGAAGACTATATTTAATTTCTTTAGCTGACTGGGGGTGAGATAAATTATTTTCTTTAATTATATCAGGGATAGAGAATTTTAACTGTACAGTTCACTATTCAAAATCCAGGAACTCATACTCTTGTTTTAAATTTGAGAAAAATATAACCCGTAGCTCTGAAACGGGGGCTACTTTATATATATATATATATATATATATATAT
The DNA here is from genome assembly GCA_023630585.1 of Cranoglanis bouderius. Taxonomy (NCBI): domain Eukaryota; kingdom Metazoa; phylum Chordata; class Actinopteri; order Siluriformes; family Cranoglanididae; genus Cranoglanis; species Cranoglanis bouderius. The sequence goes on from CM042535.1 coordinate 24,666,023, forward strand.
ATATATATATATATATATATATATATATATATATATATATATATATATATATATATATATATATATATATATATATATATAATATATATATATATATATTAACATTATTACGTTCACTGTTGAGTAGCCTAATTATTTTTTTAAGTAGTTTTACTTGTACTTGAGTCAAATGACTGGCTTCTCTGCATATAGTTGTGTATCCCTGTTATTTTGTGCAGATGCAGGTTGTAATATTGCGTTTATGTTGTGTATGAATCTGATTAATCTCTTATGTGATGCGTTTGGGTAAGTTAATTAACCCGCTAATAAAGTGCTTTAGTTTACTGGTTTTCATTCACTCAGTTCAAGCAGGTAATTCCTGTTGTCTATATAATATAATATAATCTATATTACTACTTTCCACCCCCATGTCTTTATCCACACCACTTTTCAAAACAAAGTGACGCCCATGTATTGCCTAACGCTAAGGGTTATAATTAGGCAATGCATTGGCGTCACTTTGTATGCTTTTGTTTGTTTTCCTTTGTAGTGCAGTCAACAAACTGGTCGAACTTTGAGAGAGTGGAATCCAGATTTACATGGTTAAAGTCTCGCCACAATAATATACCACAATAATCACCACAAAAGCTTCAGGGTGTTTAGACTATAGCTTAGCAACAGTGGCATGTATCTACAACCCATTCTCACTATTGTTTATGCCCCCAATGACACCTTGGCATCTGTATGAATAAATGCAGTCTATCCACATGTAAAGACATCTCAAAATGACCAAGATCAGCAAACTGCGTTCCTCAGACATCAGGATGAGGTCTGCTGGAAGTTCCACTTGAGAAATACACCACCATATGAGTTCCACTGATGTACACGCTACATTGAGCACCAACGGAAGACATTACAAAGAACGAACATCACGCATACGTAATCCTCGCAAAATAAACAAGTTACCCACTTCATACAGTATGATGCTATCACAAATGTAAATATGTTGTTATGATGTCATGTGTTGGTTGTGCATAAAGTGTCAAATATTTATTTAATGTTTTGCCCTTGACTTTAGGGACAACATCACTAGCCACAATGATGAACTGCCAGCAAGTTCGGTGAAAAAAACATCTCTGGCGTGACAATGGAGTGGACATCAGTGAGCGGTCCATTCGGAGGATTATGCAAAAACTTGTGTGGAAGTATGGTAAGACACAACATCGTCCTATGATCAGAGACAAAAATAAAGAGATACATCTCCAACAAGCCTAGATATAGATCGACGAGAAGGAGAAGTTTCACTAAGTCATTTTCACTGATGATACAACTGTGGCTTTGAATCACTTTGCCACTATGTCATTACGTAGGAGCGGGAGACGTGTCCAAACCAAAGCCGAAACATCCACTGAAAGTTCATGTTTGGGGAAAATACTGTACATTTCCGTCCACTTTCCAATAAATAAAAACTTTTTCATTGGCATAACCATTTTGCTGTATTTTTGTATTTATTAGATTAAACTGGAGCATAATAAAACTGAGTGCTACAGTAATGAGTCTATCTATATTTATCGACACCCACTATATAGACAATAGTAAATTAGTGAGTGATTTCGGATACAGCAAGACATGTCTGAACAGTTGCTCTACACTCAAAAAATTAATTCATTACTCTTACTTAATTTAATTGAAGAAAGTTTTTACACACAATTTAATTTAGTTCATTCGAAATGAATCCGTTTAGTTGGGTCAACACAATTTAGTTGGTTTAGGTCAAATTAATTTACTCTAGTATGTTTAATCAACTTTATTACATTTGTCCAACTAAATCTTCTTATGTTGGTCCAACTTCTTTTTTTTTCATAATTTACTAAGGTTTAATTCATTTTCTTATGTTTAAACAAGCAGTTTCATTCATTATTATATACATTGTTTATAATGTTGAATGAAACTGCTTGTTTAAACATAAGAAGGTGAATCATTAAGTGCCCACAGCCTAAGCACAAGTGCCAGTCTTCAGCACAATGGTAACCACGAAATTCAAAAACATTACAGAAACTCCTTCAAATGTCCAACGTAACTGAACATTAAACACTAACATGTCTTTCCCGTTACTGAAAAATACATAAAATAACACTTAATCCCTAAATTTACTCTCCTAATGCAGTCCCTTGCAAAGCATGCTGGGAACTGCAGATCCACTGCCCAGTTAGTTATGTCAACAAAATTGATTAAAAACACATTTGATAAATGTTGCCACATGATTAAATTAATACATAAAATGTTTGAATATTTGGTTTAATTTTGATCGATTCACACAGTACAGGCAGGGCCGGAGTCTCACACTCATCCCGGTCACCTCATACACTCACAACAAATTTTGAAACCACTGACAACCCTATCTTTTTTCCCCTAAATTCATTTATTACACACATTATGGCCATTCCATAAAAACATAAACAAGCAACCTAGAGGTAAGCAGTCCTAATTTAGATCAGCTTACATGGGTCTGCACAGAACATTATTTAACAAAAACCAGAAGTGCAAAGCTGCCAGTAACTCTCAACTTCTCACTTACAAAATACATTAAATGTAGAAGAGAGATAAACAAAATACACTTCTCTCTCTCTCTCTCTCTCTCTCTCTCTCTCTCTCTCTCTCTCTCTCTCTCTCTCTCTTCCCATTTTTCCTGTACTTGTCACTTCTTTACCAGGTCTACTACAATAAACAGAACTGTCTCCATCTTGTTGGAAAACGATGGAGGAAAACTTTTTAACCTTAATTTGTGAACACAGAATCTAAATTTATTTTAGTTAAAATTAAAGCATCTCGTTAGGACAGTGTGCGTGTTATTTTGTTCGTTTGTTTTGTTTTTGAGACTTAAAAATATAAAATTTACCTGAGATTTAACCACACTACAGTATATTTTATACAAATATATTAAAGAATATTTAATTAGTCTTATTTTACCTGTCATCTCAGGTTGACCCTACAGTGAAACTGTGGTTAATACTTGATTAGCTAAGTTATCCTCTCCATCCTCTCCATCCTCAATCTGCACAGTGATAACTCTGTTTGAAACCGGAGCTGAGGCGAATAAGGTAGCGTTGCAAGTCAAGACTAACAAATTCATGATTTATTATCGATTTATTATCGAATGACGAATTCGGAAAGGATCACTTGAGTACATCGGACATGCAATAATATAAAATAATAATGATGAAATAAATTAATTTATCTCTCCATTATTAATTAATTAATTAATTCGCAGTTAGGCCAGTTCCAGTCCGGTGCTCCCGATGGCCAGTCCGGGTATTATAGTCCGGGTACCAGGTATTGTAACTACAGTATTTAAATTCACAGTGGTAATGTGGCTGTTGCAGAACGCCAGCAGCCGGGGTTCGGTGTTAAGGTGAAGTTTAATTTTCTTCAGGGCGTTAAAAATATATGACCAAATCATATTTGATGTACGAAAACAAATTATGTTAATGTCAATTCAATCACGTGTGACTGATGTACGCATTTGAATTAAGTAAACTCAGTGAGCTTTTTTTTTTTCAGTGTGTGGACTTCTGTCTTCACTTTAAACCAGTTTTTTTTTTTTTTTTTTTTTTTTAATTGTGAAACTTTAAACCTAAGAAAAGAACAAAAGTTTCCATTGGCAAGAAAGGAGAAAATGAAATTCATTCAACGCTACTTTGAGGAGGGACATTTATATTTACACATGCGCACACGGATCGACTTTCTACAGTGAAAAAAAACCCTGCCCACTAAATCAACAATCACTAGCTGAAGATCGAACCACAGTTGCTGGTATACTTGCTGACAACCAGCGCTACCGGTTGTACTTTTTTTTTGTGTGTAGCACAGCGACTGCCGCGACCCTTTTTTGTCCGATGAATGTTGCGGCTACATTTCAGCGTTTCATCTCTGTATTTCTAGAAGAATACGTTTTTCTAAATAGTGGGAATAGGCAAAATAAATAAATAAATAAAAGCTTCAGACTTCACAAAAACATTTAACTCAGCCTGACTTTTTACGAGACTGAATTTATTCGAAATCCACAATTTCATGATTGACAGGCTCTTCACGTCCTATGAGAGAAGAGTGGAATTCTACCTGGGAGGGATAGGTACAGGGCTGAGCACAACACTGACACAGCTGTCAGGATTCAAGCTCAACGACAGAGCGAACGTTTGAGGCTCTATCCGCACTACACCTGTTCACTAGCTATAAACTGGATTTATATGACTGACTGTTTCGGTAGGTGATTTATCTCCTGTTTTATATTTCAACCCCAGGTTGCAACTGAATTACACTACTGAACTAAATTACCTCGTTAGTCTAAAATAAGCTAACACTTTTGTTGACTGCACATTTCTTGGTTTGTATTTAAATTACAACTAGGTTGCTGAACTAAGATGATCCTTTCTTTCTCCACACTTGGGCTTTCCATCACTTTGGTTAATCTTGGTTTGGTTAGTCTATGCCTTTGCAAATTCCAATCTGGCCTTATTTTTGCCCCCGAAGTCTTCGAACGGTGGATTGGGATATCTTCATCCCTGCCTTGTGGAGGTTGTTAATGTCACAGCTCTCATAATGTTTCTGCTGTTGTTTTCCTTAGCTGATCTGTTCGATTAGAGCTGGTTGATATACGTAAAACAATTATATCTCCATAATTTTAAAAATGTTGACGATATATATATATATATATATATATATATATATATATATATATATATATATATATATATATATATATATATATATATATATATATATATATATATAATATTTTTGCATATGCTCTAGAATAATTTAAAAAGGTAATTTTCTTTTGCCCCCATTAAAAACACGATTTGGATAGTACAGCTAATACAAAGCAAAATGTTTAGTGCAGAAAAAACAAAACAAAACAAAACAAAAAACAGTTAAAAGAAAATCTGTTCTAGTGACCACTTATTGCTTTTTACTAAATGAAAACAAAAGGAACATTTTTAAAACCAAATTTATTTAAATATACCAATATAAAACTATGAAGAAAATGGCAAAAAACTGCAATCTTCCTTTTTTTTTTTTTTTTCTTAGATAGCATTTCATTTCATGGGCGTTGAATCCGCGGGGCACTTTCACTCGAGCAGTGTAAGCTCTTTTGGCATGTGGTATTCGTGTTGCACCTTGATGAATTATTTGCTACATATTTCTTTTTAAACGCTGCCTATTTCCATTTATGAATAATTAGCAAGATTTGATGGTAATATTACCCCCCTCCCCCCCATTTGAAATGATGGCTACGCCCCTAATTTCAATTATATTGTTTTACCCCAACGTAAAACCCGTACCATTATGTACCAGTAGAACAAACAGGCACAAAACAAAGTGCAGTCTGCCAGCTTTTAAAAGTACCAGTACCACATTTTACACTAATGTAAATTAACAAAAGGATTGATATTCACCCACTGAAATGAACCAACATAACAATTTGAAAAGCACAAAACAAAGTGCAGTTCATCAGTTTCATTTATTACATTCTAGTACTTGAAGTTTTAAGTTTTTTTTCTTCTAAACGTTTTAAGTAAATGAACACAAGGAATTCAGTTCAAACATATTTAAACATAACAATATGAAAAAAGAGTGCAAAATATGCATTCTGTCAGCTTCTTTAGAGCAATGTGATTAATTATACACTGTGCAATGGGGCAAATTATGTAAGTATTTTTACAAGATTTTAGTTAAGAACATGAGTCTAATCAGCTGTTTTTGGTTGAAGAAATGAGATGATTTGACACCCTGAAGCCACTCTCTTACTGTACCGCAAACTGTATGTATTGCTTTGTGGTTCTTTGAGAGTCGTACATATTTGCATGCGGTGGCATTATTCCTGTCCTAATATATTTTCACAAATTTATATTTATTTGATTAATATTTAATTAAATTATGTACATTTATATTAAATGAAATATGTTGGTGCCATAAGTTTTCAATCCGTTTACTCTTATTGTGAGCCTATAAAAGTTTATCATTTTAACATTTACACACATTTTATCTGCGACAAGCAATTTTCCTGAGCTTTGGCAGCAGCAGCGGTGTTGCTTTTTGCGGTTACAAATTCCACATATTTCCGCATAATAATATCTTGGTCTTCAACTTGTTGATACCTGCTTTTTTCCATGTTGAACGCCCCCGTTGTCAGTTGTGATGCATATTTATTGTTTCTCTCTCAAGTTCGCTTATTCCCCGTTTTATATTTTAACCATAGACAAATAAATAAATAAATAAATAAACTGAACGACATTACTGAACTAAGCTAACAGGTTGTTCACTTTTGTTGTCTGCACATTTCTTGGTTTGTATTTAACTAATGTAATTAAGTTGTAAATGTGGCTGTTAATAATATTTTTGCTTGTACCACATACAAACCATCACATCCCTGATATTATCTAATGAAGTTCATTTGTGTCAAAATAACATATAGAAAAAAATATTATGGCATAAATAATCATATAAATAAATATTGAAATATATACAAATGAACCAAGAGTTCATTAACGTTTATAACTAATATATAATATCTATTATAATGGTTTTATTGTGATCATTTCTATAAATAGCATTTATAAGTGACACTTTTCATGATTGTTGTATTATTTACTACTCATGCCAAACCTCACCCAGTTATAGTAGAGCAAACCCATTACAATGTTTGACGCGATGAGAGTTAGAAAGTGTTGGTTGTATGTGGAGTATAGGATTGTGTGAAAAATAAGAATTCTTTATACAAAGATACCTGGATAAAGTAGCCTACTGCTCTGGAGCAAAGTAGGCAGAGTAATCTTTCAGATATCACAGTGCAATATGGTAGTTTTTTTCATGAGCATAAAAGCCAAAAAGTATGAATCATACACACTCATGAACCTGTTCTACCTCCTGACTTATGATGAACCCAGTTGGTTGCAAGGTTGTAGTTAGTTGCTTGCTAAGGAAACTCAGCTGGCTGCTAGGATGTTGTTAGGTGGCAGTTATGGGGTTCCAGGTGGTCACTATAGTGCTTCTAGGAGTTTTCTATATGATTCCAACCTCTTCCCTTTGGACAAATTACCCAGTTTGGAGCGTTGCTATTATATGTGGCAGCCATACTTCTGATATTTCCCAAAAGCACAAGCACCCAATTCCTGCATGGGATTTACAATGGATATAAAAAGTCTACACACCCTTGTTAAAATACCAGGATTTTGTGAAGTAAAAAAGTGAAACTAAGATCAGTCATGCCAGAACTTTTTCCACGCTCAGTGTGAAGTACACTGTATAAAAAAGTACACTGTATAAAAAAGTACACTGTATAAAAATTAAGTGAACAACAATCAGAAACATTTTAGGGAAAAATAGGAAAAAACAAAAAAATTACAGGAGATCCCTCCAAAAATTACAAAAGGACAAGACAAAAACTTACCAGGGAGGCTGCCAAGAGACCTATGACAACATTAAAGGAGCTGCAGGAATATCTGACAAGTACTGATTACTCTTTGCATGTGACAGCAATCTCTCATATTCTTCACATGCTGGGTTATGGGGTAGGGTGGCTAGACAGAAGCCCTTTCTCACAAAAACATCCAAGCTCAACTAAATCACCCCAAACCATGTGGCAAAATGTGTTATGGTCTGATGAGACTAATTCCAAAAGGTATAATAATTCCATAATTCCAAAAGTTATGTTTGGCACAAAAAAAAGCACATCACCAAAGGAACACCATACCCATGATGAAGCATGGTAGTGGCAGCAACATGCTTTATGGCTGCTTTTCTTCAGCTAGAACTGGGGCTTTTATCAAGGTGGAGGGAATCATGAATAGCTACAAATACCAATCGATTTTAGTGCAGTACATTCAAGGCATCTGCTAGTAAGCAGAAGATGAAAAGGAATGTCACCTTTCAGCATGACAATGACCCAAAGCATACATCCAAATCAACAAAGGAATTGCTTAAACAAAAGAAGAGCAATGTTTCTGAATGACCTATCCAGAGCCCAGACCTGAATCCAACTAAAATCTGTGGGGTGACCTGAAGCGGGCTGTGCACAGGAGAAGCCCTTACAATGTGATGGATCTAGAATGTTTTTGCAAGAACGGGTGGGAAAATATTGCCATGTCAAGATGTGCCATGCTGATAGACTCTTACCCAAAAAGACTGAGTGGTGTAATAAAATCAAAAGGTGCTTCAACAAAGTATTAGTTTAGGGGTGTGCACAAATAGGTTAGTGTAAGTTTTTTTTTTTTTTTTTAAATTATTTTATTCCCTAAAATGTTTCTGATTGTTTTTCACTTTATTTGTATACTTTGCAGTTATACATTAAAAGTGGGAAAAGTTCTGACGATTTATCTTAGTTTAATTTTTTTTTACTTCACAAAAACCTGCCATTTTAACAGGGGTATGTACACTTTTCATAACCACCGTACCCCTGTGCTGAATTTCGTGGCTCTATCTCAAAAACTGTGACCTGTGAAAATGACAAAGAACATATTGTTGGCAATTTAAAGCCAACATAATAAGATTAAGAAGAACAGAATGTTCGCTCTTTCAAGCAAACATAATAACAACAAGAAGATGCTAAAAATGCTAAAAGTGCTAAATTATATTACAATGTTTTCTTGTGTTTTGTGTCCCCACAAACTATTTGTACTTGCTTCTATTCCTTCTTGAAGAGTTCTCCATTCCCAATGTCAGCTGGAGGTGGAGAGAGAGCCTTTTTTCAGGGTCAAGGTCATTGCTGGGGTAAGAATAAGAGGTGATTCGGGGTCTGAAGATACTGAGATGAGAGGTCTGGCATTCACGACTGCAGCTACCTCCACCATGAGTGTTGTCAGGACTTCATGTGTCAGTTGTCAGGACTTCGTCAGGACAGATGCTAGGACTTCAGCCTGGTCAGTTTTTTTCAAGGAACATGCAACTGAGGATACAAAGATCAATCCTTATCATGCTTTGCCACGCACCTCCCATGTGAGTTGCATGGGGTGGTTTAAATACCCAGGTGCACCTTTTCTTCCTTTATCTTTCCACACTCTGAAACCTTGAGCTCCATTTTAAGTTCCCTGCTTACATTGACGAAATTTGTGCCACAGTCAGATCGAATCTGCCTTGCAGGGCACCTAATAACAAAAAACCTTTTAAAAACTCTTTTAAGTCTAAATAAATGTAGACTATTGTTATAGATTTTGTTTTGCTGTAGTAAACCACCTTAAAAATGTTTCTAACTTGAGTGTTCGGTAAAAAACTTTTTCAGCATAACTTTAAGAATATTTATTTTTTTTTTAAAATATAACTGCATTGATGTAAGTGCTTCCACAACCCACAAATAAGAAAAAAAAAAGAATAAATTAAGAAAACAAGCTAAACTATTTTTTTCAGTAATTTGTTTTTTAATACCGTAAATGCAAAATATAAACTTTAGAAATAAAAAACTAAGAAGTCTAGTGAACTATTCACAAATAAAACAGATCAGTAAGAGGCATATTTTCAGTCTAATCAGTCCACCATAAATGCAAGATCTAAACTTTAATAATTAGAAACAAGAAACTCTAATGAACTATTTACAAGTTAAACACAGGCATTTATTTCCATCTGGTCAGTCCTCCAATGTCAGTGTCCTTTTAGTGGTGCCATTTTTCAAAGCAGTTCCTGTCCGCAATCACAGTGCCACATCACAAGGCTTGCACTTCTATGATGTCCACATTTTGTTTTTATCGACCTTTTGGCAGCATTCACATGTCCCGCGTCCTTGTGTGGCCTTCATGCCTGTGTCTGAGAGGTTGGCAGTGGCCATCTCTAGCCCACGCAGCTGGCAGTGAGCTCCTCCATAGACACTTTGTGTGTCAGGGGGTTCTGACCTCTTGTTTGGTTGATCTCCTGGTGCAGAAGGTAGGCATTTATGGTGGCACTGTCCAGAAAGTGAAAAAAGTGTCCGGTACAAATAAAATGTCTTATGTTGCATAGTATGTACTGCAGCAGTTAGTCAGACAAGTCAACTCCACCCATAAATCTGTTATATGCAACAACTGGAGCAGGGCATGGGACATTTTCCACAGTCCAGATATTGCCTCTGGTTTTGACTGTCCTGACAAAATGAATTTTGTGGCATTTATAGCAGAGGTCATTAATTGCTCAGCTCAAACAACCAAAAGAACTGAAAAGCTGAAAATCATAATATCCACAGCTGCTCGACACCCGGGTATTACTGAAATTTCAGTAGAACAGATTCAGACGTTACTTGGACAAACTGAAGGAACTGCAATGATAGGTGATCCGTGGGGAAGTCAAAGAAGTAAAGTCATCAAATGAAAATACTACAGTGGAATGCCTGAAGTTTGATTGCGAATGGCCAAGAATTTAAAAGATTTGTATACCAGTTAACAGTGTTACCAGACATTATTTGTATTCAGGAGACTTGGCTTCATCCGCATTTAAATTTTATCATTCCTGTTTACAAGTTAGTTAGAAAAGATAGCATTGGAACAAATGGTGGGGGATGTGGAACTTTTGTTAAATATGGGGTGGCTTTTAGAGAAATAATAATACATAATCAGAGTGAATGTGTTGTTGTAGAGGTGTGGACACATGAAGGGGGGATAAAGGTGGTCAACTTTTATAATCCATGCAATCAGTTAACAATAGATGAATTGAATATAATAAGAACTAAGGCTGGGAATAATTTGATATGGTGTGAGGATTTTAATGCACATCATTCACTTTGGGGAAGTTTATGCACAGATAGTAATGGAAGGGTTGTAGAAGAGTTTATGGAGGAACAAGCTTTAGTATGTTTAAATGATGGGAAGGGAACCAGATTCAATATAAGGGATTCATCAACATCTTGTCTAGATCAGTAGTTCCTGGAGCTATAGCTTTAGAATGTAAGTGAGAAGTTCTAGATGATTCAACATTAGGAAACGATCATTTTCCAATAATATGTGCTTTTGGAAAGGAAATTGATCAACAACAAATAAGCAAACTAGGTGGAAGTTTGATAAAGCTGACTGGGATAAATTTAACAAGTTATGCATTGATGGAATGGAGAATTATAGTACTGAAGTTGATATAGACTTAAATTCAATTATTATAAATGCAGCTGAAGAATCCATTCCTAAATCAGAAGGTAAAGATAGGATGAAGATTGTTCCTTGGTGTAATGAAGAATGCACTCAAGCAGTCAAAGATAGAAATAGGGCATTCAGGGAGCTAAGGAAAACATTAATACCTACAACTTTACTTATATATCAGAGAAAACGGGCACAGGCAAGGAAGATAATTAAGCAAGCTAAAAGAAAGTATTGGCAAACATTCTGCTCCACAATAGGAAGGAAACTCAGTTGAGAGATGTATGGAGGGTCCTTAGAAAGATGGTTGGAGTTTATAGAACTCAGAATATTCCAGTTTTATCTGATGAAGGGAAAACAGCAGTAACTGAAGAGGAAAAAGCTGAACTGTTAGCCTATACCTTTCAAAAAGCACAAGGCACAGATAATCTTGAAGAAAATTGTAAGAGAAGGAGGGAAGAAATTTTAAAGCAACATCAAGATATTTATATTAAAAAAACTAATAGTCAAACAGCTTTAGATGCCACCTTTAAAATGTGGGAACTAAAAAGAGTATTAATGAGGATTAGAAGTACTGCCCAGGGAAAGATAGAGTTTGCTATAGTATGATTAAACATATGGATGAAATAATACTTAAAGTAATATTGGATCTGTTTAATAAAATATGGATGGAAGGACAACTGCCTTTATCATGGAAACAAGCTGTCATAATTCCTATTCCCAAACCAGGGAAAGATTCTTCAATAGCAGGGAACTATAGGCCGATTGCTCTGACATCTAACCTCTGTAAATGATGGGAAAAAATGATAGTTAATCGCCTATATTACGTGTTAGAAAGTAGAGGATTAATAGCTCCTTATCAGTTTGGCTTTCGACCAGGTAAATCCACTTTAGATGCATTAATAATGTGTCGCCACTCCGCCAATCCAGGTTTTCGGCACAACGGAGGCCGTTCCAGAGCTTGGAGGTGTGTTAGGGGCTGATGCAGACCCTGAACGGCGGCGGGCCGGTTCAGTAGACCCTGGTTGTCAGCTCGGTCTGAAGGAGCTGGAGGTGGAAATTAAGCAGCAAGAGTATCAGACGCAGTTGCTGCGCGTTTGGGAGAGGGAGTTGGACATTGAGGGGAAGAAGCTTGACCTGGATGCTCAGAGTCAAAAGCCAGTGCCTCATCCACGGAAGTTCTGCTCTTCTGCCGCAGGCTCCCCTGCTCCTGTTTGGGCTGATGTTCCCAGTGCGCTGGTGTCGCCGCTTGCTCCGATCCAGTCCTCACTGGTAAGTCAGTTCGTCCAGCTCTGCCAGTCAGTGGTGTTTCTTTTATTCTGGGAAATGATATAGCTGGCAATAAAGTCTTTTCCTTACCTGAAGTTGTGTCTGAGCCTGTGAATAACACTTCTGATGTTGCTGCCCAGTATCCCTCTGTGTTTCCTGCCTGTATGTTAACACGTGCCCAACAGAAGAAGTTGGGGGACGTGGTAGATTTGTCCGAGGCCTTCCTGTGTCGAGAGGAACCTTTGATGGACAAAGTCCAAAATTTTGGTCCTGCAGTGCCACCTAAGGGTGACACCAGACTTGGGTGCAAGTCAGATTTTGAACTGCCGATATCATGTAGCCAGTTAGTGGCTGCTCAAAAATCAGACCCTTCTATAGCACACCGTTTTGAGTCTGTAGTGGAGAAGTCTGAGTTGGTGAATCACCCAATTGCTTATTTTATTGAGCATGATGTCTTAATGAGGAAATGGTCTCCTCCAAGTTCTACTGATGGTTGGCGAGAAGTATTCCAGGTGGTGGTCCCTTGTTCATCCAGGAACCAAGTTTTAAGTTTAGCTCATGACCATCCTTGCTATGGGCATACAGGGGTTTGTAAGACATACCTGCGTGCACTGAAGTATTTTGTCTGGCCTGGCATGAAGGGCGACGTAGCACACTACTGTCGTACATGTCACACATGTCAGATAGTTGGGAAACCTAATCAACTTATTCCGCCTGCACCACTACAGCCCATCTTGATTCAAACTGAGCTATTTGAGCATATTATTGTTGATTGTGTTGGTCCTCTACCCAAGACTCACTCCGGTAATTGTTATCTGCTTACACTCATGTGTGCTGCCACGAGGTTCCCAGAGGCTATCCCTATGTGAACGCTCAAGTCAAAAGTTGTTATTAAAGCACTTGTAAAATTTTGCACTACTTTTGGCATGCCTAAATGTATACAGACCGATCGTGGCTCTAACTTCATGTCTCAGCTGTTTTCTCAGGTGGTTCGAGAGCTACAAATTAACCATCAGGTCTCTAGTGCCTATCACCCTGAGTCACAAGGTGCCCTTGAGCAGTTCCATCAAACCTTTAAGAACATGCTGCGCTCATATTGTATGGAAACGGGGAATGACTGGGATGAGGGTGTTCCACTTTTGTTGTTTGCTGTTCGTGATGCTGTACAGGAGTCTCTTGGATTTAGTCCATCTGAACTGGTGTTTGGTCACACCATACGAGGGCCATTAAAGGTCCTACAGGAACGGTGGCTGTCAGCTTCACCAGTCCATCAAGAGAAGTCCCTTCTGAAGTATGTTCATGCTCTTCGTGAACGTTTGAGATTAACAAGGGATATAGCTCGCAAATCTTTAAGCTCCTCTCAGGGTGACATGAAGGAGCGGTATGACCGTAAGGCAGTTCCTCATTCGTTTTCTGCTGGAGATCAAGTTCTAGCTTTATTGCCCATACCTGGATCTTCCCTCCAGACTAGATTTGTTGGACCTTATGAGGTTAAACAGAAACTTGGTCCCACTAACTATGTAATCAGTACTCCCGACCGCAAACGCAAAACTCGTCTTTGCCACATTAACTTACTAAGAAAATACCATACTCGTGCCACCTCACCTGAGTCAAAGCACGACTCTGCCGTGATTCCAGTAGTTGCTCTGTCTGCAGAGGGTAATGTCACACCTTCTGAGTACTCCCCAGAGGTAGACGGTCTACATCTAGGTAGGAATTGTATGTCTTCTGTTCACCTCCCTAACTCCGATGTGTTACAGCGGTTGCCTGAGAAATTAGTAAATTTGCCCAGACCTTGTCAGGAGGACATCAAAGCACTAATAAAAAGGTTTCCTAGACTTTTTTCTGATGTCCCATCTCAAACAACATTAATACAGCATGACATTGATGTAGGTGACCATGCTCCTATTAGGCAGCACCCGTACAGGGCTAACCCCGTTAAGCGTGCAGTCATGAGACAAGAGACAGAATATCTGCTTAAACATGGACTAGCTGTCCCTAGTGTGAGTCCCTGGTGTTCTCCCTGTATTTTAGTGCCCAAGGCTGATTCTTCATTTCGTTTTTGTACCGATTACAGAAAAGTAAATGCGGTAACTAAGCCCGACTCGTTTCCCTTTCCCAGAATGGAAGATTGTGTAGATTGTGTTGGCACAGCCAAGTTTACGACTAAGCTGAACCTTTTAAAGGGTTATTGGCAAGTACCCCTCACCCCACGGGCATCGGAAATTTCTGCCTTTGCTACCCCAGACAATTTCCTCCAGTATACAGTCATGGCTTTTGGGCTCTGGAATGCACCTTCCACCTTTTAGCGCCTCATGAACCGTGTACTAGGGGAGGTTGCGAATTGTGCTGCTTACCTTGATGATGTAGTGGTCTACTCGGATACTTAGGAACAGCACCTGCAACTGCTGGAGCATGTGTTCACACTGCTCTCTGATGCTTCCTTGGTATTGAATTTGGATAAATGTGAATTTGGAAAAGGGGTTGTGTCTTATCTTGGTAAAATTGTGGGGCAGGGTATGGTGAAACCCTTGGATGCAAAAATCCAAGCCATCTGTGCATTTCCTGCTCCCAAGACCAGACGAGACCTCCGCCGTTTTTTAGGTATGGCTGCCTATTATTGTTGTTTCTGTAAGAACTTTTCTGATGTTGTTTTACCCCTTACTAACCTGTTACACCAGAATGCATTGTTCAAGTGGTCCCCAGAGTGCCAGTCTGCATTTAATTCAATAAAACTCCTACTAACCAGCTCTCCAGTTCTTTCTGCACCTTTCTCCGGTTTATCTGTGGTGTATAGCCCATGTGTACATTCCTTGTAAATACCACTATATATATATATATATATATATATATATATATATAAAATCACCCGTTGAGAGCTACTCCTGTGTCTCATTCCGGTTATTTCCAACACCACATACTTTTCACTCCACCTTTCATTACCCCGTGCCTTTATTTACACTGTGCGACCTAACCCTATACTGGGTCGTAACAAGATAAATAGTAATGGATAGATAAAAATAAATAAAATGGGGAGAAGAAGGGGGGAGGGAGGTTATGCAGATAACACCAGCATGGATCTAAGATTCCAACTGCTCCTTCTTCCTGGACTTATAGAGGGAACAGTAGAGCTGCTCTAATGAGATATTAAATGGGAGATTTTCCTAATAAATTCTGCCCATGCCTTAAGTGTTTTTGGTTTGGCTTTATTAATTCTCGCTGTTGTGCATTCTAACAATGAAATATTTTTGAGTTCTTTGATCCACATTTTAAATGCTGGGGATGTGGGTTCATGTCAGATTTTGAAAATTATCTTTTTGGTCGCAGTTAGAGCAGTGTGTAGGATCCTTCGCTGGTTAATATTCAGATTGAGCTCCGCATCATCATTCAATAAACAAAGACTGGGACGTTTAAAGATAACCGCGCCACACAGCTCTGTCAAGACTTGAAAAACCTTATCCCAAAATTTACCAATACTTTGGGAAGGACTGTTATTAAAGTTGCAGAGAATTGGAATTGAAGGTATTGGATTGGGTAGTGTATTATTTCAGATGGTGAATGTAGATAATGGAACACCTCAGGGTAGTGCTATAAGTCCTGTATTATTTAACATAATGATCCATGATGTGTATGAAGGAATTCATCCAGGAATTAAAACAGCATTATATGCTGATGATGGAGCAATGTGGAAGAGAGGAAGAAATGTTAAATATATGGTACATAAAATTCAGGAAGCAATAGAGGTCGTAGAAAAAGGTCAGTGGAATGGGGATTCTGATTCTCTATATCCAAAACGTGTTGTCAGTGTAATGTCTGACGGTATCGAACTGATTTCTGAATCAACCTGGGTTTAGCAAAATCTTTGAGATTTAAATCCCCACCATTTAATGACCATTCTGGCCCCAGCCTGTCTAAGAACAAACATATCCCCACCCTCCCCCGGGGACTTCAAAGGTCTCTGAGACTCTCCAGATTGATTATCTCTGTTTTGGTCACATAAAGTCCATTAAACGCTGCGACTTCTGCTACATGCTCTATTTTAATAACAAAACGGAGAATCCTTCCTGGCCAGAATGATAAACTCCCTCTTTAACAACCACTAGAAAGGGTAACAAAATTGAAATATTTAGGTTTATGGTTTGACTCTAAATTAACATGGAAAATTCATATTAACTACATTGAAGAGAAATGCAGTAAAGTACTAAATCTAATGAGATGTACAGTAGGCCAAGAATGGGGGGCAGATAAACAACAATCAGTGACCACCATATGCTGTACACTTCTACGAACTGTTTTAGATTATGGATGTATTATATATGGATCTGCATCAATCAGTATGCTTAAGAGGTTAGATTTTATTCAAGCACGTGCAATGAGATGTATTACAGGTGCAATTAAAACAACTCCAATCTCAGCAATGCAAGTTGAAACAGGAGAGTCCCCATTAGACATAAGACTGCAAAAATTATCTCTTGCTTACTAGATCAATTTAAAAGGGCATAAAGCAGATCATCCTACAAAATCAATAATAGAGGGGATTTGGGAGACAGTAAACTTAACAGGAACAGGTTTTGCATGGAAAGTAAAGGACTGGGCAGCAGGAATGTCACTAAATAATATATCACTTTCATCAACAGTTACAATTTCCCCAATACCTCCTTGGTTTTTCAGTCAACCTGAAGTTGATTTACAAATTCATGAATGTATTTAAAAAGAACAGAATGACATTAATATCAAGAGCTATACAATTGAATATATCAGAACAGTTTATTATGCATTTCTTCCAATATACACAGATGGCACAAGAAACCCAGAGAAAATGCAGATCCAGTATGACCTATATGTTCCAGAATTTAAAATAGGAAAATATGGGAGGTTAACAGATGGGACTTCAGTATACACTGCAGAAATGGTGGTAATTCAGATGGCACTTAGCTGGGTAGAAGAAGTGATGCCAAATAAGATTGTGATTTGTTCAGATTCAATGGCATCACTCACTAGCCTTCAAACATTTAAAACAGTTAGATATGATATCTTCATAGAAATAATGAATATTTTGTATAGATTACGACATGCTGGAATAATAGTTAATTTTGTTTGGGTACCAGCACATGTTGTTATCCCAGGAAATGAAAAATCTGACAAAATTCACTTAAATTGTCACTTAAATTGAACACTCTGACTATTTCAGTTTCACTAAGTAGGATGGAGGGAAAAAGTATAATTAAAGAAGCTTGCAGTCGGAAATGGCAAGGAAATTGGAATGACTGTAAAACAGGAAGACATATTTATAATATACAAAACAGGGTAAGACAAAGTAAAATCATACTAAATTTAAGCAGAGAAGATCAGACCATTAACAAGACTAAGGATGGGCCATATTAAACTTAATTCTACACTCCACGTAATGGGAAAACATAATACAGGATTATGTGAAATATGCCAAGTAAAGGAAACAGTGGATCATGTGTTGTTATTCTGCCCTAGGTATGAACAGGAAAGGAATGAATTATAAAGAGAACTACAAAACATAGGATGCAATTAATTTACAAGCCGCAACATATTAAACACAAAACAGGGATCTGGTCAAATAATAAAGACAGTTTTAAAATTCATTAAGTATAGTGGACTTATAGTGGAATATAGATCTCATAATATACACCTTGACTGAAATTACTTCACACTCAAGCACAAGGTGGCGGTATGCACCTAAACGGAATGCGACCCACCAATAAAGCCACAGAAGAAGAAGAAGACGCAGAACATGCAGAAACCTGTGCATGAAGTTTTGCTACATCACTTCGAGATCTTCCTCAGATCATCAACGTTTGTAAGATTGTCGAAAATGATTTTTAAATTAAGATATCCAAACTTGAGAAGGGTTATAAATTCTTCTTTGAAAGTAAATCTTCAGCTATGAAGGTAAGTTTAAATTTAATGTTAGTTTAATCGCTACTCGAGATGGATAACAGGCTCATAATGCTGAAAAATTTATAAAACTTACAAAAACACGAACAGGTTAAGCTGCCTTTTTATTTCGATGTGATGCTGTGTTGTGTTATAACACTATTTTGTACAATAGTATCTGAGGTGGTAGATAGTGAGCTGATTGTTGTTACCGGTGTTGTGCCGAACGTTGAGCCACACTCTCTGCAGGTTACCTGTTCAGGGTGGATTTTTGTTGCTCCAGTTCTAGGATACAAAACTATTTTTGTTCATTGTTGCTACGATTGTGGCTTGTTAGACTGGTATAACTCAACGCTTCAACCGTTTACGAATGATTGTTGACGAGTAGTCAGACTTTGTGAAATGCTGGCCGCACACGTACTTACTCCCTCTTAAACCTGCAAAACTTTTGTCTTCATCCCGCTGAATAACACGAACCCATATTTTCCGCATTCTGCCTGTTTTTGGGGCAGCCTCTCCGGTTGTCTCTATATATCCCACAAGCTGTGTGCCTGTGCCAAGTCTGTGAAAAGCCTGAGACTTTCATAAAAGTTTTCCACAAACACTCACCGGCCACTTTAATAGGAACACCTGTACACCTGCTCATTTATCCAGTTATCCAATGAGCCAGTCATGTGACATGCAGCACAATGCATAAAATCATGCAGATGCAGGTCAAGAGCTTCAGTTAATGTTCACATCAAACATCCGAATGGGGAAAAAATCTGTTACTTTAACCATGGCATGGTTGTTGGTGCCAGATGAGCTAGGTTGACTATTTCAGAAACTGCTGATCTCCTAGGATTTTCACAGACAACAGTCTTGTCTAGAGTTTACACAGAATGATGCGAAAAACAGAAAACATCCTGTGAGCAGAGGTTCTGCAGGTTGAAACACCCTGTTGATGAGAGAGATCAGTGGAGAATGACCAGGCTGCTCTGAGCTGACAAGAAGTCTATAGTAACTCAAAAAAGCACTCTGGGTCATGTAATTTTCTTGGGCCCCACTATCCCTGGTTAAGGAAAAGGAGAAAAGAAAAAAAAAAAAAAATCATTGGAGGATGAAAAATACCAGGACTAGTTGGCACCAGCAAATAATTGTTTTGAGGTTAGATGCAAAATATGTCAAATGACTTTGTAATTTGGCACAATGGGGATTAATGCACTTGATCAGAATCTGAAAACACCAGCGTTATGCCAAGCTGGATAACGGAAAGGAGACTGTTCAGCAAGGTCCTATGTTCTAAAGATATTGTTTATGGTTTTCTTGCACAATGTAAATAAAATAAATTACCATGCCTGGGAAAACTCGCACAGAGTGAATACTTGAAACACACAGTAAACCAAGCTCAGGATCAAACCAGGGACCCTGGAGCTATGAGAGAGCAATGCTACCCGCTGTGTTACTGTGCTGTTCATGTTCATAGATGCATAATTCATTTGTTGAATTTGATGTAAATGTATCCAAAGCACTTTGAGATTTTGGACTCAAAATGAAATGATGATTGATAAATAAAATGGTAATGATGGTGGTGGTTCTTCTTCTTCTTCTTCTTCTTCTTCTTCTTCCATTTATGTACTAATGGGGGAAACAAATGGAAATAGAATGAGTACTGTGTTTTTAATCTTTTTTTTAATTCTTAATCAAATCATGCTAAATCAACTCTGGTCTAAACATTGCTGCACTGGTCGAAACTGTCATAAAGTCTCCGCAATGTTCCTGTATGTTTCATGTCATTTTCTCTTAGATGGTTCAAGCTGTCCTAGTGTGATTTGCTGATGGTTAACCGGCACTGTGTGTTGTGGTCGTCGTGCCCAGTCATGGAGAAATGCACAATCAAATTGGTGCTTATCTTTAATCTATTGGCACTATCAGGATTTATACTGTTCATTCACAGCATCACATCTCTGCAGGTGAGTACAGCTCATTCAGAGACAAAGATCCACAAAGGTAGCTGATGCGTTTTGTTCCAAATGTATTCAATAGCAATATACAGTCCCCTCCAAAAGTATTGGTCCTTTCAGCTTTCATTTCCTGATTACATCTAGATGTGTTAAACAGCTTAGAACATGGCACCTTTTGTTTGATCCTATCCATTTTTCAAGTGATCAAAAATATTGGAACATGTGACTGACAGTTGTTTCTTGTTGCCCAGGTGTGTCCTGTTAGATTGATTGTTTAAACAATTAATGTATACTCTTGGTTTGAGCCCTGGGCTTCACCTGTGAACACTGCATTTGCTGTTAAAAAGGAAAAAACAACAAGAAGACCAGAGAGCTGTCTATGGGATAAAAGCAAAACATTTTGAAGTTGGTAAAAAAAGGGTAAATTGATGAGAGTCATTGTGCAAACACTGGGCATAACCAGTGCTCGAGTTGAGAGAGGATGCGAGGGGATGGCATCCCCCTTGTTGAAAAATAATGACAAAAAGCATCCCCTCTGTAAAACCACCATCCCCTTTAGAGTAATAGTGATGTGTATTATGTAAAACTTATCATGCAAATGAAATATTAAAATTCTCTACGTATGATAATTTATGAACTATAAATAATGGCAATTGGCCAATCAGAACTCAATATTCCAACGAGCTGCCCACAAGGTCATGCAAGTTTTCATCAGTTTTGCGCTCTTCAAAAATGCCCAAAAAGAGAATGGGGCAAAGACATATTTTGACCTTCTTTAAAAAGAAGAGAACAGAAGGTAAGGTATTACTATGTCTAGTGTTTCAGGACATTCCTCTGACATTAGAAAGAATAACGAACATGAAGTACATTGGTTCAGTAAGGGATCATTGTCAAGATTGCATTGAATTATTGAAAATGAATGCAGTCAGCGAGGTGATAATGCACACATGCATATGTTAGGTAAATGTACGTGTGTTTATTTAAAAAAAAAAAAAAAAAAGTCAGGGTTTAGCCCCTAATGTGTTGAGCTATTTTCTTACGCCGCTGTTTGCTGTTTTATGGCATTTTGATGGAGATTCTGGCTGTTTCTATCTAGTTATTTACTAAACCCATTTCCATAAAAGTTGGGATTTTTTCTAAAATGCAATAAAAACAAAAATCTGTGATCTGTTAAGTCTCTTGAAACTTACATATTCAATGTTTTCACTGGCCAACTTAATTGTATTTTTTAAAGACAAACAAATTTAGAATTTGATGCCTTCAACACACTCAACAAAAGTTGGGATAGAGGCATGTTTACCACTGTGTTACATCACCCTTCCTTTTAATTGTTTAGGAACTGAGGATACTAATTGTTGCAGTTTTGCAAGTGGAATTTTTGCCCATTCTTGCTTGATACAAGACTTCAGCTGCTCAACAGTCCTTGGTCGACATTGTCTGATTCTCCTCTTCATGATGCGCCATAGGAGACAGATCTGGACTGCTGTCAGGCCAGTCAAGCACACGGACTCTGTGTCTATGAAGCCACACTGTTGTAGCATGTGCAGAATGAGGCCTAGCACTGTCCTGCTGAAATAACCATGGACTTCCTGGGAAAAGACTTTGCCTTGATGGCAGCATATCTCTCTTTAAAATCCCAATATATGCCTCCACGTCAATGGTACCTTCATACATATGCAAGTCACCCATGCTGTGGGCACTGATGCACCTCCATACCATCACAGATGCTGGCTTTTGCACCTTTCGACTTTTCCAACCTTATAACAGTCTGGTTGGTCTTTTTCATCTTTGGCATGGAGAATTCAATGTCCGTGGACTCATCTGACCACAGCACACATTTCCAGTGTCTTTCAGTCCATCTGAGATGAGCTCAGGCCCAGAGAACTCAGTGGCGTTTCTGCTTAGAGTTGATGTGTGGCTTCCTCCTTGCGTAATAGAGTTTCGGGTTGCATTTCTGCATGCAGCGGCAGACTGTGTTAAGTGACAACGGTTTTCCGAAGTACTCCCGAGCCCACGTGGTTATATTTATCACAGTAGCATTTCTCAGGCAATGCCCCCTGAGGGCTCGAAGATCACGCACATTCAACAGTGGTTTCCTGCCTTGCCCTTTACGCAATGAGATTTCTCTGGATTCCCTGAATCTTTTCACAATATTATGCACTGTAGATGGTGAAAGACCCAAATTCTTTGCAATCTTGCATTGAGCAATGTTCTTTTTGAACTGACTGACAATTATCTCATGAAGTTTGGCACAAGGTGGTTAGCCACAACCCATCTTTGCTTGCAAAGACTGAGGTTTTGGTGGATGCTCCTTTATGCCCAATCCTGATACCCTCCCCTGTTACCAATTAACCTGATCCTCCAAAATGGTGTTACTTGAATATTCTATAAATATTCTAGATATTTTGCCTCTGTCCCAACTTTTTTGAGGCATCAAATTCTAAATTTGTTTATATTTACAAAATACAATAAAGTTGTTCAGTGAAAACATTGAATATCTTTTCTTTGTACTTTTGTCAGTTAATTAACGTTTCAAGAGACGTGACAAATCGCAGATTTTTGTTTTTATTGCATTTTAGAAAAAATCCCAACTTTTATCGAAATGGGGTTAATAGAACAGAAAGGATGCGTACTGTTCATGTGACTGTGAGGGACTGAGAGACAACAATTCTGAAAGAAAGAGGGAGAGAGTGAGAGGATACGTTCCTTTCAGAAATTATCACCCTATTCCCTTCAAAGTCTTTACCATCCACTGTGAGAGCTTTGGAGCACTGAAAAGTGTGGGGCTCAAAAATAATGGTAATTTGGAACTCACTTTTAGAGTTATTTTTATTTAAAATTCTGTTTAAAACTTTAGAGCATGGAGATAATGATTGACTATACAGGTGCATCTAAAAAAATAGAATATCGTGGAAAAGTTTTTTTCTTTTTCTGTAATTTAATTCAAAAAGTGGAACTTTCATGTATTCTAGATTCATTACACATAAAGTGAAACATTTCAAGCCTTTTTTGTTTTAATCTTGATTATGGCTTACAGCTCATGGAAATCAAAAATCCAGTCTCTCAAAATATTAGAATAAACATTTTATAATACAGAAATATCGACTTTCTGAAAAGTATCTTAATTTATGCACTCAATACTTGGTCGAGGCTCATTTTGCACGGAAAAGGAAATCAGCATCTCCATAAAGCTTGTCAGCAGATGGAAGTATGAAGTGCTCTAAAATCTCCTGGTAGACGCTGCATTGACTCTCGACTTGAGAAAACACAGTGGACCAACACCAGCAGATGACATGGCACCCCAAATCATCACTGACTGTGGAAACTTCACACTGGACTTCAAGCAACTTGGATTCTGTGCCTCTCCACTCTTCCTCCAGACTCTGGGACCTTGATTTCCAAATGAAATACAAAATTTACTTTCAACTAAAAAGAGGACTTTGGTCCACTGAGCAATTGTGTTTTGAGTTAATGAGCTGATTAGAGCTCTTCTCAGGTTGACATTGCTGTGTATTATAAATTCTTTATTCTAATATTTTTGAGATACTGGATTTTTCTATTATCTCATTTCCATAAGCTGTAAGCTGTAATCATCAAGATTAAAACAAACAAAAAAAAGACTTGAAATATTTCACTTTATGTGTAATGAATCTAGAATATATGAAAGTTCCACTTTTTGAATTAAAGAAAAAAATGAATTTTTCTCGATATTCAAATTTTTTTGAGATGCACCTGTAAACCCTTCAAAGTGCTCTCTGAAGGCATCGTTCAGGTCTTTTGGTATGCAGGGACTGTGAGAGAGAGAGAGAGAGTCTCAGTCATACAGCAGAGTGTGAGCGTGGCTTTATCCAGATGAACATTTTAAATAACACAGCAAGATCAAGTCTAGCTTTCAGTGCTACTCTTGATTAAGTGTGTTAGCCCTCCACTAGAGAAGTTTTTTCCAAGACATTATGTGAGGTCCTGGATTCAGAAAAGCCACTGCTTAGCTGACAATTGCAAGGCACAAACTAGAAATTCTGAGAGACAAGTTCATGGCTATGAACCACTGTGGAAAATATTGTGACATAGTGACGTAGTATATGTTTAATTCAAGATTGTTTTTACTGTCATTTTTTTTTTTTGTTCAAATGTGTTCTGTTTTTATGGCTTAAAGTTCATTATATAAATCCTATATTTTGGTGAATAAAAATGTTTTTAATGATTAGACAAATTTTGTAATCGTTGTGTAAGGTTAGATACAGGACTACAAGACATGGTATCACCATTCACCATTCAAAGAAGACTTTGAGAAAAATATAGAGGACATACCACAAGATGCAAACCACTCATCAGCAGTAAGAATCAGAAGGCCAGATTGGAATTTTGGGAGAAGTTTGGGAACCAAGATTAACCTCTACCAAAGTAATGGAAAGGGCAAATTATGCAGAAAGAAAGTATCTGCTCATGATCCAAAACATGCTTATCAGTGAAACATGATGGAGGTAGTGTTATGACTTGGGCTTGCATTGCTGCTTCTGGCTCACTCTTCTTTATTGATCATGTAACTGATGGTAGCAGCAGAATAAACTCAGAAGTCCAGTTTACAGAGAAATGCATCCAATACAATTGGGAGAAACTTCATCATGCAGCAATACAGTGACCTAAAATTCAATGCCAACATGTCAAAGAACTTCACTGGGGGGAAAAGTGGAAGGTTTGTAGACTGGACTGACTGAACTCAGTGGTTTGCCAACTTGTTGCAGTTATTGGAAGCAAGGGATATGCAACCACATATTATTATTGCTATAAATATTGTGTTATTTATGTTAAGACAATCTGTTCCAATAAGTTTGCTTACCAAAAAATTGGGTAGTCTGCCACCAAAGGTGCCGTGGTCTAAGTTGTTTAATACACTAGATGTAAATATCAGGAAATGAAAGCTGAAATTCTGATATTGGCTGGAGCGAAAAGCAGCATTAAGTCTAGCATCACTGGCTGACAGTTTGATGTAAGCACAATATGCCATGCTTAAATGTAAGTTTTGAGCATTGCAAATACTTATAAATTATTTAAAAAATTATAAATAATGAAGAAGACCCCTTTATTTGTCACATATACATTACAGCACAGTGAAATTCTTTTCTTTGCATATCCCAGCTTGTTAGGAAGTTGGGGTCAGAGTGCAGGTTCAGCCATGATACAGCACCCCTGGAGCAGGGAAGGTTAAGGGCCTTGCTAAAGGGCCCAACAGTGGCAGCTTGGTGGTGCTGGGGCTGGAATCCCCAATCTTCTGAGCAGTAACCCAGAGCCTTAACTGTTGAGCCACCACTGCCCCCCCCTAATGAACACTTAAAGTGTTGTTAACTTGAAGTTAGCTGTAAGAAGATGAGTGCTTGTTCAGTTTATCCTTCAAACCATGGGCTTGTTTTCTTTACATAGGAGTGCAACAAATTAACCAAAATAATGGGCATTATTTTATTAATTTGACAACAAGAATAGTGAATTAACAACATGATAAATTCCTGCACAAGCATTAAAATTGTATGACCATGATTTAGTATCTCGTAGTTTCATTAGGTTTTGTCCACAATTAACTGTCTTCACATGATTTGTTATGATAATTACTATTAAATCTATTCATGCAGCAATATGTTGGCAATATATCAGATGTTTATTTCAATGCTTGCCATCTTCTCATTTATATATCACTGCATTAATTGTTTTTATTTTTCATTTATAAATTATCTTTTGCTTTTATGTTATATTGTATTACATTTGTACGGAAACCCTAAGCAGCCATGCATTATTATTATTTTTTTCTTTGCTGGTTTCTCATGATCACGACTTAATTTTCATCATATCAAAAGTTTTCTCATGTCAACTTAATTTCTTTGTGATCTTGACATAACCAAAAGCTGTTTTCTCATGACGTAATTGTGTCCCAAGAAAATCTTGCGCCACAATTCTTTTATGAATTCTGAAGCCTAAATACAATCGCCAGAAGTAAAAAGCTAATATTAGGCTATAAATGAACAACACCACAGTTGCATGACTTCAGCATCACCACCACTACGCTTCTGACAACTCTTTCAATCTTTATTACTATAAATTGATAAATCTATAAGTTGGGAAGTTTGAGATGGAATAGTTTGCAAGAGTGCGAGTATAAACACAACAAGGCTGTAGTAGTTTTCCTGTTCGGCATCATGACGTGTAATGTCCCCGACAACCTCTGTAGTCTCATTTAGCCACTTGTTAGCAGCCATCTTTTTCAAGACACGTAAAAGCTTAACAAAATCACGAGTGGGGTATTACTGATGTATTTTATATCGTAGTATCATTTAACCAAAAACCCATTCAAAAAGCCCAGTGACTTCGGGACGATGGATGTCGAGTACACCAAAAAATTCAGAAAAGAATCTGACCAAAAAGTCGAGATCACGAGAGAACAACTTTTGATATGTCGAGATCACAAGAAAATTAAGTCGGGATCACGAGAAAACAACTTTGATATGTCGAGATCACGAGAAAACAAGAAACAAAAAAATAATAATGCATGGCCGCTTAGGGCTTCGGTACATTTGTCAGCAATGCAAAGAAACATTATTTCCTTCTTCAGCATTTTTTCATCCAAATATTTTGGGGCTTAAAAACAAGTGCTTAAAGGCAATGGTCTAGACACTATCAATAAACCCTGTTATAGATGCTTCTACTCAACAAAAATCTGGCAACCACGGAGGCATGAACTACACACATCTGAATGCTGAGTGCAGTAAATTGACTTACGCACATGAATAGCCCATTTCTGAATACTTTCCCTTTTTATTGACAACTTTTGGCAACTCTATAAATGGCCCTATATCTTTGGAAGAGCACAGAATTATGCACAATAGCAGTGTGCCTTTTGTATTTTGTACTTTGGAAATAAATGCAAATGCATGTATAAATGTATGTTCAAGTCATATATCAGAATGCACATTCAGGATGCACTCTTTACTTTATTAGCCCTTTAGGTGAAATTCACTTTAATTCAGTTAAATTGCATTGAAGTGTGTACCCACTTATACAAGTGAAAGTAAAATAACCTTTTAAACTAGAAACAACCACAACATTTATTGAGGATTGAGTTTCAAATTTTAAAGTTTAAAACTTTTGTTATTACAATATTTTGCACTTCAGTGATTAAGATACCACAGTTATTAAACTAAGTATTCCGCAATAAATGGTGATAAATATTATTATTGTCAAATATTCTAGTACAATTTCCAGGTCATATTACAGACTTTTAATTATCACATCATGTGGAATTTTTATATAAATTATATATTAATAAATAATTAGACTTGTGACAGATATGTGACACATATGTTTTGATTGTGTGTTAGAGTTAAATTTCCTCTTTTCATTACTTGCAGGTTTTGAATGTTCGGCTAATGTCCACTTTCTTCAAAAAACAGAACAGCATCCCCCCAGCCATAAAGTCTGGTGAAATCTTGTGGCCGCTGAATATAAGCCACACTTACTGTGCAAACTTTGTCCAGGAGCCCACGAAAGAAGAGGTCAAAGAAGAAAGACATTTGCTCAATTCCATTGCATGGCCAGGTCCCTTGGTGCAAGGCCTCCCTCTGGAGCGCAGCAGCAACCCTGCCAAGAGCTACTTTGTGATTCAGGGTCCAGCAGAGCAACATATAGGCAGTCAGCTTGTAGTTAATGTCCATGTGCAGAACTTCTTGGGCCTGCCTAAGGATCACGGTGGAGATTTCCTGATAGCCCGACTGCATTCACCCAAGCTGGGTGCCGGAGTTGCAGGGAAAGTGCACGACCACCATGACGGTACCTATACAGTGCTATTCCCACTGCTGTGGGCTGGTGAAGTGCGAGTAGAAATTACCATGGTGCATCCGAGTGAGGCCGTGACAGCGCTCAAGAGGTTGCAGAAGGAACAACCAGATAGAATATTTTATAAAAGCCTGTTCCGCTCCGGCTCCCTGTCAGAGACCACCTTCTGCAACCTGTGTCTGCGGCTCAAACAGAAACCACTCTGCAACTACACTGACCCTTTCACTGGAGATCCCTGGTACTGCTATAAACCCAAACAGCTAGGATGTGACACACGAATAAATCATGCTACAGGGGGATATGTGACGAACCTCCTTACCAAATATGAAGCAAAGTTCTTCCAGGGGTGAGGTGATAGATGGGCTCTGTTTGAGCAGATCTTTTTAGACAGCTTGTTACTTGAAAAATCAGGGGAAAATAAGTGTTAAGATTTCAGCACTGAAAATTGAAGTGCTGAAATAATTTGATATGATTTTAATCATGCTATGAAACAAAAAAAATTATCAAATTGTTCAATAGTTACTAACAGTAAAATCCTTGTTTCTGAGACAGTTGTGTATGTTTTACATTTTGTTTCAGAGGTGTAAATCTCAAAGTTCCTATACCTGCATCTGCGATGGACAAAGTGACTGTATTACCTGCAGTAAAGGGTATGTTTTATATTAAATCTGCAATTCATTCAGCAATCATTTCAAATTCAGCCCCACATTGTACATTCAAAAAATTTAAGTGAAAATATAAGTATCAAATCTAAAGTTATTTGTGACTACATTAAAAATATTGAACTCAGCACAGTGAATGGTTATCAAATATATTAGTGTTTATTCAGCACACTGTGGTTTATGTCTCCTGGGCTCTGGGGAAGAGCAATCATTGGTTTGACTTAATTTCATTGGAAAACATTGATGAGTGGGCTCAATATCAGCACACTGGGCAACCTTACACATCATCTTTGTCAAAAACATAGTGGAGGCATACAGCGACAAGATCACTGATTTGGCAATCAACGTTGATTTTTAAAGATAAGTTTGATATTTTCAAAAAACATTTTTTTAATGAAAATAATGTTTTTAAGGATATTATACAATTATATTAAAAATAATGACTTCCATGTTCACAAGTTTGCATAATCTGACATGAAATGTTTGTATCCCTGGGGATACATTTCCCGAATAGGGTTTAAAAAAAAAAGGAAAAAAAAGATTTATCCCAAATGGGGATGTAGAACATTTTGAGCCCTGTACTGTACAATAATGAGTACAATTAATTTATAATTATTGAAAATTATAATTAATTGGCTCTAAATATGACATTGAAATAATTTATTTACAAACATCAATGTTATAAAGTTTTTGTGATTTTGTCACAACATTGGGCCTCATTTACTAAGCTGATATGAGCAAATTTATTTGTAAATTGTTTGTAGGAGCAATCACACATTAAATTTGGCATTCATGAAAATCCTGTAAATTCAGAAGTTTCTTACTTACACACCTGAGTGTATGTAAACTTACACATAAAATGACTAACTAGTGTGAACCTGGACTGATCAGCTATAAATCATATAATTTGAATGGATTACTGCACTTTTATTATTTACAGATTACACTGTCAAGTTCCAATAGCTTATTTATTTCAACCACACACAAATTCTATGAGTAATTAGCAAAAACCCAGTCCTGTTATTTTAATTACATCAATTAAAGAATGATTAAATATCAAAACATTAAAGCAAAGTGAGAATTTATGGATTTATAAGACAAATAAGTCTAGTCATTCAATTATGAAGAAATTCCACCATAAGGAGGATGGGCTGCAATGACTGAGAGTATAAGTGGGTTCCGTTTGCCATGGCATCTTCTTTAATGCTGAGCAAGACTTCATTAGAGCCAATGATAAGTGACTGATCTGGTATGTCTTAATCTGCAGTGTGCTGTATACACCCTAGTTTCCTGCACACTAACATATGACTTCCTATGACACATACCCTCTTGATTTTACAACATGGCATCAGGGAAGGTGTATTAGTATGTGAAAGATAAAAAAAAAACAAAAAACTTTCACCTGGTGTTTTTCCACTCTTCAACTGTCCAGTTTCGGTCAGTCTGTGCCCATGATAGCCTCAGATTCTTGTTCTTGGCTGACGGGACTGGAACCTGATGTGGTCTTCTGCTGTTGTAGCTCATCAACCTTAAGGTTTGATGTGTTGTGCATTCTGAGATGCTTTTCTGCTCACCATGGTTGTAAAGAGTGCTTATTTGAGTTACTATAGACTTCTTGTCAGCTCAGACCAGTCTGGTCATTCTCCTCTGATCTCTCTCATCAACAAGGTGTTTCAGCCTGCAGACCCTCTGCAGACAGAAATTTTTATTTTTATTTTTTGCACCATTCTGTGTAAGCTGTAGAGACTGTTGTGTGTGTGTGAAATTCTCAGGAGATCTAGGGAGGCCAGTTTCTGAAACACTCAAACCAGTCCATCTGGCACCAACAACCATGCCATGGTTAAAGTCACAGAGATCACACTTTTTCCCCATTCTAATGTTTGATATGGTTGACTTAAACAGAAGCTCCTGGCCTGTATCTGCATGATTTTACACATTGTGCTGCTGCTACATGATTGGCCTATTGAATAACTGCATAAATGATCAGGTGTTCCTATTAAAGTGGCCGGTGAGTGTATGTAGGCATCGCTTCGTAAGGTCACCAACATTAGGGACTAATCCTAACAATAAGCACAAATCTAAGCAGACATGTTTTGGCCAATCCCAGACTTTGCATTTAAAAGTTTTATATACACAGGTTATACACTAATATGTGTGGAATCCCAAACCTGCCAAAATAAGAAATAAATAAATACATAATTAAATCTACAAAGAAATGTAAAAATAAATAATACATAAATAAATGCATAAATTAATCTACAAAGAAATGAGTATTTATACTTTTATTTCCTTATATACAGTGCCCTCCACTAATATTGGCACCCTTGGTAAATATGAGCAAAGTGTTAAGAGAACCCCTCACACGCGGAGTCACTCGCTAAGCGAGCGTCTGACTCCCGGAGTCGTTCGCTACGCGAACACTTCCGCATTCCATTCTCCACACCGCCGTTGAAGACTATCAGCTATCAGTTTGTTTACCCCCGCCATGTGCTCTTTTTTTTTTTTTTTTTTTTTTTTTTGTTTGACGTCATGTCTCAGCCCTTGTTCCTTCATTGGTTTTTTGTTCATTGTGTAATTATGAGTTTCAGGTGTTTTACGTTTACCTCCTGTTTTCTCTCCTTATTTAAACCTTTTTGTTTCACCGCCTCGACGTGGAGTATTAAGTAAGTAAGTGAACTGAATTAGAGTGAAGTGAATTAGAGCTGAACCGTATGCTAGTGTATGCATGTTTCTTTGCGTTTGCTCTCATCTCTCGTTTCATGGACTGTGGATCCTCGCCTCGCGATACTGTGGACTATCGCCGCGCTGTTATGTGGATTATTACCTCGACATTCTTTGGATTATTGTTTGACTGTTTGCACTCGTTGGATTATTGTTTGTTTTGACCCCGCTTTTTGTGTTCCTTTTTCCCCTGTCCCAATACTTATGGTTCTTTGTGTTTCCCCCTGTCCTTATGCTTTTGTTTTTTTCCCATTAAAGTGATTTTCCCCTGCGCATGCATCCAGTCCTTCCTCCTTATTACATAACACAAAGAAGGCTGTGAAAAATTGTCTTTATTGTTTTAACCTTTTAATAAAAAAAGAAATATATATATATATATATATATATATATATATATATATATATATATATATATATATATATATATATATATATATATATATATATATATATATATATATATATATTATATTATATTTGTTAAATATAGGTGTGCAACAATTATTGGCACCCTTTGAGTCAATACTTTGTGCTACCTCCCTTTGCCAAGATAACAGCTATGAGTCTTCTCCTATAATGCCTGATGAGGTTGGAGAATACATGGCAAGGGATCTGAGACCATAAAAAAACGTCCGGCCAGGATTTTGAAAATGTCTTGGCACACATGAACAGAAACCGCATCTTCAACAGATCTAACAGTCACTGTGACATGGAAGCACGTGCACATGAAATGACCGAGTATTAATAACATTTACTACAAATGCTTTGGATGAACCACAAGCATGCATTTCACTGAAGTCTACGCAAGCATAATTATCAATGCGTTTGAAACGAGACTGCAAATTCAGTTTACATTCGCGTATCCTAATTTTGCATGCACAACATGTGATGTGAAAATGCTTAACATATAACGCTCTTGGATACGGATTAATAAAGAACGTCTCTAATTCAAACAGATCACACGTTTTCTCCATATAAATTATGGGCTACAGTGAGGCACTAACCAAACTCCTCACACTCTCACATTTTAGCTCATTGTGTTCTGTTTTCTGCACATCATAACAGTGTGTGAAAAAGGCAAATATATGGGTATATCAGTAAGCTATCAATAAGCTCTATCTACCACATCCAGCGCATTTATATTAAATGTGATTAATACTGGGTATTTCACGTGCACGTGCTTCCTTGTCACAGTGTCTGTTATAAGATCTGTTGACGATGTGGTTTCTGTTCGTGTACCAAGACATTTTCGAATTCCCAACGTTTTTTAAGGCCATGTCTGGGATAAAGAGTAGTATGGTCACCCTATACATACAGTAACAGTAATATAAAATTTCTTAAACCATGATTTTGGCCATGTAACCCACCTCTAAGTAATTAATTCCCTATTTGACTTGCACTACTCAAAGGTATGTCTGCACCCATCTCTTGCAATTCATTTTGTTAAAACACAAGCTCTCACTGTGGCCCCAGAGCTTCGCCAGTGCCTACGCCAGCACACTGAGCTCAATTGCTATGTCTGAAATAAAACATGCCCCCCTATATAAGGAAATAAAAGTATAAATACTCATTTATTTTTGCTTTTTTAATTTATTTTATTTTATTTTTTTACATTTTTTTGTAAATTTATTTATGTATTTATTTATTTATTATTTTGGCAGGTTTGGGATTCCATGGATTTGTGCATACACACTGTTGACAAATAAGGCCCTGTAGTATGCTCTGATTAACAAACTCAAATGGTATATAATTTTATGATGAACAATAAATGTTAATTTCTTTTGCCCTCAAAGGACAAGCCAAAGTAAAAAATAATGACAATCCTGCTGGCTATTACTTTAATGATACCTGGAGGCCTCTGAATGGTGCAGTCATCCAGCAGTTTAATGACTCTTCAGCCATCACACGTTGTCTTAGAGGGAAGATTGTGTACATGCTTGGAGATTCAACTTTGCGTCAATGGTTTGAATACCTCACTGCTTTTGTTCCTGGTAAGAGAAACTATTAATGAGTTTTTTGAGCAATCTTTATTTTATTAAATTTTTTTATTATTAATTTTCTTACACTGTAAAACATTCAGGTGGTTAAACTTAGAAATGAAAGTTCACCTGCTGCCTTAAAAACTTATGTAAACTCAACTTGAAGATAACATTTGTTTCAACTCAAAACGTTATGTTTTACAAGTATTACAAGTCAAGACAATGAATTACTTTGTTTAATTTTTGAAAACTTATAAACTTGAGTTCAATATCCAAAAGTTGTCAGGACAATTGGAATTAAAGAGAAGAAATAAATTCAGATAACTTAATGGGGCTATCATGTTTTTCAGTGTAATTTAGTTCATTTTTTGAGATAACTCACTCAATCTTTCTTTTTTGTGAATTTCCCTTTGGGATTAATAAAGTGATCTACCTTTCTTATCCATTTTTACCATGATGCCCACTTTCTGTCCTCTGCAGACCTCAAACAGTTAAATCTTTACACTCCTAAGAGAGTAGGACCATTCATGGCTGTGGACAGCAAGAACAACATTGTGGTAAGCTACCGCTGCCATGGGCCACCCATCCGCTTCACCCCAGTGCTCTCCTCTGAGCTGCACTATGTAGCAAATGAGCTAGACAGGATACAGGGTGGGCCGGACACAGTTGTTCTTGTGAGTGTGTGGGCTCACTTCAGCTCCTTTCCTATTGAGATGTATATACGGCGCATCCGGCACATCCGTAGGGCCGTGGTGCGGCTGCTGAACCGTGATCCATCTACCCTGGTGGTGATCCGTACTGCCAACCTGCAGAAGCTTAACCCAGAGAACAGCCTGTTCAATAGTGACTGGTTCTGTCTGCAGATTGATGCTGTGCTGCGTGCCATGTTCAGTGGACTCAATGTGCAGGTGCTGGATGCCTGGGAGATGACGCTGGCCCACCACCTCCCACATGACCTACACCCACCCCAAGCCATTATCAAAAACATGATTGATGTGATACTCTCCCATATCTGTCCAGTTAGAAAAATATAAAAGTTTGAAAAAATATATTGTGCAACAACTTCATTGCATAGCAATTCCACAGCAATAAATGAACACATTCATCCACCTTTGAAAAGTAATTTAGAGAATAATAGCTCTTATACCACAGCATGGCTGAATGCTTGAATCTGATTGGTCAATAGGTGTGCATTATTTACGTATAACAGCACAGGTAGTTCTGGCTGTAACGAATGATAGGTTAATATTAATACACTAATTCCAATGAACTTAAAAGAAAACTAGTAATAAAATAATAAACTCCTATGTGTGGTAACAGCTTTGTCAGATTATTATACAAAGGTATTTGATAATTTAAAATAATATTGTTAAAAAGGCTCTTTATTATGAATCACATGGAGAATGATGGTCTAAACGTCCAATACTTCGCTTCCATGTTGTAAGTTTCTTTTCTCAAGATTAACTGATAATGAGAATTTTCCTCTAGTGCTTACTTACAGTGGGTATAGAAAAGAATCACCCCCCTTTAAAATAATCACATTTTGTTGCTTTTCAGCCTGAAATGAAGACGGACACAGTTTTTGTTTTACTCAGTGCAACTTATAACATCCAATTGAAAGATAGACACCAGCATGTCAGAAAAAAAATTAAAACATTAAAAAACAGAATCACTGCGTTGGAAAAAGGATCACCCCCCATTTTGTTGAAACACCTTTTGCTTTAATTACAGCCTTTAGTCTGTTGGGATATGTCTCTACTAACTTTGCACATCTAGACTTTGCAATATTTGCCCACTCTTTTTGCACAACTGCTCAAGATCAGTTAAATTTGATGGTGACCGTTTGTGGACTACAGTCTACAAGTCATTCCACAGATTTTCAATGGGGTTTAAGTCTGGGCTCTGACTAGGCCATACAAGGACATTCACCTTTTTCTCCTTCAACCACTGTGTGGTCAGTTTTGCTGTGTGTTTTGGGTCATTGTCATGTTGGAAGGTAAACCTTCTTCCCATTGACAACTTTCTGGCAGAGGGCAGAAGATTTTCCTCAAGAATTTGACGGTATTTTGCCCCATCCATTTTCCTTCTATCCTGACAAGTGCTCCAGTCCCTGCTGCAGAGAAACACCCCCATAACAGGATAT
The DNA here is from genome assembly GCA_023630585.1 of Cranoglanis bouderius. Lineage (NCBI taxonomy): Eukaryota > Metazoa > Chordata > Actinopteri > Siluriformes > Cranoglanididae > Cranoglanis > Cranoglanis bouderius. The sequence continues at coordinate 24,701,534 of CM042535.1, forward strand.
TACCACCTCCATGCTTTACTGTAGGAATGGTGTTATTTGGATGGTGAGCTGTATTGGATTTCCGCCAGACATATTGTTTGGTGTTGAGGCCAAATAATTCAATTTTAGTCTCATCTGACCTGAATCTTCAAGGTGCGTTTTGGCGAAGCTCAGTCATGACTGCATGTGGCCTTTCTTGAGTGCATTTTTTCTTGCAACCCTCCCATACAAGCCAAATTTGTGGAGAATTTGTGATGTTGTTGTCACATGCATACAATGAGCACTCTTTGTCATAAATTCCTGCAACTGCTTGATTTGCTGTAGGCCTCTTGTTAGCCTCTCTGACCAGTTACCTCCTGGCTCTTTCATCCAGTTTGGAGCGACATCCTGATCCAGGGAGGGTCTGTGTTGTACCAAATACCTTCCACTTCTTAATAATAGACTTCCCTGTGCTTCTAGGCATTGATAAAGCCTTTGAAATTTTTTTTGTATCCATCTCCTGAATTGTGCCTTTCCACAACTTTATCCCGGAGATCTTTTGACAGTGCCATAGTTGATTGTTTGCTTCAGTTGCACTACCAAGGACTGAAATGCTCCAGGAAAGCTCTTTTCATGCTGAGCTAATCAAAATGACCACAGCTGATCACAGTTGAAAGTCAAATGACTTTGTGTGCCATTAAGAAGGGGATTAGCTACACCTTCGAGTTTACAAGTCATTTTTAGGAGGGGGGTAATCCTTTTTCCAACTCAGTGATTCTGTTTTTTTTTTTTTTTAATTAATTAATTAATTTATTTTTTCTGACATGTTTGTGTTGTATCTTTCAATTGGTTGTTATAAGTTGCACTGAGTAAATACAGCTGGATAAAAAAAACTGTCTTCATTTCAGGCTGAAAAGCAACAAAATGTGATTATTTAAAGGGGGGTGATTCTTTTCTATACCCACTGTAATATGGAAAATTATTTCCAGTTTTGTATTCATTGTTGGTGGTCTCCAGTCTTTTTGTTAAGGGATGCGGAGTGGGTAATCACAGCTGGGGTGAAAGTCACATGGTGACCTGCTACTGTGTGGTATTTTCAAAACTTGGACATTCTCTGTAGTTTCTGTAGCCTAAAGAATTTATAGCCTATATCCTTGGTGTTGAGTTTCCTTATATGCTTTTTTTAGTTGATCAATCCATGCCTAAGGAACGAGTAAAAACTGATTCATAGTTACTTAATTTTTTTGGTGATTGCAATAGTCATTTGTAGTAATTGTAACATTTTTTTCCCTGAAGCTTATAATAATTCTGCAGCTAATTCACCGTATGTGAAATATTGTCCTTGACCACTAGGGGTATAAACTTCAGGATTAAAGTAATGATTCAATATTTGATGATACCACTGAAAGTGCTTCTGTACGATACAATTTGGTTAAGTAGCCTCCGATTGAGACCAACTTTGTTCAAAATCGGGGGTGGGTTTACCATTAATTACGAATGATGATGCTGCGAAGGACTATTTAAAGTACCAGATTAGGTCAAATCACCTTGTTAGCCGGTTAATTTGCTTACATGTGAGTTTACAAATATGAATTCGTAGTTACCAGTTTTCTGTCCTTTTTCGACAGTAATTGTTTTATGATTGTTGCCTCAATTCATTTCAGTTGTTGCCTTTTAAATAGATACATCAGTCCAAATCATACAAATCATTCCACCCCTGTTAGCCACGGTACAAGACCACATGCAGGTCAGCGCTTGATTGTGTCTATTATATGTAAATGTGCTCAGCTGTATTACTCAGGTGAGGTGAGAAAATCCATGTATGTGCCTCTGATTCATATTTACAAATAACATGCTGACATCAAACCCCATTATCTTCATTTTAGTGCAGGGGTATCCCATGGCTTTTCTCTTGGGAGGCCAACATGCTGCAATTATTCCTTTCACCTGACAGTGGCAGCAGACTAGCTAAAATGAAAGAGGCCTTTAATCATGGCTACAGACAAAAAGCACAACCTTACCAGTGAGAAGGGGCTGTTTCAAAAGAGCAGGAAACGACTAAGCATGGAAAACCTTTCGTGACTTATTGAAAGTGCCTTAACTAAAAAAAAAAAAAAGAAAGAAAAAGTGTTGTAATTCCTACAGTTGATTTGCATGTAAATATCATCAAAGCTGAAAGTCTGCACTATATACTGTATATATGTATACTACTGTACTGATTGTACTTGCTTTATTTATTGATGATTATAATTTTGATTATTTAAACTCAAATTTAGCATTTTTTTAGGTTGTTAAATTATTATTTGACTCATTGTCATTTTTATTATTTAATTTACATTTTTATTCATTATTATTTAGATCAGTGTAGGTTTTGAATGAAAGTTGTTACGACACGTGGTGTGGGAGAGAAGCAGGATGCACTTGCAGGGGAAAGTGGTCAGTTTATTAGGCACAGTTCGAAAATAAACGAACACACAAAACGCCATCAAACATAAATTCATGAACAAAAAGGTAACAGTAATCCACAAAAAGGCAGTTATCCAAAAAACACAGGGAAACACATGCGAGGCATCGGGTGGTCTGGGAACCACGAATTACGAGCTAAGGGGTAAATACGCGAGGCTGGAAAGGTGGTCTGGGAACCACGAACAAATGGCTCCGGCGACTATCTCAGTTCAATCATAACTAAGGCAAGGTTAAACACATCTGATCTAATACTCCGCGCCGAAGCGGAAACAGAGCGGCGTATTTAAACATCCAGAAATCACATGCGTAATCAATGACACCTGAAACTCATAATACACAGAACGAATGAGAAACACATGAACCAATAAGGAATAAGGAGGTGGAGACATGACATAACCAAAACATGAGCACATGGGGAAACACAGGAGGCGGAGACATGACGTGAACGAAAACACGGCAGGTAAACAAAACGAGAGTCTTTGAATGAAGGGAAAAAGTCCAACGGAGAGTTTTTGAATGGCGCTGGAATGCGCGCAGTGGAATGCGGAAGTATGCCACTCGCTACGCTGCAAAGAGGAAACCTAACAGTTGTGAGGTTAATATACTAATAATAAGTTGTAATGGCTGAGTACCTTCGTTAGATTTCTGTAACTTCATTTCTATATGTATGTTGATCTCCAGGATGGCCAGATGCAAGTGAAGTGTGATCACACAGATACAGGATTATGCTGACGATGAAGTTGACGAATGAGAAAATTGTGAGTGGAATTCGTGTGTGCTAATTTTATGATCAGGTCTGACTGAATGAGGGCTAGTACATTTTGTGAGATTAAAATGAAATTGTGAGAAAATGCAATGCCTGTAGCAAAAATAAATCAGCTTCTTGTTACCTGCCTTTGAGTTCCATATCTTATGTATACTGTATGTGACAGATAATTACCTACATCATTTTAATATATGCTGGGTAATCATGCACAGCAACTTCAACAAATCTCCACCGCGATGGAGGAACACATCCGGGCCAAAAGGGGGGAACCTTGAGAACTGTAAGAACATCTGGGCACTTGCAGGAGTAACTCAACTTCCTTTGCTAACCTGGAAGCGAACCACTTCTGCCCATGTCTCGTGCTGCCTGACAAGCAGAAATTAATGGCTCTCCTGGTAAATACAAAGGCTTTCTTATACAATCTGCAATCTTGTTTGCTAGTGCACCTTCTGCCAGCACTCATCAAGTCTGGGTCAGCTGGAAACGTCATTGATGAAAACATAGTAGAAATGTTGAACCCTTGTTCCCTTTTGAAGCTCCTTGATGGTGCAACCATTAGATGGATCACTGTTAGGAGGAGGCAGAGTCATGTATTGTAATGTTCCTCTCCAAATACATTCTAGCACCTTGTCATTGAAACATTTATAGTCACCAAATTACCACAGAACCCTGTTGTCCTCAGCTGTCCACGGCTAAGCACCGATGACCCAACCATGTGATGGATGTTGGATGTTTTTTTTTAATAAGGTTTAGACACAGATACAGGCACTATAATATGAACACAGGAATGCTTACTGTAGGAGTATATATAAGAAGAAAAGGAAAAACATCACATTTAAGCTGTCATATAATTAATGGCATTTTTAAATCCGCAAATATACTACATTTTATTTTTTACATGTTCATCTTTATGCTTTATGTCAGTGGGCATTTCCCATGAAGGATTATTACATTTAAAATAAAATTCGTCAGGACAACATCACAATCGAAAAATTATACCATTTCTAAGATTAAGATCAACATTGTGCCCGATGTTAGCTGAAAAATAGACAATTCTGTTCAACAAATTTTCCAGTTTTTTGTTCTGCATCTAAATCTGGATAACAATATTATAAATATATTATATTAATTTAAGAAAAAATGGGAGAAAAGGGATATTAAAGAAAGAAATCTCTAAACACCAAACAAAAACCTCAGTAGTGTTCTTCCTTTAACAGTCGATAAATTCATCACAGAAGCTATAGCTAACAGTATTATAAAGTATAGCTTTATGAAGGCCAAGATCAACCCAGATTAGGCATTCTTAGTTAACAATTTATTTTATATTAACAAATAACATGGGTAGTTGGAGCATGACATTCTAATTATATTTTCACTGATCTTTCACTGATTTTGGGCATTACAGCTGTCCTTGGTGTCTACTTGGAATAAAAAGTATGCTATTCTACAATCTATTCTCTGGTTAACATATGCAAGCTTCATAAAAGATTTTAAAAAAAATAATTTCATAAAAGAGATGATATGAAGATATGATAAGATATGAATGTTGGATGACCTTTAATCTACCCTCCGTGCTACTACACTCATACACATATCTCGTATTTCCTTATTATAAGATTACAATCAATCAAATATAAGATTATTAAACCTATTTCTAGACATTTTACTAATTTCAAGCTTTGCATTTTTGCATGATAATACACATCTAGGCTATTCAAGTTCATTCTGGAATTTTAGGCCCAAAATGATTCTGAAATGATGATAAACAAGCTGAGAAGAAATACAAGAACTTTTTCTAATATTTATTATCTTAAAGCCAAAAACTGTTTTCAGCATCTTGTTTGCATTTTTTTTTTTTTCGAAATGAAATGAAAAACTAATGAACGGAATATATGTAAACTATATGCTTTCTTTTTTTTTTAGTTCATTTCCTCTTAAAGTCTCTTCCTCATGTTGTCTCAGGGAGTTTGACCTCACCACTGTCACCTCTAACTTGCTCTTTAGAGATCTAAATCTACACACTTGAATGTTATAGGCTGAATAGTATGTAAGAATTTAAAGGGTACAGGCCACCGATGAGTTTCTTATGAAAGATGTTTCCATCTAGCTTCACCCTCCAGGTCACAGTAGTCTCCCTCCATATGCCGTGTTCCTTCAGTTTCTGCACAATCTGAAGAACAGAATCAGGATTTTATTGCCGAATAATACAACGTGGCTAATTTTCATTTTATACCACAGCGCTGTTGAATTCTCAATTCTGATTGGTCAGAATGTGTTTATTAATTTTCTATAACAGCAGCACTGACCACAGTTCTGATTGTAATTCAAATCACATGTTTATATTAATCTGCTTGTTCTAAAACTTTACCGTTTCTATAGTAACATCTAATTCACAGGGACTTGTATGGTGGAGGCACTACATAATCTACGACTAATAATAAACGTTATTATTTTTGTCTTAGTTACTTTAGAAAGAGAGAAAAAAGCAAGGCTGGTGAAAGAAAGACTGTTTATATGTACTATAACGTAAATGATAACAGAAACTAACTTGTACAAATGATAACTTTGTTTATTAATACATTAAAATTGTAATTGTTGGCAAATTGCTGTGGTAGTAGGGAAATAAAACACTTTGGGATTTGTGCAGGAAAATAATTAACTTCCTCATACCATCATAACTCCACTTCATTATACCACCCTGTGACTTATTATTTTCCTAGTTTCCTGTTTATTGGCTTATGAATTTGCCAAAGAAATTTGTGCATGATCAGTCTGGGATTAAACAGGTGTTACTTTATCAGAAAGCTAAATTTAGTGACTTACTTGCTGTAAAATGGCAGATTGAACAGCAGGATCAAACACACTCTTGTCTCCTTGAATCTGCAGTTTCAGTACCTTATACCTCACTGTATATGCTGTAGAAGAGACAACAGACAGCAAAAAGTCAAAACATAGTCTTATAAATCCCATTTTGGGTATTTAAGTCTACCACAGACATTAGGCTTTACGGCTCTCACAAAGAACTTATGGCAATAACCCAAAAACCAAAAGACTCACGTGTGTGGCAGAAGAAATTGAATTTGCTGTTGCATTGTCTATCCACTAACAGGCTGTTATTAACCGAGCCACAGTTGTCATCGTGATCAATGTTATTTGGGAGGCCAGGACCCCACTGGAGTCCCATAGGTATGGTCCCATCAGACCACATCCAAACATCCCTAAATAGGCCGAACCAAGAAGTGCCCTGGTTTAACGCCATCTGTTGTAACTGGTCGACATCTGCTACAGTGTTCGCACTGGCCAAGTCCGTGTGATATCTGCGGCAGTATGTCTGACCTCCCCACCAGCTCATTGTGGCAAAAGAGACAGCAACAAACCCTCCTAAGCTAGCTGTAAAATAGTAATGGTACAAATATATGTTAAAAGTAACATATACTTACTTTTACTAGTAAAAGACAACATGAATTTATGAAAGATGGAGGGGTGTGCTACAGTATAAACTGTGGTATCAGCATTATGCATGAGGGCTGTCTGTTATTATCGGTTACAGTGCAACAAAATGTGTTAGGAACCCTTGTCATGACTTTGATGTACAGCGTATCCTAGTTCTGAAGGAAACCATCTAGGCTGCCCAGAAATAGAACAAATGGTTATATATATAACTGTGGCTTTAACCTTTAGTCACTCAGGATTAGTATGAGATAGTGGAGACCTTTTATAGGTCGTGAGGTGATGACTTTGCTATTACTACATCCTGTCCTCAGTATGGAACCACAGTTACATATGTAACCTTCTGTTTTCTGAGTATATACAGTGAAAAGCAGTTGTATTTAAATACTAATGAACAGAAGTGGACAGAAACGCAGTACATTGACTTGAGTACTGTAATTAAGTACACTTTTTGAGTACCTGTATTTTACTTGAGTATTATTTTTTTCTGGAAACTTGTGACTTTAACTTCACTACAATTGAAAGACAAATATCATACTTTTCACTCCACTACATTTCTATCAAGGTCCTTGAGTCGAAAGTCGTTACTATGTAACAGCTTTGAAAGTCAGTGGATGATTTTTTTTCTTCTCTAAAACATGATTGGTTTTTGCAGGTGACAGACAACCTGTCAATAATCACTCTTGTATGGTCACGTGTCATGAAGTTCAGTGATTTCCCAGCATTTTTTGAACACTGATCAGTTGGCAAAAATGGAAGAAGACGGTTCCTCGGCGCAGTGCGCACACCCATGGCCGTACTTAAAAAGTATATTCCAGTTTTCTAAAAAGGTCAAAGATTCTTTTCGTTTTAAATGTTTGCAAGTCACAGCCTTCAAAAACTCGCCGTCCAACCTGCAGAAGCAAATTGAGGTACGTAAAAGTTCATTTTTGTGAAAGCTTGAAATTGTCTGTGCTTTAGAGCTAAAGTTTCAGTATGAAGTATGGTCGGTCAAATGATTTATGGATTTGCCCGCCAAGTTGCCATAGCCTTGTGGATACACCGCTTACGCATATCTAAGGTACGACAGTGACGTTAGTTAGCATGAAAAAGCGTGAATTCAATTGTAAATGAGTTTAAGAGTTAAATAAGTTAATATCTTGTAACTTTTATAGGTTTTTTTTGTTACCTTGCATAATTACTATAGTTATGTGTAGAGCTGCACGACTAATCAAAAAGATCGCGATCTCGATTCAAACACCCACACGATCTCTTTCCTAAATGATAACGATTCACCTGTCTATTAAACCTTTGACAAAAATCACACCAGAACATTCAAATCTGCGTTGGTGCTGCCGCTGAGCCACAGAGAGAGCAGTTATCATTTCTATAGGTTTTGTAACATTCTAAAAGCTATTTATTCCACAGATACTACAAGCTAGTCAGTGTATTCAGTATGTTGCTTCAGAGGCATAAGATATTGTAAGGATTACATACAACAATGTGACAATAATAAAACAATGCGTTGACATAAAAAAGGAAATTTACTTTTGATACTTTTAAAAGCAAGTACTTCTGTACTTTTACTTAAGTAAAAATCTGCCTTTACATCTTTCACTTGTAATGGAGTAATATTTGACCATTATTATCTGTACTTTCACTTTCAAGTAATGGAGCTGTGTACTTTGTCCACCTCTGCTAATGAAGTAAATCAAAATGCAGATGTTGGCTTACCATTATAACATATGAAGGGTTTCAAATTTGTGCAGGGATAATCCATCCAGTATCCATTTGAGTTTACTGCACAACAAGCTTCATTCCCACCAGAATTATCAGGCTGTCCAGGGCCCCAATTGGTTAGACTGAAATCCATCACTTGGTTTTTATAGGACCAGTACCAGAGTCTGACATTAAGGTACATTCCGACCCAGCCAGTGGCTGTTAGACCCTTGCTTTCCGCCTCAGCATTCAACCTTTGCCAGTCATCGACAGTCTGCACTGTAGCCAAGTCATCATACTTGTTCCTGCAGTAAATTTGTGCGTCTATCCACGTCGCTGGTGTTGTGATCAGATAATAATCGTGGCGGGCAACTTGCGGGGTGATTGGGACAACATCTGTTGCAATATTTTAGTTTTTAATGCACACATAATGGACAATTGCGATTTTCTTGATGATGCAATAAAAAAATAATTTAAAAAAATACACGATATAGCCAAAAGTATGTGTACACCTGACCAGCACACACCATAAAAACATGCTAAGTCTCCCACTTAAAAACATTAAAAACATTCAGTAACTGATTTCATCACCTTCCTTAAATTAACTCAACTTTATCTCTAATTTGCAATTTTTAGTTGGCATACCAACCTTAAATGTTTACTTAAAATGCTAAGATGTAGCTACTTTAAAGTTCTCATGCTTAAAATGTTACAGTTTCAGAACTTGATGAATTAAGTACAGATCACTCGAAATTTCATGTTAGCCTTTTCAGAGGTTTTTGGGAGGCTTTCTGACATAACAGGGAAGACCATTTTAGTGTTAGAGTTTGTTAGCTAAATTAGGACTCAATTATGACTATAACAAAATGCAACACTAGTTTGCAGTATATGTATGGCTACAAATCCCCATAGCCATGCTCCAAACTATTGTGGAAATTCTCCCCAGAAGACTGGAGGTTATTGTAACAGCAATTGGGGGGACACCAAATGAATGTGCATGGTTTTGAAATGGTATTTGATATTCAAGAAGTATATATGGGTATGTGATGGTCAGGTTTCCACATACTTTTGACAATATAGCGTAAAAAATTACAATCCTGTACTCCAGATCAGCATTCCTGTACTGTTGTAACATACATCTCTCAAGTACAGATAGAGGAGTTGGAATAATAATATAGCCTACAGGGCAAATCAAATGTATTTATGAATGATAAAATAATTGATTGACCCTGTTTAAGGCAGATGTGAAATATGAAATATATAAGGGAAAAGAGACATGGACTTTAGAAACCCTACAGGGGACTTTGGGCTACACACATAGAAATATATTATTATCATATAAAAACCAGGTTTTTGCCTGGTTTGTTTATTGTTTAGAAAGTAGCCAGTATTGTGTACATTTTTTCACACAAATCTAATTCAGTAGGAGCTCAGAAATAAAGTATTTAAAAGCATGAGCATGAATATGATTTACTGTATAAATAGTCTCTCACCAGTGAGACACAGGAGCAGAAAAAGACTCAACTTCATGATGGACGTGGATTTAGAAGCACTGAAATAAATAAGTTAACAAATTATGTTCAAACGTTTAAAATTTGCTTTAAAAAAACAAAAACAAACAAACAAACAAACAAGCGAACAACCAAATAATTTAAGTTAGGGATTTTTACAGTGCATCTGCTGCTGCATAATATTTTAATCCATCATGACATAACATATTTTCATTATGCCATAGTTTTGACTCTTTAGGGTTTAACTTATTAGGCAGTTTCATACTTAACCGTTTGCAAACTGGGAGTAAATATGGTACTTCCTTTTTATTGTTCCTATTTATTACTTAGCTTTCAGATACGCTACATTTTTTTATTTAGTGTTCCCACATTTTACAGCCCTTTAGCCTGTCAGGTGACAAACACCACGCAGAACATAAAGGTCTTAAAGGCCTAACATGGACGGAAAAGACATGCATTAATAGGTTTTTAATTCATGCTCAACAGTTTGATTTTAACAAAGTGCTTATTGTGCACGATCATGACAAATAGTCATTTTTACATAACAGGTCTCCAGTTACATAGCAATACAAGACTATATGTGTTAGTATACAGACTAATGCATAGGGAATAAATCTTTTACAAGATAACCACTCATGCTTAACATGAGTATTTTATGTGCAATATTGAAGGTTAGGAAAAAATAGAAATTCTTTGCAGTTCATCCACTCTATACTTTCACAGCTGAAGCAGATCATTCACAGAGACAGAAATACCCACAACCACAAAATAAGAAAAATCTCAACGGTTCTCAAGAGAAAAATAGTAAAGGATAATAGTCTGGGGATTAAATAAGTGGATTAAGGAAAGGTCATGGTTATATGCCATTTAGTAATAGCAAATGCCAAGTAGTAACAGTAACTCCACATCATCACACCACCTATTTTCATATAACATTTTACCTCTTCGTGTTTTATTCCTTACATAGCATAGCAGAGATGGTGTAAGGGTTCAATTATTCAGAGTCTCCAGGATACGTACTTGTTAAGATGATTGCTACTTAGTAGTTTATCAGAGCAATGTAGAGAGTCAAGTTGTTCTGATATAATAAGTAGATCAGACTGTAACGATATATCGTCTTTTAAAATCAGGGTATACCAGTGAATCACTGTGTCATTACCCTGGTACAATAGGGTACATGTTTTTCAGAATGTGATTATCAACAGCAGCAAAAAGGACAAATGAGAGAAAGAGAAAGCCATAAATCATAAAATGCTAAACCACTCAAGCAGCATGAACAGTAAAGAGAAGAAGACAACATCAAAGCATACCTGGAATGTAATAATTTGAGGACTGCTGTTTCTTCCGTGGCTCTGTCTTGGATCTCTGCTGGCAGCCTGTAACTTTCTAAAAAGCTTAACATGCTACTGAGCTTTTACAATAAAAAAAAAATGTCCCATGCAAACCAGGTCTCTTCTTGAAAGTCCACTGTCATTTGGATGGTGAGAATATTCAACACACATCACAGAGACTGATTTCCATTTCAACTTTTCCTAAGACTCTGTATTCTAATCAGAGTTTCCTTACTTGAACCACACCAAAGGGCATGGAAATGAAAGGAAAGGTCCTTGTGCATTTTCAAACCTCATGAGAGGAAAAAAAAAGAGGTTTATTTTATTGTAGAATTATTTTGACTACTGCAGCGTGTGTCCCAAATTGTGTTTTGCAGGTTCTCATTCCTAAACAAGATCCAGCAGTGACATGATATGGAAACTATTCCTAAACTAGATTCAGGAGTGACATTCTATAGAACCAAAGATGAGGTATTTCAGAAGACATGTTCTGCAAGCTGGATGTATCCATACAGAGTTTTTGCCTCTCTGTTAGCGGGCTGTTTGGCAGGAAATTGGGTGAATCTGAAACATCTGGAACAAACAGTGGCGTGAGGCACAATGTAGCACAATAATTCTCCTTCACTCCTTTGACCTGAGGAGTCTGCTTTGCTGTGTGTATCCGGAAATGGCACACTCATGACAAGTGTAAGGCACACACTCATCGACCAGTTGACCTGGAGGCAACTTCACTTAGCTGGACTCTCTTAACCTTGTTCTAGCTGTTTAATAGCCACTGGTGGCACGCTGGTCAATATTTCCAAAGTTATAAAGGGTGATTAGAAGGTTATCACTTACTTTTATCTATTTTATACAAGATCTACACACTCATCATCTCAGAATTGCCTTTTCACACTGCAGGACTTTTTTTTTTAGATCCTCACCACCCATTGCAGGTCTCTCTGGGTCAGCAGCAGTGCAGCTAGTAAACAGTACTGTAATACAGTATGATCAGAATGCTTTCCACAGTGCTACGCTAGAAACTGACCAGGAATTGCTGGGGTAGGCTAGCCCTTTTCAGCTTCCTGAGCCTTCTTTATAATATGCGCCATGATTAGCCACCAGGAGAGGTCACCCAGACTCCCGGAAATTTGAATCAGGCCACTCTCTCCACCTCTACATTGTTTATGCAGAGGACAGAACGTTCCATCCTGATGTTCATGGTGATTTCCTTGGTCTTGTTTGAATTGTCAGATGTCAGATTTATCTCCACACTACCTACAGTATAGCAAATAAAACTTATCTTCCATAAAGCAAAGTGTTACTGGGGAATCTGCAACATTTTATATTTTCAATTTCACATTCATTGCTGTTTTCCTTGATCCCTTTACTACTATTAAAAGCATACTGCCCAGTTGGATGCATTTATGTGTTCTGAAATTAAGTAGATAAAACAACAAGTTACAGTATACCACATAACAAATTTTGGAAGGTTGAAAGAAATGGGAGAATGCAGAGAAAACCCACACAGCTGTAGGGAGAACATGCAAAACTCTGCAGTGAATCGAACTGCAGACCCTGGGGTATGTTTTTTTTTTTTTTTTTTTTTCTGATTCCAGAAATACCACTGCTTTTAACATAACATTCATTTACCTAAACTTTCAGCATAATGGATATGAAAAGCACCACTGAAAGTGAAAGGCTTTTCCCTATACAGTGTGCACTGCAATGCTTTCCTAGAAATCATAAAACTTGACTTGAAGTGGGGCAGTGGTAGCTCAGTGGTTAAGGCATTGGTCTACTGTTCAGAAGTTTATGAGTTCAAACCCCAGCACTACCAAGCTGCCACTGTTGGGCCCTTGAGCAAGGCCCTTAATCCTCAACTGCTCAGCTGTGTAAATGCGATAAATGTAAGTTGCTCTGAATAAGAGCGTCTGCCAAATGCTGTAAATGTTTGAAGTTCAGCTCAGAGACTTTATACTTTACTCTGACTTACAAAAAAAATGACACGTGAAAAGTCTTAATGCTGATTATTCATTCATTTATCTTCAGTAATTGCTTGGTCCTGGTCAAGAATGTGGTACATTCAGAGCCTATCTCAGGGACTCTGGGAGCAAGGTGGGACATTTTAACCATCATAGAGTGCCATGTACACAATGATCACATATATGTTCACACCTATGGGTGGTTAAACATAGTTAATCGGCCTAACTGTATGCTTTCTTTAGGATAGTGGGAGGAAACCCAAGAACCCACATGAATATGGGGAGAATTTGTGAAACTCCACACAGACAGTAACCCAAGCTCAGGATCGAACTGTGCCGTTTATAATCTAATTAATATTTTTAAAGTGCCATTACAGTACATTACAAGTATTTGGTAATGCCGTACGGGCATCCTAATGCCCCATCAGTGTTCCAGACATTTGACAGTGTTGTTTCCAGCTTGTTTTGTGTGACAAGCTGGACTGATAGGTGGTAGTATTCATGGATGATATTCTCATGGATCAGCACATCCAGCATGTATGGCAAGTTCTGGCACAATATTGGATAATGACCTAAAAATAGACTATTAGCTTTTTGGTGCAGTCATTTAAACAAAACCTCAAACAGTTTTGTTCATCAGTCATTTTACTTGACAATATATCATTAAAGGAGTGGAGTCAGTGCTTGGAGAGTCTCCACAACTAATTACAACTAATTGTTGTAAACAACCTTGAGTATCTTCAGCGCTCACCACAGTTTTTACAGGTGCATCTCAATAAATTAGAATGTCGTGGAAAAGTTCATTTATTTCAGTAATTCAACTCAAATTGTGAAACTTGTGTATTAAATAAATTCAATGCACACAGACTGAAGTAGTTTAAGTCTTTGGTTCTTTTAATTGTGATGATTTTGGCTCACATTTAACAAAAACCCACCAATTCACTATCTCAACAAATTAGAATATGGTGACATGCCAATCAGCTAATCAACTCAAAACACCTGCAAAGGTTTCCTGAGCCTTCAAAATGGTCTCTCAGTTTGGTTCACTAGGTAAGCCACAAACATTCATTGCCAAAGAAGCTGGCTGTTCACAGAGTGCTGTATCCAAGCATGTTAACAGAAAGTTGAGTGGAAGGAAAAAGTGTGGAAGAAAAAGATGCACAACCAACCGAGAGAACCGCAGCCTTATGAGGATTGTCAAGCAAAATCGATTTAAGAATTTGAGTGAACTTCACAAGGAATGGACTGAGGCTGGGGTCAAGGCATCAAGAGCCACCACACACAGACGTGTCAAGGAATTTGGCTACAGTTGTCGTATTCCTCTTGTTAAGCCACTCCTGAACCACAGACAACGTCAGAGGCGTCTTACCTGGGCTAAGGAGAAGAAGAACTGACTGTTGCCCAGTGGTCCAAAGTCCTCTTTTCAGATGAGATCAAGTTTTGTATTTCATTTGGAAACCAAGGTCCTAGAGTCTGGAGGAAGGGTGGAGAAGCTCATAGCCCAAGTTGCTTGAAGTCCAGTGTTAAGTTTCCACAGTCTGTGATGATTTGGGGTGCAATGTCATCTGCTGGTGTTGGTCCATTGTGTTTTTTGAAAACCAAAGTCACTGCACTCGTTTACCAAGAAATTTTGGAGCACTTCATGCTTCCTTCTGCTGACCAGCTTTTTGAAGATGCTGATTTCATTTTCCAGCAGGATTTGGCACCTGCCCACACTGCCAAAAGCACCAAAAGTTGGTTAAATGACCATGGTGTTGGTGTGCTTGACTGGCCAGCAAACTCACCACACCTGAACCCCATAGAGAATCTATGGGGTATTGTCAAGAGGAAAATGAGAAACAGGAGACCAAAAAATGCAGATGAGCTGAAGGCCACTGTCAAAGAAACCTGGGCTTCCATACCACCTCAGCAGTGCCACAAACTGATCACCTCCATGCCGCGCCGAATTGAGGCAGTAATTAAAGCAAAAGGAGCCCCTACCAAGTATTGAGTACATGTACAGTAAATGAACATACTTTCCAGAAGGCCAACAATTCACTAAAAATGTTTTTTTTATTGGTCTTATGAAGTATTCTAATTTGTTGAGATAGTGAATTGGTGGGTTTTTGTTAAATGTGAGCCAAAATCATCACAATTAAAAGAACCAAAGACTTAAACTACTTCAGTCTGTGTGCAGTGAATTTATTTAATACACGAGTTTCACAATTTGAGTTGAATTACTGAAATAAATGAACTTTTCCACGACATTCTAATTTATTGAGATGCACCTGTAGTGTCACATTCAGACCTGTTGGCGTAGACAGGCCTTAGCACTGTAAACAAACCGCTGATTTACATAACATAGACAGAAAAAGCCTCAGAGAAACAATATACACTTAAATCCTAAGTGTCAGGAAAATAGATTCTACACCCTGGGATGTACATTAAAATGAAGACAAATTGAGGAAATTATTGTTTAACAGTAAAAATAAGAGACAGAGAAAGAAGTTGTCTAACCTACGCTAGAACAAAGTGCTCACAAGATTTGTATTGCAAATTAATGGGGAAAAAATATGCCATTAGGTAAATTAATGTAACACAGGATGTCAACACCCCAAGCACAAGACAAACACCATGTAAAACCTTGTCACTGCATGTAATAAAGTAGAGCCAAGATACACAAACTGAAAAAAAACCAACAATATTAATATTAATATTAAAGCAGACACAGACAAATTCATTTGTCCTCCATGTTGTCTTATATTTATGAAATTACTAGCTCCACTAAATAATGGACTTATTGAATAAAAGAATGTTCCATGTCCTGTAGGCTGTAATTATTATTATTATAAAATAATAATGATGGCTGCAAAGCACAGTAACGTTGTGGTAGTTCAAGGGTTCAATTACTTGACTATAGAAATTGCTTGTATATATTATTCAGATAAATGTCATCATATTGATTTGGCATCATACATTTAATACGTTTCAAAAGGCTTTTCAATGTAAAAAAGCAAAAAAAAAAAAAAAAAAAAAAAATTATATATATGGAACAGAAAAACTGTGTAAAGATGTAAAGATTTGAAGTGTGCTGTTTGTCAAAAGCTCTGCACATTTTAGATATTGTCTGCATCTGATCTACTGAGCCATTATAATACCAAATCTCTTATTCAAACTAGTCCTATAGTGTATACGGGTGACAGAATGGTCAGAACACAGATGACAGAGACTTGTTTTCATTTGCGTTTTCCATTTGTGCTTTTCCTTATTTGAGCAAAACCAAATCCCCTGGAAAGAAGTCTTTTGCCTTTTTTTTTTTTTTTTTTTTTTTTTTTTACCATATTCAAATGATAATGAACTTGAATACTTACCAATTGGTCATGGAAATGAGTTGATGGACATATAAACAGTGATATGGAAGGGACATATAAACAGTGATAATTCATTAAAATGATTTTATTATTATTTTATTTTTATTAAACAAACAAACAAAAAGAACCCTGCAGAAGTCCACAATCCAGGTAAATATGTTCCACTCAAATGGTAGAGGTACCAGATCCTGTTCTGGTATGACCCGGCACAAATTAGCTACTAGCCTCCAGTCATGTGATTATGCTGCAGGTCTGACCAAAATTCACCTCATTCCATGCTCCATTCACCTTGACTGATAATCACCTTGACTCTTGTCAAAGAAAAATTATCCAGTTTTCATCAGAATGAAGCTAGATTTCATTATCCATTAGCATACCTTAGCTACATTACTGTGCTGGCATCGTTCCTGGTGAACACTAGGTTTCTTTGCAATTATACATATGTAAGATCACAATTTCAGTATACTATATGGGAGGCACAGTGGTGCAGCAGGTAACATGCTGCCTCAAGCCCCAGAATCTACGGTTTGTTCAGGGCAAAATCAAATTTACACATTCAAATGTAAGCGAGAAGCAAGATTGGTGTCCAAATGGCACTTATTTCATTTTACACTGCTGCTATGAGTAAAACAAGCTGAAATCATCAGCTGAGGTGGAAAAAGAAAACATTTTGAATGTAACTTTTTTTAGCCATTATTTTTGAGTGTGTTGCTTCAACACACTTGTGACAGACTTTGTTAGAGAATTGTCAGTCAGTTCACAAAAAAAAAAGAATTTAGGTCTTTTACCATCTACAGTGCATAATATTGTGAAAAGATTCAGGGAATCTGGCGAAATCTCTCTGTGTAAAGGGCAAGGCCGGAAACCACTGTTGAATGTGCGTGACCCACGAGCCCTCAGGCGGCACTGCCTGAGAAATCGTCATGCTACTCTGATAAATATAACCACAGAGGCTCGGGAGTACTTCGGAAAACCATTGTCACTTAACACAGTCCGCCGCCGCATCCTGAAATGCAACTCTATTATGCAAGGAGGAAGCCACACATCAACTCTATGCAGAAACGCCACCGAGTTCTCTGGGCCCAAGCTCATCTCAGATGGACTGAAAGGCAGTGTGCTGTGGTCAGATGAGTCCACGTTTCAACTTGTTTTTGAGAAAAACGGACGTCGAGTTCTCCGTGCCAAAGTGAAAAAGACCAATCAGACTGTTATAAGCGAAAGGTGCAAAAGCCAGCATCTGTGATGGTATCGGGGTGCATCAGTGCCCACGGCATGGGTGACTTGCATATGTGTGAAGGTACCATTGACGTGGAGGCGTATATTGGGATTTTATATGTTTTTATACATATGCTGCCATCAAGACAATGTCTTTTCCCAGGAAGTCCATGGTTATTTCAGCAGGACAATGCCAGGCCTCATTCTGCACATGCTACAACAGCGTGGCTTCGCAGACACAGAGTGCGTGTGCTTGTGTATCAAGCAAAAATGGACAAAAATTCCACTTGCAAAACTGCAACAATTAGTCCTCAGTTCCCAAACAATTAAAACGTGTAATTAAAAGGAAGGGTGATGCAACACAGTGGTAAACATGCCTCTGTCCCATCAAATTCTAAATTTGTTTATATTTACAAAATACAATTAAGTTGGTCAGTGAAAACACTGAATATCTTTTCTTTGTACTTTTTTCAGCTAATTCAAATTTCAAGAGACTTGACATCACAGATTTTTGTTTTTATTGCATTTTAGAAAAAATCCCAAATTTTATGGAAATAGGGTTAGTAATTAAATTCTTAGCACTTTTGGACGCAGTGAGCTGCATGATACATTGCCAAGCTTTAAACAGATACAAATGGGATGGTTGCTATAATCTCCCTGCATGTGTGAATTCTGGTGAGAGTTGTCTGGGGTTGTTTGGGTGTTACCTGCCAGAGAGACACATATTTTTTTTCCATTTTTTCCTGTTTTTCTTTTGCTTTCTCTCTCATCTTCTATCTAATTTGCTCATGGGTGCTGATTCGATCAATGACCGCGTCGCTGGCATGGTCTGTTGCACCAATCGACGTTATTGTTTTCCCAAAGAACTTTGAGTAAGTGTCCGGTAACTGTAGATCAGTCCTGCACATCAGCTTGGAGGAATTTTAGCCCATTCCTCAGTACAGAACAGCTGTAAAATGACAATATTTTTCCTCACCTGATGTTTTTTTCCCCGCCTGCCACCTCTCCCCACATTTTTTTGTCTCATAAGAGGCATTGTTTTTAAAACTGAATGACTATAAGCACAAGCAGAACTGTTCATTTTAAGAGCTTTTCTTACTGTTAGGTCAACTAGTAAGTTACCACTACTACACACAGATGGTGTGTATGCTTCTGTGGTGGTCTTCCTAGTGGTGGTGGTCTTTCTTTAGGATTATTTTAAGGGTGGAAAGGTATGCTGATCTAGCAGTGCTAAGAGCCTTTCTATAACTAAGAAGGCTCTCCTTCCATGCAGTTTGGAATACTACCAAGTTAGTTTGATACTATTTACCTTCTTTTGAATGGACTGATTTAAAGTGTATGTGTGATCATTATAACAGGTTGCTAGTTTTTTCTCTCTAATTGCTTTTCTTTTTAAATGGGGCTAGAGTGTAGCAGAACACACTCAGTTGCCTGATCAAGTTCTGTGGGGTGAGACGGTGATCCAATCAAGGCTGATAACTGTGGGAGATTATTGATAAACCTATGGGCAATAGCTGACATGAATGTACGTTTGATGCTTTTTTCAGCCTGCACAGCTATATATTTTGCTATTAGCGCTATATGGAGTCATTGTCTGATTATAGTACAATAACAGGGCACAACACTCCTTTTAATGAATTTCAGAGTAGTTTGTTTCAACCCATTTTGCATTTTACTCCTCAGGCAGCTAATAATAGCAAAAATGTAGTTCACAAAGTTAGAAAGCACAATTCTAAAAGACATGTCTACTCTCCACAATAGGCTGTTGTCACTGTAGAAACTGTTTCGTTAAACCTTTTTCCAGCAAGCCTTACTTACTTTATTTGAATAATGTCATTTGAAGAATGTAATTAGCGATTCAGAATACAGAATATGTGCATGTGCCACTTAAAATATGGAAACGTTTGTGATACTGATTCAACACACGATTATTAAGTGACAGTGAGCGCCAAAGCATGGTTAACCCTTTATCACTCATAGGAGATACCCTTTAGGAGAAATGTCCCACCCCCCCAGCTGAACTGGAAGTTTTGATTGGTTTTTCAACCGAGTCAGACCTGTCTGTTATCGCCTGAAGTGCTGTGTCACCGCCCCAGTAGTTTGATAAGCAGAATTACTGCTCCTTGGTGTGCTAAGGATTATGGAACTGCTTAAGTAGGTTTATCTCACTAGGAAGCCATCCTTGTGGCCAAAACCTTTATTTTTTAAATCCAATGTTTAGGGTCAAGTGGGGTTAGAGCTTCTGACGTTATGAAATTCAAATCTGTTCATTAGAATGCTTTCAAATTTGGACTCACGTGCACCAGCTACTAAATGAGGCGTGCTCCTGATCTGAAGTGTCTACCTCACACCATCCAAAATGCTTGCAAATTTAGGCTTCCAAGTGTAAGTGACGTGTACACCAAACATGCGATCTGTGCAAGAGCACCATCCATAGAATAAATGGTAGTATAAAGGGCACTAACACTTTATGAACACCCTTTATATTGTTCATAGAATCATTCATTTATTTAATATTTGGTAAAGCCTACCAGCAAGACAGTAACAGAGCTAAGCCTCTTCAGAACATTTCAACATTACAGAACATACAGAACATTTCAATCTCCATGATATTCTTAGGTTTGTGGAAGCGGACTGACTTCTTGAATGCAGATCAGGGGTTTTCAGTAGTGTTCAAATCCAGAGACTGAGAAGATTATTTGTGATTTTGTGATATGATTTTGTGTTTCACAAAACCAATTCTGATTGACTTACACAGCTATAAACATGCAGTGCAAAAAAAAAAAAAAGACTTGGCTCTGCAGAGTTGCATGAGATTTGAATGGCTTTCACTCGATCTTCATTTGGGCACACAAATGAAAAAGAAATAAAGTGCACCAAAAAGAGTGCAGCATGATGGATGAGTTGCACATCTGTCAAGTTTAACCCATAGAAGAATTGAAGGATAGATGGATAGACCCCAGCATTATTTCAGTGCTTGCCATCTTCTCATTCATGCATCCCTATATTGGTCTTTTTTATTGTTCATTTTTAAATTTTATGTTACATTATAGAACATGTGACAGCAATGAAAAAAAAACACTATTTCTTTCATCAGTCTCACAGATTTTTGTTAGTCTGCAACATAATTAGTGTACTTTCCATACAAAAGTCCTGTAACAGTTGATTAACAGTTGATTATTTTCATATACCTATAACAGCATGCCTTTTATTCCTTACTTATTCAGGTACTAATAAAGACTTTAGACTGGAGCAGTGGTGGCTCATAATAGACCAAAATTTCAGTCAGCTACTTTGGGGCTAGGTAATTGCCTATTCCACTTATAGGTGGAAAATCAACATTTTATTAATTTTTAGACATACATGTGCCTGTGTGAAACTAAAAAAAAGTGTAACCAATAGCAAATTTAATCTGCACATAATCTGATAATCTGATAATCTGATATTGTTTATGCCTTAATCCATCACTAGAAAGGCTTTTTCATTAGTTTGGAAAATCAATTAAAATAGTCATTTTAACTTTATTTTGTGCCACTAATGAGGTTTTAGATCAAGTTTGGTATTAATGAGATGTTGTTTAAAAAATTATATAAAATGTACAATACCTTTATGTATTTTTTATTTTTATTTTTTTATACTTTCATTGTATTTTAAATATTTTTTTCTGCTCAGATTTGACAATAAATGATGTTTTGGTTCTGTTCCTATAAAGGATAAACTGGAGATGGAAATCAGTTTCCTTAATGGAAATTACAACTATTTTGCATAAAAGGTTTGGATAAAATAAGGGCTCCATTGCATGTGGAGCTTTTAGAAAAGTCTGACATAAAAAGAGAAGGTCTGAAATATAGAGCTGTACTGCAGCCTGGTTCTTTACATTTAATCTTTAAATCTTCAATGATTGCAGGTATGTTTACTGTTGTACTCTTTGTTAATTACTTTTTGTTAATTACTTGGTTATGATTTGAAGCCTCTGTTTTCCACCAGTTTTGTCTTTTTTTACTTGTATATATTATCATACTTGAGCACACATTTTATGAGCATTTCGGAGTATGTCTTAGCATTTGTTAGATCACAGCATTAGCAGTAAATAGATTATTAAATTGTGTTTTTCTAAATCTGGGTCTCTCACAGACTTCCTTGTTGAATTGCTATATTCTGGATAATTACTGTTTGTCATGTTTTTCACAAATTTTGTCCCTGCCTAATCAGCATGACACTAAACACGAAAAGATTAATACAGTCCCATGTGAAAGTATTGGAATGGCAAGGCTAATTTTTTTGTTTTTGCTATACACTGAAGACATCCTGGTTTGAGGTCAAAAGATAAATATGAGATGATAGATCAAAATTTTGGCTTTCATTTCCTGATATTTACACTTTTATGTGTTAAACAACTTAGAACATGGTACCTTTGGTGGCAGACCACCACTTTTTAGGTGAGCAAAAGTATAGTATGGACAGATGATCTTAAAGTAAATTCAAGTAACTTTGTGGGTCACAAGGTTACAGTCTCTTTCAGCTGTTGTTTGTTTTGGGTTTTTTTCCCCCTTCAATTTCCTCTTCACGAGGTGAAATGCACTTGCACTTTTTTCCCCTGATGGTGTCATTTGTTGTGTTGACAGTGTGTTTTGCCTCACTGTCTTGCTGCAATTAGATTAAATGCATTTCTC
Organism: Cranoglanis bouderius; assembly: GCA_023630585.1. NCBI lineage: Eukaryota > Metazoa > Chordata > Actinopteri > Siluriformes > Cranoglanididae > Cranoglanis > Cranoglanis bouderius. Next base: position 24,723,916 of record CM042535.1, read on the forward strand.
TGTAAATTGGCAGACAGAATGTTTCTGTAGACTTCTCAACAAATATTGGTGAGCCCATTCAAGAAGCAGCCATGCAAGCCCAAGCCATTAAACTACCTCCACTGTGCTTGTCCAATGAGCTCGTATGTTTTGGATCATGAGCCGATCCTTTCTTTCTCCACACTTTGTCCTTTCCTTTCACTTTGTTTTTCTCCCATAGACAATTCTCTGGTCTTCATGTTGGTTTATCCTGTTTAACAACAAATGCAGTCTTCACAGGTGAAAACCAGGGCTCAAACATTCAGAGCAATTAATTGTTTAAACAATCAATCTAACAGGGCACACCTGGGCAACAGAGAAACACCTGTCAATCACATATTACAATGCTTTTAATCACTTGAAAAATGTGTGGACTCAAATAAAAGGTGCCATGTTCTAAACTATATAACACATTTAGATGTAAATATCAGGAAATGAAAGCTGAAATTCTGATCTATCGTCTCATATTCATATTTTGATCTCAAACCTAAATGTCTTAACTATATAGCAAAAAACAAAAGAATTGCCATTGCTGTTCCAATACTTTCAGGAGGTGACTGTGTATTTTTGCAGGGCTGTTTGACAATCTTGGTTTTGTTTGTTGCTCTTTCAACTGTAGTTTAACTTTTTTTTTTTCTTTTAAATTCCACAGCTACTTGTTCATAATGAAGCTAAACCTTTTAAGTCTCCTGTATCTGATTGGTGAGAAATGATTTATAACTATTTTGAGATTAGATTATTTTGAGAAATTATTTGCTATTTTCTTGAGAAAATATTTGATATTTGGTTTAGGATAATAATCCTAGGACTTGTATATGTGTTGAAAGCTGTAATAATGCATAATTATCGGCATACATTATGAAAATAAGCAAATAAGCAAATGGTCCATTGGGAAAACCTGATCCAAGCTTGCCCAGGGATCGGAGGCCAGTTGCTAACACATGGCAGGTAAAGTTACCGCATCACCTGAGAACTTGTTAACTAATACTAAAACAAATGTTTTTTCTGTCTTTTGTTCATTGTTTAGTTTATTGAGTGTTGGTTGGAATGGTGCACAGTGAAATAAAGATAAAACAAAATTGAAGTAAAAGGTTAATGGACTTTCTTCTCCAAATACAATTTACAAAAGGGAAGTTTTATACTCCTGTGCATAGCCTTCTTCAAGTCATTCCACAGGTTTTTGTGAGAGAGAGAGAGAGAGAGAGAGAGAGAGAGAGAAATGCAACCAGGCCTGTTATAGGTGTCCAAGCAATTGCCAGATTCAAGAATATTAAGGAGACTCCACCTGTGGTTGCTAAGTCAACTTAAAAGTAACAAATTAGGAAATAAACAAAAAGAGACACACCAGCCATAACACAGAGTCATTCTAAAATGTTGAGCTTCTTCCAAAACAAAGCTATTCCTTTGTTTTCTTGGGTTTGTGCTTTGGGTCACTGTCATGCTGGAAGGTGATATTTTTCTTTATCTTCACTCGTCTAACAGAGGCCTGCAAATTTTGTGCTAAAATTGATCAATATTTAGAGTTATCCATAATTACCTCTATTTTGATTAGAGTCTCAACTGAAGAGAAGCAGCCCCATATCATGATGCCGCCACCCCCATGTGTCACTGTGGGCATGGTGTTCTTTGGGTGAATAGCTGTCTTGTTTTTGCACAAAACATATCTTTTAGAATTATGCACAAAATGTTCTACCTTGGTCTGATCAGACCATAGCACATTTTGCTAAATGGTTTGGGGTGATTTAGGTGGGCATAGATGTTTTTTTGTTTCTTGCCGTAAACCTTGACCAGTTTCTCTTCCCTGGTTATTAAGAACATCCCCCCAATATGATGCTACCACCACCATACTTCACTATGCGGATGATGTTCTTAGGTGTTTCTGCCAAACATAGGACAAAAAGTTCACCAGAGAGCCTTTTCCCCACATATGACTTTCATCTTGACACTCTTCCATAAAGTCCAGGTTTATGGAGTGTCTAGGCTATGGTTGTCCTGCGAACAGTGTCTCCCATCTGAGCTGTAGATCTTTCCAGCTCTTTCAGAGGTATGCTTGGCCTCTTGGTTGTTTCTCTCTTTAAAGTTATCCTTACTTTACAGATTTTGATGGATGGCATCCATGCAGTTTTGCCATATTCTTTCCATTTTTAGTAATGGATAAAATGTCCTTCATTTGGGATATTTTTTATCCCCTCACCCTGACTGACACTTTTCCAGAACTTTGTCCAGGACTTTTTTTTTGTTTTGATAGCTCCTTGGTCTTCATTATGCTGTTTGTTTACATGTTTTATCTGACGAACTCGCATAACGCTATAATTTCACACAAATGGACTCAGTTCAACTAATTATGTGACTTCTGATGGCAACCAGTAGAACTAATTTATTTTCAAAGCAACAGGGTGAATATGTGCAGTCAATTGTGAATGCAATCACAACGTGATGTTTTTTTATTTGTAAATAAATTTTGCAAAACTATACTGATTTTCTCCCTACTTCAATATTATTGCCTATTTACACAAAATGTGGAACCATTCAAGGGGATAAATATTTATGCCAGGCTCTGTTTCTATTAATTTAGGTCTACTATGTTTTTATTTATTTATTTCATATTGCCAACAGGTGTCCCATTTGCCCTCTCCATCCAAAATTGGATGCAAATTGCCCCGCTTCTCATCAAGCAACAAGTGACCTGGCCTGTGGCACAGAATTACTGCAGGGAAAACCACCTTGAGCTATTCACAATTACAAACCTAAGTGACCAAGTGAAAGTAATAGAAGAAATGAATAAGAATAATGCAATAGGGCCTGTCTGGACAGGTCTGTACAATGATCTGGACAGCTGGTACTGGTCCTATAATCACCTGCCATTGAAGAACACGAGTCTAAGAAACTGGTATACAGAATACCCTGATAATGCTTATGGAGAAGATGTGTGTGGGGTAATCGACTGGAATGGATACTGGATTAATTTCCCCTGCTATAACGTAATTCCCTTTATATGTTATGATGGTGAGTAAACATGCTGATTTCTGATGACGCACAGTGTATTATTAAACCCTTTCCCAGACACAAAGTAAAACCTCTGTGTTTCGGCAAAGAATGGTCTCCTCATACAAATCGGGGTTGGCTTCCCAAAATGTTCGTAACTCTAAGTACTTTGTTGTCTTCTTTGTAAGAACATTCTTTAATTAATGAGTGTTTCTCCAAACACTTTATAACTAATGTTGTATGTAAACTCCTCTGTAAAATAACTATGAACCTGGCCCATTCGTTATTCATTATTTATTGGGAGCTGGGATGCAGTTCCTACTCAATAATTATTATTATTCACATAGCTTTTGGACTCCTTTTGATCATTGTTTTGTCATATATTTTAATTTACTCTTTTTGTAAAAACTTAATTAATAATAATCATTATTAAGTTGGTCTGTAGTCCAGTTCACCACATTACAACTTTACCAATTAATCTAAAATGTTGTTCGCTCAAACCAAATCACCAGTAGAGATGGAGATTATGAGTGGAGCTGGTATTCTAATGCTGTGCGCTCAGATATAAACCTACTAGACTTTCTCAGTGATGGCTAACAGAGTGTACCCAGTTATTTATGCTAATTATTTGAGTTGCTCCATGGTGCACAATAAATGGGCAAATAAAAATATTGATAATACCTTCATAATTTTTCTATAATGCTAAATGCAATGTAGTCTTGTAGGTATTGTACTAAATTGTTCAACATTGTAATGGTGATGTGTATCAATTTGAGATATGCTTCATTATGCCTGAATGAATTGTACAGGAGTACTAGATCTCTGAGTGATTGAAGTTCAGGGTTGAGAAGGCAATTGGGGTGGCCGGGCTTATTTCAACGGTGGCAGATGTCACCGAGAGCTAGCCTTTTGCCATGTTAATAAAGATAAACAGGTCATCCTGAATAAAATAATGACCCGACTTGTTTGGGTATAGGATAAACCTGCAGAACATTTCCCCTTGATTCAGTAATTCTGTGCAATGCATATACCACATATCTATATACACCTCTAAAATCCCATGTACAGCTGCCATATGAATTTCCAGCAATAGGTGTGCAGGTGTGACCTTTCACAGTCATTGTGACTAAGATGCTTTGGAATATTCCTTTTATTTTGGCCAACTGCACTGGTTGACTACTGAGTGATAATGAATTTCCTTACGCACAGCCCACAGCTGTTTGCTTCCAGGCACAGTATGATGAAAAGAGCAAATATGCATATTGAAAGTGAGTTTTAGTCAGATCAACAAGTCAGAGGGCCATATCAGAATGCTAGATTATCATACAATGGCAATTTTAACAAAAAAATAAAGCAAGAAAATATTCACATGTGCAAAAACAATGATGTCCCACAAACAAAACAGTTAGAAAAAAAATTAGCCTGTGCACCCCAAAAGAAAGCCTAGTTTATTAATTAATGTTTATTTAGTGAAAATAAAGTAACATTTTACACTATCTTTGTTAATTGGCCAGAATAGTTGCTTCTGATATTAAAGGTCTGTCATGTAAGTCTAAGATGGACTTGCTTTGCAAGAATTGCTTGTATCATTAATAGTAAGTTTCATCATAGCTTAAGTGTGTTTCTTTTCCCCTCTGCGTCCACTGCCATTTAGAATATGATGTAACCTGTTCTGTCTCTTACAACAAACAAATGTAATTTTTTTTCTAAATTGTTGATCATGCTGACACCTATTGGTTAATGGGAAACTCACCCAGGTTTGCAGTGTGCAAGTTCATTATTTGTTCACTGTTTACAGCTGGCTCACAGTCACACACCTTTCTGTCTGTAAAGAAAAATGTATTGCTTTACAAATTAAAAAATATCCTAGGTAATATTCTTAACTACAGGTCATGGGCTTCAGTTAGTATTGACATCAAACATCAGAATGGAGAAAAAATGTGATCTAAGTGACTTTGATTGTAGTACGGATTGTGCCAAATGGGCTGGTTTGAGTACTTCAGAAACTGCTGATCAACATGGATTTCCAAACACAGCAGACTCAGAGTTTACAGAGAGAAATGCACAAAAAAAAAAAACCCAAAAACATCCAACTGACAAGAAGGCCACAGCAACTCAGTTTTTTTTTTACAACCCTGGTGAACAGAAAAGCATCTCAGAACCCACAGCAAAACCAACCTTGAGTCATAAGACCACACCAGGGGAAAATTCTTGAAGTTCTGCATTTTCCGAAATACTCAATCCAGCCTGGCAAAGTCAATAACATAAAATTAATTGCTAGTGTTTTCAATGTTTCTTTGTCAAACATATTGAATTGGAAACCATAATAAAATACAGTAGCATAAAACAGTAACAAATCAATAGTGTATGTGTCTAAATGATTGCTTTTAAACTCATTGCTATTTTGCAGCTAACAACACTGCCAAAAACAGGTTTGTTGGCTACTATCTTACCTTAACCTGGCTTGATGCTCAGACGTATTGCCGACAATATCACACAGATTTAGCCAGTGCAACCAACGAAACAGACATCGACCTTATGATGCAGATCTTATCAAACTACATATATTATTATAGCAGTTGGAGAATTGCTTGGTTTGGTCTAACCAGGGACACTTGGAAGTGGTCAGATGGGACCATGCCTTCATACCTCCCATGGTTAAATGGACAACCAGATAATTATTACTACTGGGAGAATTGTGGAACGGCGGAAAATGGACTGCTCAACGATGAGAAATGCACCAACGTATACTATTTCGTCTGTTCTGATTGTGAGTGTTTTGTTTTTTTGGATTCTGCCACCAGTCTATTTGTAACAGCTGTTAAAAAATAGTATTCCTTTGGCAAAGAAATGGTAGTATTGTTGCGTCATGGCTCAGGGGTCGCCAGTTTGATTTTTGAGCTCCGGTTACTGTCTATGTAGAGTTTCTTTGCATTTTCTCTCTATGTCTGTGTGGGTTTTCTTAATCACTACTTAATTTGTTTTTGCAGATAACTTAATGAACATTTTCTATGCTGCATGGTGACTCTGGGGTTGAGCTTGTAGCATGTTTTGAAAATTGTGAATTATACTTTTGAGGTGTGTGTTTTGTCTTCCACAGATCTATTCAGGACACAATTAGTGAAACTGCAAGTGAAGTCAGATTCGAGTGTGCTTGACCCTGCTGTGCAGTCAGCTATTCTAGAGTTGGTAGGTTACATGATGGGTCTTTTTTTGTGCACTTGTATTTTTGGGTGCCTTTTGTAGGCTTATAGCTTGCATATGTTATATGGGAGGCAAACATGTAACTACACTACTACACTCTCTACCACACACACACACACACACACACACACACACACACACACACACACACACACACACACACACACACACACACACACACACACACACATTTTATTTTATAAGATTACAATAAACCAAACCTATGACTATTATAGATTTGGTTTATTTGGTTTACAATAAACCAAATTTATGACCATGACTGTTTCTGTTTCTAATTTCAAGTATCAGTAACAAAATACTGGTTCTGTTCTTCAGATCAACCAAAAACTGCAGGAAAATGGCATGTTGTTGAACACCACAGTAAAATGGAGGGTGCAGCCAGATGGAAGCATCTTTTACAAGAAAGAGAAGGACAACTAAACAATGCATAATGCAAAATGTCTTTAATATAGCCTAACAGTTATACCATTTTATTCAGATAGGTGCAAAAACAAAAGTAGATTGACTACAATAATAAATGGCTGTTAATGTAGTATTAGCAATAAGTAATGCAATTTTCATGTTATCGCTAGAATATATAAGTTGTTACTGTCTATATTGCTAATTTAAAAAAAAAAAAAGAAAAAGAAAAAAGAAAAGGAAACAAGTTGTAGCTGTGATGAAAACAATTATCCAGTCTCGCATTAATGCACATGGGCATCCACATTATTTTCCTTCATTATGCATAACAATGCTGACCTTGACTACTGCCGAAGACTCCAAGGTGATAAAAATCCATATCTATGCCTCTAATTCACATTTTACAAATAACATATGTACACTAAACCATATACCTATGCATGAGGAAATGTAATTATTAATGTTAGTAGATTTTTACTGTTATAGTTTATGCTAGTACTCTACTTATTATACTTGCTATATTTGTTGATGATACTTTGATTTTGATTATTTAACTGCAAATCAAGCATTTTTCAGATTGTTAAAAAAAATTATGCTCAAATTTACACATATTCTGAACAGATGTGAGTGATCTTACAGAAAAGATTAAATGAAATTAGATGAAGGAATTTCACCATGTTCATTTTGATCAGATTTGACTGTATGCAGATTTGATTAATAGAATTTATGAGATTGATTGATTGATTGATTGATTGATTGATTGATTGATTGATTGGAACTACCCTCAATGTCTGTACCAAAAAAAATAAATAATAATAATAATCTTGTTGCATGTTGTATATATGACAAAGAATTACCTAAGCCAAACTTGTATGTTTCTGTCTTTACATCCCGATAACTATCTAAATAAAATAATATAAAGTACACACTATATGGTTTATGAACTGACTCATTCAGACTCATTTGTGAGCTTCACACTCGTATTAGAAGCACACAATTGTCTAGAATGTCTTTGTATGCTGTAACATTAAGACTTCCCATCACTGTAAGAGGCCCAACCATGTTCCAGCATTATATGCCCCTGTGCACAAAGCGAGCTCCATGAAGACATGGTTTGCCAAGGTTGGTGTAGAATAACTCTAGTGGCCTGCACAGAGCCCTGATCTCAACTCTACTGAACACATTTGGGATAAATTGGAAAGCTGACTACATGCATACCAATGTAACTTGAAAAATCTCAGCATGTGTGCACACATGCATAAAAAAGGTATCCAGATGTTTCTCACCATTCTAGATGGTTACCTGGGGTTCATAGAACCACAGTTCAAATACAAAGTGGGAAACAGGAACTTAGACAACTCAGACAAAAGGCAAGACTTTGCAAAGATTGACTAAAAACATTAAGACTAAAACCTTTTTTTTTATGACATGTTACAGAAAAATGTTTTCTATGTCAGTGAAGAAAGCAAAATATTATGTAATAGGCCACATAAAGATGGATGCTGGGTTTTGCGTACATAAAAGAAGCAAGTGCAACAGTCAGTCTCCAGAAGATTCTCCAAGATGCTCAGTAAAACTTACCAGCACAAATTGTACCTGAGACTACTGATGCAATGACCTTTTGTACCCTTTCTACTGTCACACCACTGAGTCTTTTGTTTTTTTCGGCTGCTACTACCAGTTACTCTGTAAAAGGATATCATGCATATGGAAAATTTGAAATGAAAGTGATTTTTGTGTTGATGATTTATGTCACAGCATGCATGTGTGTGTTCCAGTTCTTACAAGAAGAGAACAACAAATATTGAAATTGCAAGTGAATTCTGCCATTTTAACACAAGCGAGTAACATCATTTGTTTGATATATTGTGTTACAGCAACACAGGCCTCACAAATCTGGGTTCTCTGGTCACCTCCCAAAAAACGTACCGGTGGATCGACTACTCTAAACGGCTCTTAAATGTAAATGAGAATATGTGTGCACGGTGCCCTGCAACGGACTGGCATCCCATTCAGGGTGTATTCCTGCCTCATGCCCAGTGTTCCCAAGATAGGCTCTGCATCCATCATGAGGTTGACCAGGATAAAGTGCTTAATGAAGATGAATGAATTAATAAATAAATAAATGAATGAATGAATATTGTGCCATATAGCAAAAATATTCCAGCATCACTAACAAACCTTTGGTTGCATTAACTGTTTGCCATAACTTGTAGGCTACTACTGCAAGTTTACTAGATATTTCATTCAAATAAATCCTACTTCAGCCATGAGAATTAGTTGATGAGTGATATGATTCTATCAGTTATTTCACGATGAGGCTCTGCTCTACTGAAAGTATTCATGTGTACAATGAAAAATAAAACTATTAATAGGTAATAATTATAGTAGTCCCTCAAACTACTTAAACAGTCCCTCACAACTGACATGTCATTTGAGGAATGTAATTGATTCAGAATACAGAATATGTCACTTAAAATATTGAAATGTTAGCAATACTGATTCAACACACTATTATTAAGCACCAGTGAGCGCCAAAGTGCGGTTAACCCTTTATCACTCATAGGAGATACCCTTTAGGAGAAATGTCCCACAACCCCCCAGCTGAACTGGAAGTTTTGACTGGTTTTTCAACCAAGTCAGACCTGTCTGTTATTGCCTGGAGTGCTGGGTCACAGCACCAGTACTTTGAAAAGTGGCGGGTCAAATGCCTGCTTGCCCCCACTGCTCCGGTGGCCCTGAAGTTTAGACTCTGTTCATGAGGTAAACATAAAAAATCACAGTTTATTTGAATACTGTTGTCAATAAATGCATGAATGTGTGGTCAATATCTAATATGAAATCAACTTTATGGGGACAATATGAAGTCATGACTTCAAGAAAGTTTCACAAATTTCCAGTATTATTTTGACTTCAAATGGTGGAACCAGGCTTACACAAATTTAACACCTGCACTTCGGTCTTACTCATTTGCACACATCCACTCACTGTTGTCAAAATGACTTTCAGGCTTATGTAGTTGTTCAGATTGCTTTGCTTTCCCTGACCTTTCCCTAATCCTTCCTAATTTTCCTCCTGCCTTTCACACTGCCCTTTTCACCCGTAATTACGATGGGATATTTGATAGCTCATTTGTGTCATTACTGCACCATACAAAAAGTGATAGTCAGGTGGGACTCCGCCCTCATGTTACATGTTGTCTGATGCAAGTTTGACGCTGTATAAGTAATGTCCCAGGTTGTGCATTGCCCTGTACTGTGCTCCTGCTTCAATTTATTACCCTTTCATTCCTTAGGTTATTGGTTATAACGGCTCACATGCTCACAGCATATACCAGACAAGATGTGCAATAGCATCAACCATAAGAATAAATTATACCATTTGTATCCCCACCTGACAAGCAAAATTACTGCTGCTTGCCCATTCTTTTGTCAACACATTTAATCTGATAAATGGCCCTAAAGCCATTAATATTATGACTGTTCTCTAAATCTGAACAGCCATAATACTGCCTAATAAATTAGACTAAGCAGGAAAGGTTGGTGTGCTAAGGATAATGGAACTGCTTAAGTAGGTTTATCTCACAAGGAAGCCATCCCGGTGGCCAAGAGTCACATGGGGTTAGAACATCTTCTGACATTGTGAAATTCAAATCTGTTCATTAAAATGCTTGCAAATTGGGGCTCACGTGCACCAGCTACTAAATGAGGTGTGCTCCTGAACTGAGGTCTCCACATCACTCCATCCAAAATGCTTGCAAATTTAGGCTCCTGTGGCACGGATACTAAGTGATGTGTACACCAAACATGAGATCTGTGCAAGAGCACCATCCGTAGAAAAAATGGTAGTATAAAATATAAAGGGTGCTAACACTTTATGAACACCCTTTATATTGTTCATAGAATCACTCATTTATTTAATATTTGGTAAAGCCTACCAGCAAGACAATAACAGAACTAAGCCTCTTCAGAACATTTCAACATTACAGAACATACAGAACATTTCAAGCTCCATGATATTCTTAGGTTTGTGGAAGTGACTAACTTTTTGAATGCAGACCAGAGGTTTTCAGTGTTGTGGTGGGTCATAATAGACCAAAACTTCAGTCAGCTACTTTGGGCTAGGTAAATGCCTATTCTACTTATAGGTGGAAAATCGACTTTTTTAAATTGAATTTGTATTTTTATACTTCCTGGGTGTAACTAAAAAAAAGTGTAACCAAGAGCAAATTTAATCTGCACTTGATATTGTTTATGCCTTAATCCATCACTAGAAAGGCCACTAATGATGTTTTAGATCAAGTTTGGAATTAATGATATGTTGTTTAAAGAAATTACATCAAATGTATAATACTTTTCTGTATTGTTTATATTTATTTATATGTTAAAATATTAAAATATATTTAAAAACAATAAATGATGTTTTGGTTCTGTTCCTATAAAGGATAAACTGGAGATGGAAATCAGTTTCCTTAATGGAAATTACGACCATTTTGCATAAAAGGTTTGGATAAAATAAGGGCTCCATTGCAAGTTGAGCTTTTAGAAAAGTCTGACGTAAAAAGAGAAAGTCTGAAATATAGAGCTGTACTGCAGTCTGATTCTTTACATTTAACTTTTAAATCTTCAATGATTGCCGGTATGTTTACTGTTGTACTCTTTGTTAATTTCTTTTCGTTGCTTACTTGGTTATGATTTAAAGCCTCTGTTTTTTCTGTTTTGTCTTTTTTACTTGCATATATTATCATAGTTGAGCACGCGTTTTGTGAACATTTTGGAATATAGCTTAACATTTGTTAGATCACAGCATTAGCAGTAAATAGATTATTAAATTGTGTTTTTTCTAAATCTGGGTCTCTCACATACTTCCTTGTTGAATTGCTACAGTATATTCTGGATAATTACTGTTTTTCACAAATTTTGTCCCTGCCTAATCAACATGACATTAAACATGAAAAGATTAACACAGTCCCATCTGAAAGTATTGGAACAGCAAGTTGAGGCATTTTGTTTTTACTATACACTGAAGACATCTGAGTTTGATGTCAAAAGATTAATGTGAGACGACAGATCAAAATTTTGGCTTTCATTTCCTGATATTTACATCTAGATGTGTTAAACAACTTAGAACATGGTACCTTTGGTGGCAGACCACCTAAATTTTTAGGTGAGCAAAAGTATAGGAACAGATAGTCTTAAAGTAAATTCAAATAAATAACACTTAATATTTGGTTGCATATCCCTTGCTTGCAATAACTGCATCAAGCTGGTAATCCACTGACATCACCAAACCGTTGCCTTCTTCTTTTCTAGGCTTGTACAGCAGCTTCTTTCAGTTGTTGTTTGTTTTGGAAGAGTTTCTCCCTTTATCTTCTCTTCAGGAGGTGAAATGCTGCTCAACTGGGTAAAGGTCTGGTGATTGACTTGGCCAGTCTGAAACCTTCCACTTTTCCCGCTGATGAAGTCCTTTGAAGTCCTTTGCTGCTGTGTGTTTTGCGTCATTGTCTTGCTGCATGATGAAGTTTTTCCCAATTAGATTAGATGCATTTCTCTGTAAATTGGCAGACAGAATGTTTCTGTAGACTTCTGAATTCATTCTGCTGCTTCCATTATGAGTTCTATCAGCAATAAAGATTAGTGAGCCCTACACTACCTCCACTGTGCTTGTCCGATGAGCTCGTATGTTTTGGATCATGAGCAGATCCTTTCTTTCTCCACACTTTGTCCTTTCCTTTCACTTTGTTTTTCTCCCATAGACAGCTTTCTGGTCTTCATGTTGGTTTATCTTTTTGAACAACAAATACAGGTGAAAACCAGGTCTCAAACATTTAGAGCAATTAATTGTTACAACAATCAATCTAACAGGGCGTACCTGGGCAACAAAGAAACACCTGTCAATCACATATTACAATGCATTAATCAATTGAAAAATGTGTGGGCTCAAATAAAAGGTGCCATGTTCTAAATTATTTAACACATTTAGATGTAAATATTAAATATAGATGTGAATCATATTTAAACTATTACACTATACAGTGGTAACTATTATTACATTATGCTATACAGGGGAAAATATTGACATTACAAACAAATAAACAATGTGCCTATATTTTAAAGAAGTAGGCAAATTATGTTGAAATGAAAATGCAGTGGATCTAAAAACGTCTACACACCCCAATTAAAATGGCAAGTTTTTGTGATGTTAAAAAATTGAAACAAGCGTAAATCATGTCAGAACCTTTTCAAGCTTTATTTTAAAATTTTAACCTATTAATTAAAGTGAAAAATGATAAGAATCATTTTAGGGGGAAAAAATAAAAAAATAAAGAATGCACAAGAAACTGGTTGCATAAGTGTAGAGGTGGACAAAGTACAAACTCTATTACTTGAGTGAAAGTACAGATACTAATGGTCAAATATTACTCCATTACAAGTGAAAGTTGTAAAGACTGATTTTTACTTAAGTAAAAGTACAGAAGTATCAAAAGTAAATTTCCTTTTTTATGTCAATGTACTGTTTTATTATTGTCACATTGTTGTATGTAATCCTTACAATACCTTATGCCTCTGAAGCAACATACTGAATACACTGACTAGCTTGTAGTATCTGTGGAATAAATAGCTTTTAGAATGTTACAAAACCTATAGAAATGATAACTGCTCTCTCTGTGGCTCAGCGGCAGCACCAACGCAGATGTGAATGTTCCGGTGTGATTTTTGTCAAAGGTTTAATAGACAGGCGGATCGTTATCATTTAGGAAAGAGATCGTGTGGGTGTTTGAATCGAGATTGCAGTCTTTTTGATTAATCGTGCAGCTCTACACATAACTATAGTAATTATGCAAGGTAACAAAAAAGTTACAAGATATTAACTTATTTAACTCTTAAACTCATTTACAGCTGAATTCACACTTTTGCATGCTAACTAACGTCACTGTCGAACCTTAGCTATGCGTAAGCGGTGTATCCACAAGGCTATGGCAACTTGGCGGGCAAATCCATAAATCATTTGACCGACCATACTTCATACTGAAACTTTAGCTCTAAAGCACAGACAATTTCAAGCTTTCACAAAAATGAAATGTTTAAACACTTCAATTTGCTTCCGCAGGTTGGACGGCAAGTTTTTGAAGGCTGTGATTTGCTTTGTTTTAGGCAAACAAAGCAAACATTTAAAATGAAAAGAATCTTTGACCTTTTCAGAAAACTGGAGCATACTTTTTAAGTACGGCCATGGGTGTGCGCACTGCTCCGAGGAACCGCCTTCTTCCATTTTGCCAACTGATCAGTGTTCAAAAAATGCTGGGAAATCATTGAACTTCATGACACGTGACCATACATGAGTGATTATTAATAGGCTTTCTGTCACCTGCACAAACCAATCATGTTTTAGAGAAGAAGAAAAAAATCATCCACTGATTTTCAAAGTTGCTACATGGTAACGACTTTCAACTCGAGGACCTTGATAGAAGTGTAGTGGAGTGAAAAGTACGATATTTGTCTTTCAATTGTAGTGAAGTTAAAGTCACAAGTTTCCAGAAAAAATAATACTCACGTAAAATACAGGTACTCAAAAAGTGTACTTAAGTACAGTACTCAAGTAAATGTACTTCGTTACTGTCCATCTCTGCATAAGTGTCCACACCCTTTTATTATTGGGAATGTGGCAGTGCTCAGAATGAACCAATTACATCCAAACTCATGAACTCATAAATACTAATTAGTATACACCTGCCATCAGTTAAAGTGACCGAGTCACCCCAAATAAAGTATAGCTGTTCCTACTGGATTTTCCTGACATCATCTTGGTAACATCCAACTAGAAAGACCATGGGCCACAAAGAGCTTACAAAGCAGGTACGGGATCTCATTTTTGAAAAACATCATTCAGGAGAAGGTTACAAAAAAAATTCAGGGCATTGGCTATACCATGGACCACTGTAAATACAATAATCATCATGTGGAGAAATTATGGCACAAAAGTGACATTACTAAGAACAGAATGACCCTCTTAAATTGATCATAAGATCACAGACTGGTCAGGGAGGCTGCCAAGATGCCTACAGCAACATTAAAAGGTATTGCAGCAATTTCTGGCAAGTACATGTGACAACAATGATGTCCCAAATTCTGAGCTATGGGGTAGGGTGGCAAGATGGAAGCCTTTTTCAACCAAACTAAATAAATAAATAAATAAATAATCATCTAGTCTCCCAAAACCATGTGGAATAATGTCTAATGATCTGATGAGACCAAAGTTGAACTTTTTGGCCATAATGCCAAAAGGTATGTTTGGCACAAAAACCAAAAGAACACCATTCTCACGGTGAAGCATGGTGATGGCAGCATCATACTTTGGGGCTGCTTTTCTTCAGCTTGAGCTGGGGCTTTAATCAGGGTGGAAGGAATAATGAATAGCTCCAAATACCAGTCGATTTTGGAACAAAACCTTAAGTCTTCTGCTAACAAGAAGACTTAAGATGAAGAGGAATTTCACCTTTCAGCATGACAATGACCCAAAGCAAACGTTCAACAAAGGAATGGCTTCACCAAAACAAGTCCAGATCTAAATCCAATCAAAGATCTGTGGGGTGAACTGAAGAGGGCTGTACACAGGAGATGCCCAGCCAATCTGTCAGAGTTAGAATGCTTTTGCAAGGACGAATGGCAAAATATAAGTCAAGATGTGCCAAACTGATTGACTCTTACCCAAAAAGATTAAATGCTGTGATAAAATCTAAAGGCGCTTCAAGTATTAGCTTATGGGTGTGCACAATTATGCAACCAGGTTATTGTACATGTTTTTATTTTTCATTTTTCCCCTAAAATGATTTTTATTGTTTTTCACTTTAATTAATAGGTTAAAATTTTACAATAAAGGTAGAAAAGGTTCTGACATGATTTATCTTGGTTTCTTTCTTCTTTCTTTTTTTTACATCACAAAAACCTACCATTTTAAAAGGGGTGTGTAGACCTTTTAGATCCACTGTATATATATTTACTTTCAAAAATGTTACTGCAGTATTCTCTGCCTCATACTGTATGTGCTGTAACATATACTGTATGCTATGTGTTAGGGGAAAAGATGAAATAAAGAATTAAAAAATGAAAGAGAATAAGGAAGAACATTCCAAATTCTGTTTGTCGGATTATGATCCAAGGACCTGTACATCTGTTGAAAGCTGTAATAATGCAGAATTATTGGTATACTTTATGAAAATAAGCAAATAAGTAAACTCCGTTGGGGAAACCTGATCCCACGTGTGACTTTCTTCTTGACACTTTTCCATAAAGTCCAGGTTTATGGAGTGTCTACGTTATGGTTGCGTGGTGAACAGTTTCTCCCATTTGAGCTGTGGATCTTTCCAGCTCTTTCAGAGTTATGCTTGGCCTCTTTGCTTCTCTGTTTAATGCAATCCTTACCTCACAGACTTTTGGTGGATGGCATCCATGCAGTTTTGCCATATTCTATCCATTCTTAGTAATTGATAAAATGTCCTTCATTTGGGATATTTTTTTATACCCACACCCTGACTGACATTTTTACAGAACTTCCATGACTTGTTTTGATAGCTTCTTGGTCTTCATGATGCTGTTTGTTTACATATGTTATCTGACAAACCCACATAACTAATTACGTGATTTCTGACGGCAACCAGTTGTACTAAACTAATTTAAAGCAACAGGATGAATATATGCATTCAATTGTGAATGCAATCACAACATGTATTTTTTATTATTAAATACATTTTGTAAACTAAACTGATTTTCTCCACACTTCAATATTATGGCCTATTTCCACAAAATGTGGAAAGGTTTAAGGGAGATGAATACTTATGCCAGACACTGTATCTGTTACTTTAGGTCTACTGTGTGTTTTTATTTATTTATTTCATATTGCCAACAGGTGTCCCATTTGCCCTCTCCATCCAAAATTGGATGCAAATTGCCCCGCTTCTCATCAAGCAACAAGTGACCTGGCCTGTGGCACAGAATTACTGCAGGGAAAACCACCTTGATCTATTCACAATTACAAATCCAAGTGACCAAGTGAAGCTAATAGAATAAATGAATAAGAATAATGCAATAGGGCCTGTCTGGACAGGTTTGTACAATGATCTGGACAGCTGGTACTGGTCCTATAATCACCTGCCATTGAAGAATATAGGTTTATGGATGTGGTATCCAGGGCAGCCTGATAATGCTTATGGAGAAGATGTGTGTGGGGCAATGAGCTCGGATGGATACTGGCGGTGTTACCCCTGCTATTACGTAGGATCCTTTGTATGTTATGATGGTGAGTCAACATGCTGATTTCTGATGAAGCACAGTGTATTATTAAACTCTTTCACAGACACAAAGTGAAAACTCTGTGTTTTGGCAAAGAATGGTCTTGCACAGTCTCCTCATACAGATCGGGGTGGGCTTCCCAAAATGTTCGTAACTCTAAGTATTTCATTATCGCCTTTCTAAGAATGTTCTTTAATTCATTAATTTCCCCAAACCATTTGTAACTAGTGTTGTATGTAAACTTCTCTGTAAATGAGCAATGAACCTGACCCATTCGTTATTCCCTAAGAACTTATTTATTTGGAGCTGGCGTGCAGATCTAACTCAATAAATATTATTATTCCTGTAGCTTTTTTTTTGGACTCCTTCTGGTCATTGTTTTGTCATATATTTTAATTCACTCTTCATGTAAAAAATCAATTAATAAAAATAATTTTATTATTAGGCCGGTTGACCACATTACATCTTTACCAATTAATCTCACATGTTGATTGCAGAGGTTGGTTACTGAGTGATATAGAATTTCCTCACCGACAGCCCACAGCTCTTTGCTTCCCTCCACAGTATGGTGAAAAGAGCAAAAATGCATATTGAAAGTGAGTTTTAGTCACAAGTCAAAGGTCTTTAGGAGAACAGAGAATCTGTAATGTAATGGTTGGTCCTTTCATTTTGTTTCAAAATATTTTGCTTATTAAACACATTATCATACAATGGCAATTTTAACAGCAAACTAAAGCAAGAAAATATCTAAATGTGCAAAAAATTATTGCTTTACAAATTAAAAAATATCCTAGGTAATGTTCTTAAGTACAGGTCATGGGCTTCAGTTAGTATAACTGAAACATTAAACATCAGAATGGAGAAAAAAATGTGATCTAAGTGACTTTGATTGTAGCACAGATTGTGCCAAAGGGGCTGTGTTAGAGTCTTCCCCTCTGTGCGACTCGCGAAAGAGTAGCGCATTTCCGGATTCCCCTCATCCCCAGTCATAGACTCTCGTTTTGTTTATGTCACCATGTGCTTCTTTGTTTTGGATTACGTCATGTCTCTGCCCTCGGTTGCTGATTGGTTCTTTGTTTATGTCATGTCTCCGCCCCTGTTCATTCATTGGTGTTCTGCTTTATGTTTCATTATTAGTTTCAGGTGTTTTGTGTTTATCCTGGTTTCATTTTGATTATTTAAACCCCTGTGTTTCTCCGCTTCGATGCAGAGTATTGAATTGAAATGTATTGATTTGAATTTAACAACAGAGACTCGTTGAATGTTCTGTGCATTTGCACTCTCCTCGCGTTCCCTGGACCATGGACTCTTGCCTCTATATTCTTTGGATTACTGCCTCGATACTTTTTGGATTAATGCCTCACTACTTTGTGGATTATTGTTTCGCTATTCTTGTGGGTTATTGCCGTGCTATTTTTGTGACTTTCTGCTTCATTCTTTGGATTACTGTCTTGCCTTGTTTTGTGGATTACTGCCTCACTCGTTTGGATTATTGTTTGACTGTTTGCCTCCCGTGCTTTTGTGTTCCTTTACTTTTGAGTTATTCCCATTAAAGTGACTTTTCCCTAGCGTTTGCATCCAGCCCTTCCCTCGTGTCACATAACAGGCTGGTTTGAGTACTTCAGAAACTGAGCAAACACAGCAGTCTCAGAGTTTACAGAGAGAATGGTGTAAAAAATAAATTAATTAATAAAACACCCAGAGCGGCAGTTCTGCAGGTGTAAGTGCCTTGTTCATATCAGAAGTCAGAAGTGAATGGCCAAACTGGTTCCAACTGACAGGAAGGCCACAGCAACTCAAATTTCTTTTACAACCCTGGTGAACAGAAAAGCATCTCAGAACGCAAACAAATCCAACCTTGAGTCATAAGACCACATGAGGGGAAAATTCTTGAAGATCTGCATTTTCTGAAATACTCAATCCAGCCTGGTAAAGTCAATCATGTCACTGTCAAAATCAATAACTTAAAATTAATTGCTAGTGTTTTCAATGTTCCTTCGTCAAACATATGATTGTTTTGCAACATATTGAATTAGAAACCATAATAACACAGTAGCATAATACAGTGACAAATCAAAAGTGTATGTGTTTAAAACATTTTTTTAAACTCATTGCTATGTTGCATCTAACAACACTGCCGATATCAGGTTTGTTGGCTACCCTAATCTTGCCTTAACCTGGGTTGATGCTCAGACGTACTGCTGACAATATCACACAGATTTAGCCAGCGCAACCAACGAAACAGACATCAGCCTTATGCAGCAGGTCTTATCAAGCATGCGTTGTATTGCTTGGTTTGGTCTAACCAGGGACACTTGGAAGTGGTCAGATGGGACCAAGACTTCATACCTCCCATGGTTAAGTGGACAACCAGATAATTATTACACCTGGGAGAATTGTGGAACGGCGCAAAACGGACTGCTCAACTATGAGAAATGCACCAACGAATACTATTTCGTCTGTTCTGATTGTGAGTGTTTTGTTCTCTTGGATTCTGCCACCAGTCTATTTGTAACAGCTGTTAAAAAATAGTATTCCTTTGGCAAAAAATGGTAGCATTGTTGCCTCATGGCTCAGGGGTCACCAGTTTGATTTTTGAGCTCCGGTTACTGTCTATGTAGAGTTTCTTTGCATGTTCTCTCTATGTCTGTGTGGGTTTTCTGCAAGTTCTCTGGTTTCCTCTCTCTGAACACTACTTAATTTGTTTTAGCAGTTACACTTAATGAACATTTTTATGCTGCATGGTGACTCTGGGGTTAAAATCTGAGCTTGTAGCATGTTTTGAAAATTGTGAATTATACTTTTGAGGTGTGTGTTTTGTCTTCCACAGATCTATTCAAGACACAAATTGTGAAACTGCAAGTGAAGTCAGATTCAAGTGTGCTTGACCCTGCTGTGCAGTCAACTATTCTAGAGTTGGTAGGTTACATGAGGCTTTCAGATATGGGATTTAAACTTGGAAGTACACTACTGCACCTTCTACTACACCAAAAAACAAACAAACAAACAAACAAACAAAAAAACCCAACAACCTGATGACATCATAGCAAGTGAAAATATCTTGAATATAGCAAAATGTTAATTAATATTTCCTATTATGTACATATGGTCAAATGCATGACTATTAACCCTATTTCTAGACATTTTTACTAATATCAAATATTATTCTATTATATAATATTGTTCTATGGGCATCATATTTCTAATTTTAAGCATTTATTTTTAGAACGAAGCAAAATTATTTGCCAATAATTCCATTTATACAGTGCCTTTCTAACACTCAAGGTCATTGTACACACACAATACACAAATGTGTAAAGTTATGTGTAAAAACAGGTTGGATGTTATATTTTATTTATAATAATCTCAGAAACATACAGTAATAATAAATGATACATACATTTGCTCATACTCAAGATATTTTCACTTGCTAAGATATAATTTTTTGCAATGCAAACCAAAAAGCATTATTAATGGATTAACAAGCTAAATTTGACTTTATCCCAGGATTTTACAATGTCACACCATACAAGTGTGGATGTTTGGCTTGTCCAGCCTTGGAGGAGTAATAATATAGAAAGAGCATTCATAAAAGTAACAGAACAGGTTTTTATTATACAGTAATAAAATACTGGTTCTGTTCTTCAGATCAACCAGAAACTGCAGGAAAACGGCATGGGGGTGAACACCACAGCAACATGTAGGGTGCAGCCAGATGGAAACATCTTTTACAAGAAAGTAAAGGACAACTAATAATCTTAAAATGCTCACAGTCTAAAGGATTAAACAATGGATAATGCAAAATGTCTTTAATATAACTGTAATACCATTTCATTTACATAGGTGTGAGAAAGAATAAGTAGATTCAGTGCAATGTTTTTAAAAAAATGGCTGTTGCTGTAATATTGGCAATAAATAATGTAACATTAATGTTATTGCTAGAATATAGAAATTCAGTAGTTACTGATGTACATACTGCTAATTTGAAGGGGATACCATGGGAACCAGGTGATGGGAATTATTATTCAGTCTGTGGTTATTGCACATGTGCATGAACATTATTTTTTATTCATGATGTATTACAATACTGACCTTTACCACTGCCCAAGACTACATCTAATACCATGCCTCATGGTGCCTCTTGTGCTTATTACTTAGCTGAGGTAATAAAAATCAATGTCTGTGCCTTTAATCCAAATTTTAATCAAATAATATTGTACAATAATATCTTACCTATAATTTGTTTTTCTTTCTTTCTGTCTTTACATCAGGATTATTATATAAATTCAATTAAATAAGTTAAATTAAATAAATATTCCAAAAAGACTGTAATTTTTATTTTGTGTATGTCCAGCTACATACAGACAGAAAAAGAGAATTTAGATATCTAATTTTGCACCCAGGATACCTTTCACACCACATTTGCACTGTTTTAAATAAACTATTCGGTGGTCAATTCACTCAAAACAAAGCGCTTAGCTGAGTACACAGTGTTCTTGGCCAAAAACAACAAAAATCATTCAAATTATGATTCAGTGATCCAGTGACCCCCCCCCCCCCCTCCTTATTTGTTCTTTTGCAAAAGCATTTTCTGTGCATTAATCAATTTTAATTATAGAGGAATATTCTTGCTAAGACACAGAAATTATTTAATGTATTTACTTAGCTCCAACAGAAACTGAATAAACATGGCATGTTGGAGAACCACTAAACAGGAAGGACAAAAAATAAAAAATCCCTTTAACCTCCAAATCCTAAATGGCTCCCATCCAGTTCATATATTCACTACATAGATTGAAAAAAAAAGCTAACACAAATCCTAAAATCAGGTAAAAATGGCTAACATGAAATAAAAGAGGTCCTGTATGTGGTGAATATCGTGTGACCAGGAGTATCACATGACCATGTGTGACACATACCCAGGTCCATAATCAGGAAAATAACTGCTGTAAACTCAATACAGCCACTTTAATTTATAGCTATTCAGACACTTAGGATGTAGGTGCATTTTAGCTATGCTACAGTTGGTTAATAACAGAAGTATGGTTGACTGTGATAGTAAAATTGTTCTGCATTGTTGTTTCTTTCCCTTTTAATACAGAATTTATAGTTTTTAGTTTTACAGGTGACTGTGAATGTTCGTCTTGTGCCTATATCCATCACGAGACACTTTATTTGTTAAGAAAATCTATTCAAATAGTCATGAGCACTTATTCAGAGCCAGTGCCAACATTTTAGAAGTGTCAGGACTTACCACAAACAGCATCATTTTAGTGTTGTGTATTTAACTCCTTCCTGGTTGCCACCATTATTATTTACTCATTTTACTGAATGGTTTCAGACCAAAATAGAAATGTAGCCAAACTGTTGTGTGCTTGCCTCCCTGTGCCTATTAGTCTGCTTTGAGTTGCGTCTGTTTTTTGTTTTTTATTTAAAAATTGTGTGTGTGTGTGTGTGTGTGTGTGTGTGTGTGTGTGTGTGTGTGTGTGTGTGTGTGTGTGTGTGTGTGTGTGTGTTTGTGTGTGTTTGTGTGTATGGTAGGAGAGAAGTGAGGATGAATTGGACATTGGGAAGTTTTTGGGTTGTGCCCAAAGCAGTGCAGTTTATTTAAGCACCAAATGACTATTTTATTGTTGTCATTGTTATTTCATCAAAGTGAAGAAAAACAGAACAACAACCAAAAAAACAGGTGTATCAGACATCAAAACAGGATTAGGGGCAGCTTCTTGTGGCACATGGCAGCACACTTTATATACAACAAATAGTTTTGCTGTTTTCGTGTTCAAAGTCTTATTAATGCAGATTTGGGAATCAGCGTAAACATGAAGGACTAATCTGGAACAGAAAAAAAAATCTAAATTAAAACAGAATGTATGCTAATATACTAATATACTAATTTCAACTAAAACACAAGTATCAAGTATCAACATATATATATATATATATATATATATATATATATTATATAGGCCTAAACACCTCTAGATGTAGACAAAACATGTGAATGCAATAAAAGAGCACCCCCTCATGGCGCAGAACAGGAACTTCACCCTGAAACCATGTAGCAGTAATATAGAAGCCAAATAAATGGCAAATACTCTCCAGTATTATAATATTTTTAGAAAAAAACATTTTTAGAGACAGAACCTCAGGCTACACGACACAACAGTAGGATCAAAAGGCTTTTAATACAATTTCATTCCATACACATACACATAGTTTACATGAACATAATGATTAATATGATCTTGAACTAGCGTGCAGTTGTACACAAATTATGAACAGGCTAAATCTGCCGGATAGGATCTTCTGAAGGCTTTTTTTTTTTTTTTTTTTTTTTTTTTTGAAATACAGCCTCTGATATGTCATCACAAAATAGACCCATGTTGGATACAAGAACTGTGGAGTGTGAGAGAAGCTAAAATTCTCTGTAGTGACAGCTACTGGGGTGACAGCATCATAACAAACTCTACAAGATAAAACACACACACACACACACACACACACACACACACACACACACACAGAATTAATCAACTAAACAGGCTCATAACAATGATAAGATGAATTAAAGCATAATAAAAAAACACACCTGCATTTATATATATATATATATATATATATAGTGTGTGTGATAGAGAGAGAGAGAGAGAGAGAGAGAGAGAGAGAGAGAGAGATACCATCAAAGTCCACAGTGCCGTCTCCATTCAGGTCCATATCCTTCAGAATCTCCTCCAACTCTCCTTTCTTCAATTTCTCGCCCAGTAACGTTTTTACTGCCTCCTTCATCTCATCCAGAGTAATCTTTCCATCCCCGTCTGTATCAAACTAATCGAATTAAGGCATTATTTTCAATGTATGTAAATAAATAAATAAATAAATAAATAAATAAATAAATAAAAATCAGAATCTTTGTAGTATATGGCATGACATGACTTAGGTACCCTAATTCTTTTGTAATATTTGTGCTAAATATTCCTTCTTTGTTTTCTGAATTGGTGTGTCAGAAGATTTCAAAAAAGAAGAATGTTTGTGTGCCATTACAGTGTGTGATGACCGTGTGTGTGTGTGTGTGTGTGTGTGTGTGTATGTGTTCACCTGTTTAAAGGAGCACTTGAGTTCTTTCAGTCCCAACATATGAGCTGTCTCTACCATCATCCTCGGCCCCATCAACTCACAGAAATCATCAAAATCCATCAGTCCACCCACTGGGTATGCACACACACACACACAAATATAAACCTGTGGTCAGTCAAGCAGGTAGTAGCGTGGTTACAATAGAATAAGTTTCACACACACACACACACACACACACACACACACACACACACACACACACAAACTGGACACTCACACCTCATCTTGATCTGCTGGATGATTTCCAGTAACTCCATCTCAGTGGGCATGTAGCCCATCGTCCTCATGCACTCGGCCAGGTCTTTGTAGTTCAGATATCCATCCTGATCATAATCAAACTCCTTAAATGCCTCGGCCAGCTCTGTACAGTAACAGAGTTACTTTAGAAATGTTTTGTTTTGTAATAATTCATAAACATTTACCTAATAATTTAACATTAAAAAATATTTTCTAGTACTGTTACACTGAGTGCTTTAAATATTATGATACCACAGTTCTGTTGAATGATCAAATCTGCTTGGCCAAAATCTGTTGAGTAATTTTCTATAACAGCATCTCTGACAGTAGAGATCTCTCACAGCACAGGTTTGTATAATGTGCTTTATGGTGGACACTCCACATATGTATGTATGTATCTACAGTGCCGTCCACTACTATTGGCACCCTTGATAAATATGAGCAAAGAAGGCTGTGAAAAATTGTCTTTATTGTTTAACCGTTTGATCTTTTGTTTAAAAAATCACAGAAATACTCTGCTTTCATGGGCACTGTATATATACAGGTGCATCTCAATAAATTAAAATCTCGTGGAAAAGTCCATTTATTTCAGTAATTCAACTCAAATTGTGAAACTCGTGTATTAAATAAATTCAATGCACACAGACTGAAGTAGTTTAAGTCTTTGGTTCTTTTAATTGTGATGATTTTGGCTCACATTTAACAAAAACCCACCAATTCACTATCTCAACAAATTAGAATATGGTGACATGCCAATCAGCTAATCAACTCAAAACACCTGCAAAGGTTTCCTGAGCCTTCAAAATGGTCTCTCAGTTTGGTTCACTAGGTAAGCCACAAACATTCACTGCCAAATTAGCTGGCTGTTCACAGAGTGCTGTATCCAAGCATGTTAACAGAAAGTTGAGTGGAAGGAAAAAGTGTGGAAGAAAAAGATGCACAACCAACCGAGAGAACCGCAGCCTTATGAGGATTGTCAAGCAAAATCGATTCAAGAATTTGAGTGAACTTCACAAGCAATGGACTGAGGCTGGGGTCAAGGCATCAAGAGCCACCACACACAGACGTGTCAGGAATTTGGC
This sequence comes from Cranoglanis bouderius, assembly GCA_023630585.1. NCBI lineage: Eukaryota > Metazoa > Chordata > Actinopteri > Siluriformes > Cranoglanididae > Cranoglanis > Cranoglanis bouderius. The sequence continues at coordinate 24,749,288 of CM042535.1, forward strand.
TACAGTTGTCGTATTCCTCTTGTTAAGCCACTCCTGAACCACAGACAACGTCAGAGGCGTCTTACCTGGGCTGAGGAGAAGAAGAACTGGACTGTTGCCCAGTGGTCCAAAGTCCTCTTTTCAGATGAGAGCAAGTTTTGTATTTCATTTGGAAACCAAGGTCCTAGAGTCTGGAGGAAGGGTGGAGAAGCTCATAGCCCAAGTTGCTTGAAGTCCAGTGTTCAGTTTCCACAGTCTGTGATGATTTGGGGTGCAATGTCATCTGCTGGTGTTGGTCCATTGTGTTTTTTGAAAACCAAAGTCACTGCACCCGTTTACCAAGAAATTTTGGAGCAATTCATGCTTCCTTCTGCTGACCAGCTTTTTGAAGATGCTGATTTCATTTTCCAGCAGGATTTGGCACCTGCCCACACTGCCAAAAGCACCAAAAGTTGGTTAAATGACCATGGTGTTGGTGTGCTTGACTGGCCAGAAAACTCACCACACCTGAACCCCATAGATTCTCTATGGGGTATTGTCAAGAGGAAAATGAGAAACAAGAGACCAAAAAATGCAGATGAGCTGAAGGCCACTGTCAAAGAAACCTGGGCTTCCATACCACCTCAGCAGTGCCACAAACTGATCGCCTCCATGCCATGCCGAATTGAGGCAGTAATTAAAGCAAAAGGAGCCCCTACCAAGTATTGAGTACATGTACAGTAAATGAACATACTTTCCAGAAGGCCAACAATTCACTAAAAATGTTTTTTTATTGGTCTTATGAAGTATTCTAATTTGTTGAGATAGTGAATTGGTGGGTTTTTGTTAAATGTGAGCCAAAATCATCACAATTAAAAGAACCAAAGACTTAAACTACTTCAGTCTGTGTGCATTGAATTTATTTAATACACGAGTTTCACAATTTGAGTTGAATTACTGAAATAAACAAACTTTTCCACGACATTCTAATTTATTGAGATGCACCTGTATATATATATATATATATATATATATATATATATATATATATTTTTTTTTCTGTTGGTCTCCTATGTTAAATATAGTGTATGTATGTATGTATGTATGTATGTATGTATGTAATCAGTAACATGAATAATGAAAGATGCATATTTTTATATTCTCTTTTTTATTATTACTACTTTCAAGCAAAGAAAAAGAGAGGCTCCTGAGTAAATGATTGTTTATAGCTGCTATAATGTAAGTGATAAGAGGAATTAACATTTTTGTGGACATTCCACAACATTAAATGCAACTACACATAAAAAAAAGAAAAGAAAAAAAAGTACAACATTTCATCATGTTATTAATTGCAAAAAGTCTACTCCTTGGCACTTTGCTGTGGTATAATAGGAATAAAACACTTCAGGATGTGCTGTTATAGAAAAATGATCAATTTTTGGGGTTATTACAGTCACTAGACTTCACATATCACACAACCCCATCATTAATTATTTTCCTGTAACAGCACGCTCCCAAGTGTTTTATTCCTTATTTGGTAAATTTGGAAAAGAATATAAAACTTCTCACATTTTGGAGAAAAAAAAGAAAGTTATATCAACGTTAACTGATGATCATATCTTTGATTGCAAGTGCCTGAGTAAATGTTGTTAAGTAAATTAATAATTTAATGATGTGATGGATGAAGGATACTCACCATCTAATTCAGGCTGGGATAACTCCCTCTCCTAATAAAGGAACAGAGAGGGAAGAAATGTCTTTATTACCTGTATTATCACTGCTTGATTAAATCTATCAGTAAATCAATCAGTCACCTTGGTCACCATTTCTCACACACTTAAACACAAACACACAATGCAACAAGCAGGCAGTAGCCATACACTTATGTCATAAAGACATGAATGAAAACTTTAATTTCTGCTTTGTTTTCTTTTCATAAACCTTGTTGAGTCTAATTAACACAGGCATTAAGCCATGCTAATGAGCTGTTATTACATCAGTCTGGAAGGCATTACGAGGGGATTAACCTCCTCTACGCTGTTCACAGGCTGTTACATAAATACACACTCTCACAAGAGATTAGAGATAAGGCTGTGTAACTTTAGACAGACATCACTATCATTTCTGTTTCATATGAATCATACAGTGGCTTGAATAAGTATTCACGCCCCTTGAATTTTTCCACATTTTGTAGTTGAACTGAAACCTTGAACTGAAATAGAAAGAGACATAAGGATTACATGCCATAAATCCACACAAAATAGCCTATAATGTTAAAGTGGTAAGAAATTAAAAAATGGTTTGACTTTGGTTGTGATTGAATAAATTATTACAAAAGCTGTGATTGCATAAGTATTGTGAAACATTACTTTACTATATTAGTACTGGTGCAACCAGTTCCAATCAGAAGTCACATAATTAATTGAATCGAGCCCACATGTGTGCAATTCAAGGGTCATTTGACATTAATATAAATACACCTGTTCCTGAAAAGGCCCCAGTTATTTGGAGAACAGACCAAAACAAACAGCATCACAAAGATTAAGGAACTATTAAAACAACTCCAGGAAAAAGTTTTTGTCTTTTGCACAATGCTGAATGTTTTGCAGAAACACTGCTCATCACCCTGAGAACACCATCTCCACAGTGAAGCATGGTGGTGGGAGAATCAAGTTGTGTGGAGGCATTTCATCAGCAGGAACTGGCAAACAGTTCAGGGTTGAGAGCAAGATGAATGGAGCCAAATACAGGGAATATATTTTGCTCATTTGTACATACTGAATAGATCAAATGGTTAATGGTTAAAAATCCCAATTGAGTTCATTTACAGTCCACTACAAAACATGGAAAAGTTCAAGGGGGTAAATATTGTTGCAAGGCAGTGTACCTGTGAAAACACACTATTAAGCAGGTTAGTCTGAGTGTGTGTGTGTGTGTGTGTGTGTGTGTGTGTGTGTGTGTGTGTGTGTGTGTGTGTGTGTGTGTGTGTGTGTGTGTGTTAATATACCTGTCCAAACACATTATTGAGCAGGTTTGTGTACATCTTGTTCATGGCTTCTTCATTGGATTTCTTGCTTTTTGTTTTCTTCACTGTGTCTGATGATGGAGTCTTTCGGAGGCTGCAATAATTCAGAATGCAAATAAATTTCCCTGCATGAACAGTGATGGAAATTTTGAACTCAGGTTTCCAGCATCAAAGCACTATATACAAATGAATTAATAATGATAATTCTGTGCATCTAACATCCATAAAAGAGACAAATATCATGTATAAAACAATGGAGTCTGGAGCACACAGGACTATTAATAATGTAATATTTGATCCTTTAAACAATGAATGGTGCTTTCTTGTACCTGTCTATGGAGGGTGCTGTCTCGCTCTTCTGTGCCATTCTACTGGACGGCAAGAAGAACACACAAGAGTTTGATATTGATATTTTTCCATGAACTGCACAGAATTGAGTTCAGAATATCACACATTTGAGTATCTTACCTTGTCAGCTACATATATCTCATTTATTTTGTTTTAAATGAGTAACTATTCAGTAAATTCTGAATTTCTTGAATTGCCCAACAAACTAAAGGATGAAAAATGAATGTCCTCTTTTCATTTGCAAAAGAAAAATTAATTAAACATTAACATTAAACACTAATTTAAACTCTAGAATCTGGTGCAGTGTTTAATTGAATAAATATTGACCAAAATCGTTTAGGCTCAAAAAGAAGATATGTCTGGGAACAAATAACATCTGGTCACCCTAATTTTAATAGACATCCTACTATTCATTCCACAGTAGTTTAAATACCATTGCCTTAGAACTATTATTAGCCTTGAAGATATCTAATTTTTGTAGTTTATATATATAAACAGCTAAGGTTTAAATGGTATGATACATTTATGGTCGATTCACTGCAAATAAATAAGTGAAAATAACTTGTACTAGATGGTATAGTAAACATGCATAACTGATCTGAAGTGAGAACCCCCCCCACCTCCTGTCCTACCTTCAATTAATGGAACAAGTTTGAGAAGAGAACAATGAGGTAAAAATGGATGAGATGAGGGTTAAAAGACTGAAAATTAGCTTCCGTTTGCAACCAAACCAGAAAGACTAGACTAACATAAATGAACTCTAAGGTTGCTCCACTGTCAGCCTTGTTTTTGTTTCTTTGCCCTCCCTCATTCCATCTTCTCCTGCCTTCCTTCATCCGTCCTCCGTTAGAAGGATAAGAAGTGATTAGCAGGGTAAATGTGGTCAGATTAGTGTGCAAACATGACAGAAGAGCAGATTAGTGTGTGTGACAGAAGAGCAAAGTTCAGAGTGGTATTCATGTTAATGGTGAGCAATAACAATAATTTGTAGTTTCACTCATGATATGTACAGTACTGTGCAAAAGTTTTAGGCAGGTGTGAAAAAATGCTGTAAAATAAGAATTTGACCATTGGGTCAAATTAAGCCCAAATTTGACCCAATGGTGGCACTAGAGCGTGGGCAACACTTGGCCCAAATTTGGTCAGAATGTTCCTTAGATCCTCCCCAATCAGTCTGCCAAATTTCACAACTTTTTACCAGATGGAAGAAGAAGAAGAAGAAAATGAAAGCTGCAATCAGCATTTATGGGGTCTCACACACAATGGCAGCTAGGAGGCACAATCACAAGACTACTCTGGGACCCTCAAGACATACTGTGTCCACATACAAAGTTTCGTATTGATACGAAAAAGAGCTGCAAAGATATAGCCTTGCTTCATCTTATTTATAACCCTAATGACCCATACCAAATTTCATTGTAATATGCAAATGTGCTCCCTGTTGGTGGCGCTATGGCTTTGGTAGCTTGGGGCCCAAACTTGGCATGTTTGTAGCTGAATGTGTCCTGAAGCTGTGTGCCAAATTTCACAACTTTTTACCACACAGTTCTATGGGCTGCCATAGACAACCTAGCCAGAATAATAATAATAAGCAGAATCCACAGAAAAACGATAGGTGCTTTGCTTGTCCCCTAAAAAGGTAGAATAACAATAGTGTGCTTACGCACATTCGGTGCTTGCCCCCCTAATAATAGGCTCAACCTGCAATCAGTCCTGCCATGTATACACCAGAATTGGTGTCAAACTACAGCTACCAGAATACAGCGCAGCCTACAAACATGGCCGCCAAAGACTACAACACTCCACCATCACAAACACTCTCTGGTTAACGTTCAGCCAATTACTGATTGCATACACCTGGACTCAATAACAACCACAGCCACCTTCACAGCATATAAGGATTCACAGTTCACAGTCACCTTTGCAAAAATATATGTGCTATGTTGATTTTCACCAGTTGTTACCAAGTCTTTAATTTTTCATTACCAAACCTGGTTTTTGACATTATTTCTAGGATTCTTTCTTGCTCTTGCCTAGCCTCTTTTGAGCCTGACCTAGAATCTCTTTCTTTTTTTGATTGCTTGGATTTATAAAAACCTGTCAACCTGCACTTGCCCTCACCTGCATACCTGACCAGTCCAAGTACCTCTCAGCCTCCTTCTGCTTGTACAGCCGTGGCCAAAAGTTTTGAGAATGACACAAATATTAATTTTTACAAAGTCTGCTGCCTCAGTTTTTATGATGGCAATTTGCATATACTCCAGAATGTTATGAAGAGTGATCAGATGAATTGCAATTAATTTCAAAGTCCCTCTATGCCATGAAAATGAACTTAATCCCAAAAAAACATGTCCACTGCATTTCAGCCCTTCCACAAAAGGACCAGCTGACATCATGTGAGTGATTCTCTCGTTAACACAGGTGAGAGTGTTAATGAGGACAAGGCTGGAGATCACTCTGTCATGCTGATTGAGTTAGAATAACAGACTGGAAGCTTTAAAAGGAGGGTGGTGCTTGAAATTATTGTTCTTCCGCTGTTAACTATGGTTACCTGCAAGGAAACACATGCAGCCATCATTGCTTTGCACAAAAAGGGATTTACAGGCAAGGATATTGCTGCTAGTAAGATTGCACCTAAATCAACCATTTATCGGATCATCAAGACCTTCAAGGAGAGAGGTTCAACTGTTGTGAAGAAGGCTTCAGGGCACCCAAGAAAGTCTAGCAAGCGCCAGGACTGTCTCCTAAAGTTGATTCAGCTGTGGGATCGGGGCACCAACAGTGCAGAGCTTGCTCAGGAATGGCAGCAGGCAGGTGTGAGTGTGTCTGCACGCACAGTAAGGCAAAGACTTTTGGATGATGGCCTGGTGTCAAGAAGGGCAGCAAAGAAGCCACTTCTCTCCAGGAAAAACATCAGGGACAGACTGCTATTCTGCAAAAAGTACAGGGATTGGACTGCTGAGGACTGGGGTAATGTCATTGTCTCTGATGAATCCCCTTTCTGATTGTTTGGGGCATCTGTAAAAAAGCTTCTCCGGAGAAGAAAAGGTGAGCGCTACCATCAGTCCTGTGTCATGCCAACAGTAAAGCATCCTGAGACCACTCATGTGTGGGGTTGCTTCTCAGCCAAGGGAGTGGGCTCACTCACAATTTTGCCTAAGAACACAGCCATGAATAAAGAATGGTACAAAAACATCCTCAGAGAGCAACTTCTCCCAACCATCCAAGAACAGTTTGGTGACGAACAATGCCTTTTCCAGCATGATGGGGCACCTTGCCACAAGGCAAAAGTGATAACAAAGTGGCTCGGGGAACAAAACATCGACATTTTGGGTCCATGGCCAGGAAACTCCCCAGACCTTAATCCCACTGAGAATTTGTGGTCAATCCTCAAGAGGCGGGTGGACAAACAAAAACCCACAAACTCTGACAAACTCCAAGCATTGATTATGCAAGAATGAGCTGCCATCAGTAACGGTTAGTAACATCTGACAAAAAGATCTAAAAACACTGAAGCAGTAGACTTTGTGAAAATTAATATTTGTGTCATTCTCAAAACTTTTGGCCACGGCTGTACTTTCACCACAAAGCTCTCACATGTGTCAATTTCATACTGCTGACTTGTTTCCCCATAACAGGTAAGTCCAGTGATTTTTAGCCTGCTATCCCTACATTTGTCCATCATAGCAGGGGGAACACATGCTGACAGCTGAGAATGTTACTGTCAGATACTGTTCAATAAAAAAGAAAGCTCACAAATATTTCATAGAAAACTTTAATAGCATTTTTTTTTAAATAATAATAAATTGTACATACCTTTTAGAATATAAAATACAGTTTACATAGTTGAAACCAGCATGGTAGCAGCTTGTCTTGCTGTCTACATGTTTTTTTACACAAGTTATAGATGGTGACAAAGTAATTTGTTTTAAGTCACTACAAATTTTAGTAAATACTAATCTAAATGGCAAAATAGGCAATATTTAGCCCGTGGAATGCATGAGTGATAATTTTTATTCAAATGCACACTTAGTAGCTTCATCTGAGCTCTTCAACTCACAAGCACTTGCCAAAAAACATTCAATACCTTGCAATATCTGCTGATGTTAAAACTGAACTAAATATTTAAAGAATAATATTGGCAAAACATTTTTGCTCCTCATGATGGGAAGGTTTTGGAAATATCAACAGTAACAGTAAAGTATGTCAACAAATATAAACATATGTCTCTAAAGAAATCGTTCTATGAAATGATCCGAACACAGGGGCTATGGCTTGTAATTCCTGGAGAAATCTTAATGGAAATTGAAAGACTGGCACTTAGATGAGCTCAATGGCTAAGAAGTTGGGCTACCGATCGGAAGGTCATGAGTTCAAATCCCAGCACTGCCAAGCTGCCGCTGTTGGGCACTTGAGCAAGGCCCTTAACCCTCAACTGCTCCCCGGGCGTGGCAGCAAAAATGGATGCCCACTGCTCTGGGTGTGTTCACGGTTTGTAGTGTGTGTGTTCACTACTCACAACTCCTAATGTGTGTGCACTAACTTGGATGGGTTAAATGCAGAGGACAAATTCCAAGTATGGGTTACCATACATTGGCCTTCACATGTCACTTTCAGTTTATATACATAAAATAAAATACCCATGTCAGCTTGTGCTCTTCACTCTCATCTGCATTAGCCTCCCCACAATAGAAACAAAGGTTTGTCAGATCGCCTGTCAGAAAAATAGAAAAGTATTTGAAAGAGGGCAACATTCATGAGTATGTGAGAGGAGTCATGGGTGATTTTATTTACAGCTTGTTAGTAGTGCTAATATATAACTTACCAGACTCTTGAAGAAGAGTAGTGGCAATTTGCCAACATAACTCATAACCACATCAGTTTGGCCAGCAGGGAATCTGACATCTTCGTCCATTAAGATTTTCTTAATGAACAAATATTAAAAAACACAAGTTATCATTTACCAACACATAAAAATCTATATATTTTATCAAGAAAGCACCATTTTATGTCCAAATACTGGAGTAAAAATGGCAAATTGTTTCATGCCTTGATGGCAAAAACCCCACAGGAGGTGTTGTCTGGTTGGTGTAGATGAGGCACTGTGTCACATTTGCAGCTAGACACATTGACCCCTTTGTTCTTCATTGATTTTGAAAACACAAAACATGTTTAAATATAGTAAGCCAGATTTTCTGACTTAAACATCACAACGTGAGCAAATTTTTCCAAAATCCAAAAAGCCAATAGGATTTTTTCATTGGCTTTTGGATTATTGCAGAAAATAAGCTCTGTGACCAACAAAAGTTTATGATTCTTGCATGTTTTGCTCATCAAGATAATCTTCACAAATGAAAACAACTTTTATTAATTCTGAAGCCTAAATACAATTGCCAGAAGTGAAAAGCTAAAGTTAGGCTATAAAAGCTTTATAGCACTACAATTGGAAAACACACTACAAATGGAAAATACTGTAAATTGTAAATCTACAAGTTGGAAAGTTTGAGTTGGAATAGTTTGCCCGAAGAGCACGAACACAAAATGAGGCTGTAGTAGATGGGTTTTCCTGTTTGTTGTGATGACATTTAATGTCCCCGATGTCAACCTCTGTAGCCCCATTTAGGTACTTGTTAGCAACCGTGTTTTTCAAGACATGTAAAAGCTTAACAAAATGAGTGGGGTATTACTGATGTATTTAATGTTCTAGAATAAAACATGAAAATATCTTGAGCTTGTGTAAACCACAGACCTTATTTCAGCCATTAAACCAAAAACCCATTAAAAAAACCCAGAGCTGCATTTGAAATCGCGTACTGTGACAGTACATAATGAATTCGATGCAGTACCTACTGCACAGCCATTGAAACAGTACGTACTAATCAGTATGTGTGTATTATGACTACAATCCCAGAAATACTACATCTGCCATTTTAGCAATGTCATGTGACCTTCGACGTCATCATAAACACAAAAATCTTAAACAAGCTAACAATTTACTCGGGTATTGTTAAACAAGTCCTATTTAACCAAGGTTTAATACTTCAAAAGAGCTGACGCTGTCTTCTGTAATTTTTTTCTGAGCTGGTCCGCACCAGTCCAGTTGCATTATGGGATTGCACACTGCAAAATCTCGCCAGAAGCAGTACGCCATCCGGGTATTTCTCGCCTACTGACAATTCGGACATACTACTCCTCTGGCGTACTGCATTTCGCCTACAGTGTAGAAGGTATGTTTGGAACGCAGCCCTGGTTTTAGGACTCATTTTTGCAGAACTCTATTCCCAACCTTCCTTACAAACAAGCGGGTAGTTAGGTTTTATTTTTATCCTTACAGTTTTACAGTCCCAAATTTTAACTCTTTTAATTCTTACAATTTATAATTTTGTCAACTTCTGTCATGATGGTTCTTTTCCATAACACTGAGTCTGATAATAATTTCAGAGCCTCAGCCTATGCGGCTGTCACGTGACAAAAAGAACGCATGACTCGGCCCAGAAGGCCCAGTTGAGTCATGAATAAATCATTTCTGTTTCTCATAATTTGTCATTGGCTGCATTATCATTTTTATTCCTTATTCGGAACATGATCAAAGTTTCTGTAAGTAGACGTGTTGGGGGAATTTGGCTATAGAAAATACATAACATTTTAATGTAATGTTTTGTACGTTGTTTGAAATGGGGGTGGGGCCAATGAGTAAAAATAAATCATTCAAATCTTATTAAACTCCACCCATGTAACTGTTAAGAGATCTTTCTTGACCCCCAAACAAATCTCACCTAGTGCATATTTAATCCTTAAAAAGACTCCTAGAAACAACACAGGCGTATGGATATGTTTGCCTTCATTTATAAAGGGACCCAAAAATTGTGGAAAAGAAAGCACACCCTCTTCTGGTCAAACCGAACATTTTCGAAAGTGAAAGCAACAATATCACTTCCTGAATAAATCTGTGCGTGTTTTTGTTTTGTTTTTGTTTTTTTTGTTTTTTTGGCGGTTACAGCTATTCATTTTTAAACAAAAACAGCTTAAATTCAAGATTTTAATAGGCTCTGATCCGAGGACATTGTGGACAAAATGAAGGGTAAGCTCGCGCACACGGATACTGCGCACATTCATGAATTACCAAATTATCAATGCCACATGGCAACAGCATTGCTACACGGGTTTTTATGATGTTTTACGCTTTTTTATTTTTATTATTATTACTATTTCAGAAACGTTCGTGTGTTTCAGCGTCGTGTTTTTCGGCTCGCGGCTCATAATGGCTTCAGGTAAGAATATTTATAGCAGAAACCTTTGGATTGAAAACAGGCCACGTACAGAAAGAAAGGGGAGACAAAAAAATGGCATTCTGCACGCAAAATAGAGCTGGGCTAATAATACAAGAATAATTAGGGTCAGTTTGGATCTACGGTGCATTCCACGGCTGCCATTGGTGGGCTGTAGACACCCAAAGCTGTGCTGAAAATTCAAACCAGATTTCCAAATTTAAAACAGATATATTTTGGTGTTGCTATTTATTAAAGTAGTAGCCCAAACTTAATTCTAACTGGAAATATAATTACAATCTAATCTAATTAATTAAATTTTCTTACCCTGCTGAAAAAAAACCCCAATTGGATATGGATATGTCCAAAAAAAAAACCCACCCCAAACCCTCATTGAATTTGTAATGGTTTTAATGGTTACAATAAGAACTGTATTGGAAACTGTAATGGTCCCTATGGGTCTCTACTGGTAATTTCTTACCTTCTATTGGTGAGGTTATGTCTAGTGGATACCAGTAAGGACCAATAATGGTAAAGTTTTTTAATGGTTAACTGATGGTTTGTAGTGGTATTTGTAGTGGAAACCATTAGAATTTCTGTGATGGTTTATATTTTTTTTTCAGCAGGGTAGAAAAAGATTAGTTCGTCTTTCTTATTACATGAAGTTAACTTCAGTCATATCTTCCCTCAAATAGCATTAGCAAGCATACAGTAAACGGCCAAAAGTATGTGGACACCTGACCATCACACCCATATGTGCTTCTTCCCCAAACTGTTGCCACAAAGTTGGAAGCACACAATTGTCTTGAATGTCTTTGTACACTGTAGCATTACAATTTCCCTTCACTGGACCTAAGAGGCCCAAACCTGTTCCAGCATGAACAAGCTCCATGAAGACATGGTGTGCCAGGTTTGGAGTGGAAGAACTTGAGTGTCCTGCACAGAGCCCTGACCTCAACCCCACACTGAACACCTTTGGGATGAACTGGAACACCGACTGCATCCCAGGCCTCCTCACCCAACATCTGTGCCTGACCTCACTGATGCTCTTGCAGCTGAATGAATACAAATCCCCACAGCCATGCTCCAAAATCTAGTGGAAAGCCTTCCTGAAGAGTGGAGATTATTATAACAGCAAGAGAGGGCTAAATCTGGAATGGGATGTTTAAGAAGCACATATGGGTGTGATGGTCAGTTATTACCTACATAATGTTTGCAGAAATATAATTTCCAAAAGCTGAATTCTAAATTATAAAGTTAAATATGAAAATTATAAAGTTATAAAGAAAAGCATAAAGTCCAATGTGAAAAAACATTCTTTTACGTTTTCTTGTTGCCTCTCTCTCTCTCCAGAAAATTCCAGCATGCTAAATGCCAATTAACCCAATTATTAAACTACCTAACCCAAAAATCTAAACAGAGATTGAGTTGTAAAAATAACTGAGCACTTATTAGAACAGGGGTGCCAAACATGCAGCTTGTGTGCCAGGACTGGCCTGATAAAGGTTCTACTCTGGCCCACAAAATTAATTTAGAATTTATGTTGGAAGTTTTAGTTGTTTTGTGGACCATGACTGAAAATAGTTATTCACTAGCGGGCAAAATGGAACACTAAACTCCAAAGTTTCAAAAATCAAAGGCCATGACCTTTGCTACTGACAAAATTGTGTAATTCTTCATTAGCAAGCTAAAATGTTGACACCATTTGTCTTTCCAAAAGAACACATTTAGTTTTGTCATTCTTTATAATAAAATTAACTAACTGCAGAACATTAAAATTAAGTATACTTTCCCACCTGCCTTCATTGTACTATTATAATTGACTTATTATTTAATTTCTGAGACTGTAGATCTGTAGCTTTTTCTCAAGGCCGCTTGATTATGTAAAATAATACTTAACTGTCATTGATGGAAACACCTGAATTTAATTTCTTTTCACATTTCATGCATCACTAGACGCTCATGCTGAAAATGTTAAATGTTGCATATACTGATTACTGAATTCTATGATAACAGTTCAAAAATTACATAACTGATTACTAACATAAACATGGTGACGGTATTAGGAATGAGATTCACAAGCCACTGGAAGATCAAACAACTGTTACAGCAAAGCTTTGGTAGATCAAAACAAACATTAAAAGGTCACTGGTGAGGATTGTTATGATTTTCTTTGGTCTAATGGTTCATTCACAATGTTTAAGCAGGATTTAAAGCTTCTTTTCTCCCTCTCTTAGACTCGATCACCGTAAACTGTTCTGAGACCGTAATCATGGGGAAATATGGTTCCTCTGTGGTTCTCCCATGTTGGCTCACCCCTGAGATCAATGCAGAAGCTTTGGAGATTCGTTGGTACCGCCCAGGCCAGTTCCAAAGTCCACTACTGTTTTACCACAACAATAAAATCATTACAGACTATCAGGAGATGTACAAGAATCGTAGCTCGTTGACCACGAGAAACCCTCAGTCTACTGGGCTGAAACAGGGAGACATCTCCTTGAGGTTGGACAACCTTGGCTTGTCAGATATAGGGATTTTTCACTGCTATGTGAGTGGAGACAAATCATATCATGAAAAAACTGTGCAACTCGATTTAACTGGTGAGTACATGTTTGATGAGGTTTGATTGATGGCTGGATGGATGGATGAGAATCCCCTCTTTCTCACCCTCCCTCTCCAATCCCTCTTTCTCTCTGTCTCTTCCATGTTCCCTCTCTCAGCTCTAGGCTCTCTGCCTCGGCTTTCTCTGGAGCACCATCATGACCGTGTGAACCTCAGCTGTTCTTCCTGTGGCTGGTTTCCTCAACCAAGTCTCCTGTGGAAATCTACCAACGAAAAAGGAGATGCGCTTTCTGATCCTCAATCCCCCATTTACAGTGAACAAAAGAATGGCCTGTTTTGCATTTACAGCTGGGTCATTCTGTCATCTTCTGTCTCTAACTCGATCTCCTGTTCTGTCACTCTGTCAGAAGACGAGAAGAGAAATGTGAGCGTGGATTTAGGGGCCCGCCTATCAGGTTTGCTACGAAGACATTATACATATACAGTAGATCTATAGTAGGTGCAATTTGTAAGTGTACAATTACTGACTTTATACCACAATGTTGTTAAAATCTTAATTCTGATTAGTCAGAAGGTGTTAATTAAGCTCTGACAGTAGTGCCGACTATCAGACTGTAATTCAGATGACAGCTTTTTATTAATGTGCCAGTTCTAATACATTACAGTTTCTGTAGTAACAGGTCATGCAGAGGGTCATCATAATCTAAGACTAAAAATAAACAGGTTAAAATCATCTTATTTAAAAAAATAAATGTATGATCATTGAAACCATAAAGTTAAAAGATGTAAGGAGACTTTTACTTAACATGTGGAAGGAGTCTAGTTTGGAGCGGCCATCTTAGTAGGCCACGGTGTATTCTGGGAAGTGGAGTTCATGGCCTGTGTGGACATGACAGTCAGTGATTTTTAATAGTCAGTAAGTTTTCTGCAATGGGGAAGTCTTCAGGACAGCATTCTGTTTCTCAATAAAATGGCAAGCTACATTATGTTTTAACTTCTCGAGAGAGAGAGAGAGAGAGGGAGGCTAGAGATGGAGTGACTGCTTATAGCTGCTATAATGGTGTTCCACAGTATTTATCACAGTAGGTAGGCTTAATCTCTTAAACTCTTCTCCCTCTTTCAGTTGACAATAGTGTTGTGTGGAAGATTCTTTTCACTCTGTTATGTGTACTGGCCCTGATCGGAATTGGCCTCTTCCTCTACAGAAAATATAAACCAGGTTCATTTTCTGTTATTTATATAGACTTTTGTATATATTTCATGCAGTACACTATTGTGCTTTTATTCCATTGTCTTTTTCATACATAACTATGTATCTGTGTTGCAGAATACATACAAGTTAGCAGTGGTAAGGCTTCACCTCATTGAACTTTTCCTCATTTTATTACCTGATTTGTATTTACCTAGTGACTAAAACTCTAATGTGCTGCACACTTTCAGGTGAACAACCAAATGGTATGTGCATTTTTTATTTCTAAAAACCCCGTTAATGGTCTAGAGAAAATTATGTGATGTGTTTCTGCTAGTTATTTATATATTCCCATTTACTGTGTTTCTGCAATTCATTCATTTTTATATATATATATATATATATATTTTTTTTTTAAAGCAGTCATAGTGGACTTGAGAAAAGGTATGATTTTTTTCTTCCAGTACAAGGGAATGGTGGAATGGCGTTTCTAAAATACTCTCTAGAATCTATGTATACTATGCTGAACTTTGTGTACAGTAAGGAATAAAACACTTGGGCACATGCTTTTATACTAAAATAATTAAAGACTTGAGATGGTGTGATGTGGTCCAACAAGTATCGTAGATAATTTTGCTATGACAGCACGTCCGGTTTTATTCCTCTTATACCAAAAAATAAATTGGCAACGATTACATTTTTATTAATTAAAGAATGACACATTATACTTTTTTATTAATCTTTTTTTTATTATGTTTAATGTTTTGGAACATCCATGAAACTTCCTGTTATTACTTGACGAACTCATTAAAAATTACAGTTTTATCTCTATCTGTTACAAAAGTGCTGATGCCAGAGACTCCTTCCAAACATAATAAAGCATTTAAATTTGTTTTATATATATATATATATATATATATATATATATATATATATATATATAAAGTAATTTCTATAGAAATGTTAACATTAGTAGTATTAGAATGAGCATATAACATGAAGTACCTCCTTCTTCAGTTCTATGCTTTTATCTGTTGGGGCGAATTACAGGTGCATCTCAATAAATTAGAATGTCGTGGAAGAGTTCATTTATTTCAGTAATTCAACTCAAATTGTGAAACTCGTGTATTATATAAATTCAATGCACACAGACTGAAGTAGTTTAAGTCTTTGGTTCTTTTAATTGTGATGATTTTGGCTCACATTTAACAAAAACCCACCAATTTACTATCTCAACAAATTAGAATATGGTGACATGCCAATCAGCCAATCAACTCAAAACACCTGCAAAGGTTTCCTGAGCCTTCAAAATGGTCTCTCAGTTTGGTTCACTAGGTAAGCCACAAACATTCATTGCCAAAGAAGCTGGCTGTTCACAGAGTGCTGTATCCAAGCATGTTAACAGAAAGTTGAGTGGAAGGAAAAAGTGTGGAAGAAAAAGATGCACAACCAACCGAGAGAACCGCAGCCTTTTGAGGATTGTCAAGCAAAATCGATTCAAGAATTTGAGTGAACTTCACAAGGAATGGACTGAGGCTGGGGTCATCAAGAGGGGCATAAAAAGCCACCACACACAGACGTGTCAAGGAATTTGGCTACAGTTGTTGTATTACTCTTGTTAAGCCACTCCTGAACCACAGACAACGTCAGAGGCATCTTACCTGGGCTAAGGAGAAGAAGAACTGGACTGTTGCCCAGTGGTCCAAAGTCCTCTTTTCAGATGAGAGCAAGTTTTGTATTTCATTTGGGAACCAAGGTCCTAGAGTCTGGAGGAAGGGTGGAGAAGCTCATAGCCCAAGTTGCTTGAAGTCCAGTGTTAAGTTTACACAGTCTGTGATGATTTGGGGTGCAATGCCATCTGCTGCTGTTGGTCCATTGTGTTTTTTGAAAACCAAAGTCACTGCACCTGTTTACCAAGAAATTTTGGAGCACTTCATGCTTCCTTCTGCTGACCAGCTTTTTGAAGATGCTGATTTCATTTTCCAGCAGGATTTGGCACCTGCCCACACTGCCAAAAGCACCAAAAGTTGATTAAATGACCATGGTGTTGGTGTGCTTGACTGGCCAGCAAACTCACCACACCTGAACCCCACAGAGAATCTATGGGGTATTGTCAAGAGGAAAATGAGAAACAAGAGACCAAAAAATGCAGATAAGCTGAAGGCCACTGTCAAAGAAACCTGGGCTTCCAGACCACCTCAGCAGTGCCACAAACTGATCACCTCCATGCC
The DNA here is from genome assembly GCA_023630585.1 of Cranoglanis bouderius. NCBI lineage: Eukaryota > Metazoa > Chordata > Actinopteri > Siluriformes > Cranoglanididae > Cranoglanis > Cranoglanis bouderius. The sequence continues at coordinate 24,765,869 of CM042535.1, forward strand.
ACGCCGAATTGAGACAGTAATTAAAGCAAAAGGAGCCCCTACCAAGTATTGAGTACATGGACAGTAAATGAACATACTTTCCAGAAGGCCAACAATTCACTAAAAATGTTTTTTTTATTGGTCTTATGAAGTATTCTAATTTGTTGAGATAGTGAATTGGTGGGTTTTTGTTAAATGTGAGACAAAATCATCAGAATTAAAAGAACCAAAGACTTAAACTACTTCAGTCTGTGTGCACTGAATTTATTTAATACACGAGTTTCACAATTTGAGTTGAATTACTGAAATAAATGAACTTTTCCACGACATTCTAATTTATTGAGATGCACCTGTATGTGGTCCTCACTTTATAAACAAACAAATAACCTCAGATTACAACAACAACAACAAAAATGAGAATTTAATATGTAGTCATTTTTTCCCCAAAAAGTAAACCAACATTCAGAAACCAGGTGGGGGGAAAAAAGTACACCCTTCCTACTTCCACAATCATTAAGAGAGTAAGCAGCAGGCAGATGTTACTAATGTAATGCACAAGATTAGTTAATCACCAAGAAGTGTGGCTACCTCTATAAAAGCATAACTTTTGGCAGTATGGTGTTCTGGAGCATTCGTGTGTCTACATCGTGCCAAGAAGAAAGGACATCAGTCATGACCTCAGAGAAGCAATTGTTGCTGCTTAACTATCTGGGAAAGGTTATAAGGCCATCTCCAAACAAATTCACCATTCTACAGTGAGAATGATTGTTTACAAGTATTGTAAGGACAAGGATTGTTTACAAATGGAGAGTCTTCAAGACAGTTGCCAGTCTTCCCAAGAGTAGGTGTCCCAGCAAATTCAGTCCAAGGTCAGACCGTCCGTTTAATGCTCAGAGCCTCTGTAAGTACATTAAATGTTTATGTTCATGACAGCACAGTCAGAAAAATCAGAAAAAAACAAGTCTGGCTTTCATGGAAGGTTGGCTAGGAAAAATTCTTCTCTCCAAAAAGAATATGGCAGCATGATTAGGTTTGCACAAATGCATCTGAACAAACCACAAATGTTCTGGAACAATGTCCTTTGGACTAATGAGACCAAGGTGGAGTGGTCTGGTCATCATGCAGAGTGCCATGTTTGGCAAAAAACGAAACAGTGCATCACCACAAACACCTCATACCAATTCTCAAGCATGGTGGTAGTGGGGTGATGATTTGAGCTTGTTTTGCAGCCACAGGACCTGAGAAACTTGGAGTATTTGAGACAACAATGAGACAATGGCTTCTTGAGACAAATGTGAGGCCATCAGCTGTCCAGCAGCCTAAGCAGGGCTGAATGTGGGTCATGCAACAGGACAGTGATCCCAAGCGCACCAGCAAATCAACATCTGATTGGATAAAGAAGAAAAAATCAAGGTGTTGGAATGGCCAAGTCAAAGCCCAGACTTTAACCCCATTGAGATAATGTGGTGGGATCTTAAGACAGCTGTGCATAAACAAATGCCCTCAAACATGAATTAACTGAAAAAATGTTGTAAAGAAGAGTTGGCCAAAATTTCTCCAAAATGATGTGAGAGACTACTAAACTCCTATAGAAAAAGTTTACTTCAAGTTATTGTTGCTAAAGGTGCTACTGAATTATAGGGTGTACTTATTTTTTTCCCCACCCGGTTTCGAATTGTTTGTTCATTTCTTGGAAAAAATGACTAAGTATTAAAATCTGTTGTGCTTTTTTGTTGTCACCTGAGGTTATTTGTATGTTTATAGAAGTTGGTGAGGACCACACAATTGTTATGTAGGCCATGATAACTAAAAACATAGAACTGAAGGAGGGTGTACTTTGTCCCCTGTGACTGTAAATACACATAATGTGAGAGAAAGGTTAAGCATATGCCTTTCATATTTACACATTTACAGTGTTTCCACCAGATAATCTATTTTTATTCATTTCATTTTTAGATCAGTCTGAGACAAACTTGGAGGACTTGAGGAAATCAGCAGGTATGTCTCCTTGTTCAAAATATCAGCATACAGGGATGCGGAGATACTTTTTACATTGGGGATGCTGGGATTTTAAGCAGCAGAAGGCTGTGCTGTGACTTCACGCCCAAATGATAAATTGACATACAAACTCACTCAAAACTCAAACTAAAAAATATACATATTGTGTTATTTTAGTTGCTGCATTTAAAGGAATCCGGAAAGTCACCCTGAGCATCCTCACATCTCACTTCTTTGTCAGCATATTGTATTAATGTTACTAATAGCTTTTCTTGACAATCCTAAAGTGTGACTGTTTTAAAATTAATTATTTTTTCTCACTTCACAGTGAACATCACGTTAGATATGGACAACTGTAATAAAGACTACCTAAAATTTAACCTTCAAGGTGATACTGTGAGAGATACGGATGAGGCTGCTAATAAGTATAGAGAACATGGTTTTCCTTATGAATTATGCGTACGTGGAAGAAATATATTCTGCTCCGGTCAAGCATATTGGGAAGTTGAATTAAAAACCACAAATGTCCCACCCAAAAAGTCATGGCTGATTGGAGTCGCCAAAGCTTCATATACCAGAAGTAACAAAAAGAGTCATTTTACGCCTTTAAACGGTTTTTGGCTTCTGTGCTCAGACCCAGAAGACGGCCTCCGTGTTAACACAGAACCAGAAATCTTACTTCAGGTAAACACACCACCAGAGCGTGTTGGAGTTTTGCTAGATTACGACAAACATGAGCTTTCATTTTACAACGCTACAGACGGTATGCATCTCTTTACAATGAGAACCAATTTCCAAGGAGACATTGTGCCTCTGTTTAATCCAGGAATAGGCGACGAGTCGCCACTTAAAATAATAAACCTACAGGAAAAAACTCAAAATGAGCCTGGAGGGAATGCGAGTGCTCAAGCCAGCAATGCAAATCAACAAACATAAATTGGGCTAACAAAAGAATGATTGGGCCTCATTTATCAAGCTGGATGTGTAAATGAATGTGTTCCTATATAGTTCACAGGAACATTTACACAGGAATTGTGGTTTTGTGAAAATCCAGTTAGTTTGGAAAAACTTTTGTATCCTACAAGTGTCCCAGGTTTGCGTAAATGTGTATATATAAAGAGACTCACTTAAATCACTTATTTCAGTTACACACATGACTATAATGAGTTTGTGAAACCTAGTCATTTCATATTAATGCCAATAATCCCAAAACAAATACGTAAATTAAGACAAATTTATTATAATGAATGAGGCTGCCCCTCATTCATCCAACCACCAGAGGGAGCCCTCACCCGAATACAGATCATGGACGTTTGCTCTCTACTCTATTTCCTGTTTGCCACCATGTTTAACATGCCATTTCCATTACACCATTGCGAAGTATTGTCAGTTTACGCTGCCTTAGAGGTTTTCCATTGCCTTCATTTGTTTGTTTCTTGTTATGACCATTGCCTGTTTCTTTGGATATACTGTTATTTGGATTATCTATTGTTTCGGTTGCCTGGTTGGACTGTCTGGTTTATTGGATTTATCTCCCTGCACCTTGACTACGTCTCTCTGCCTGCCGATTTGTATTATTTGCGTGTGTATTTTAATAAACTTCCTGCACATGGAGCCTAACACTGTCTCCATGGACAGATCTTCACATTTATGGAGTTTTGTGTCACTAAATATAAATCAGCTGTGCCATGAAATGTGGCTGGTAATTTTGAGCTGATTTGCAGTTATCAACATACACACAAGTACAAAGAAAATCAGCATTAATTAAAGTTTTGTAAATCTGGTGGGAATTTTTAACTCTGTTTGGCCTGCAACTAATTATACAACTTTACAAAAAGATTGATAAATGAGGCCCATTATTTGTAACACATCCTCGTCGACTTTCCCTGACTGCGATCTTAAGGTCTGTACCATTACTTTACAAATAAAGCTTGTTAGATGATTGATCAAATTGATGTCAAAGTAGATTGTAGAACAATTTACCCATGAGGCATTGCTGCAATCCTGACGCAATTCCCTTTTCAAACAAAAATGGCTAATGACAGGAAGCATGTTTCTAACGGCACTCCAGTTTTAAACAAGATCCATTTTGTGTAAAACATGTAAAGCAGTGATGTCTTTTTTTTTTTTTTTAAATAAATTCTACTTGAAGATTGGTTACAAGGTCTGTATGTTTTCGGACACGAGAAAGGACAGAAGATTTTTTCTGATTTCTCTGAAAAATGAAAAGCTAAGTTTTTTCCAGTCTGTTTATAGCTACTATAACATAAGATAACAGGAACTTGCTTGTTTGGAGGAGTTCCATGACATTAAAAAATAATGATAATCGGATAAAAACAATACGTTGTTCATTAATAAATAAAGACATAATGGGCATTTATTTCATAATGGGCAAGAAATAATCCTGATGTATTATCTGAAAATGTACAGTAAGAGTCTAGGCAATGAAACACCACATTACTGCATAGTGAACATTACTGAATTGTTATGAAATTGTATTGAGGTGCTAAACTTGCTTAACTTTGTATTTTTTATGTGTTTGTGTTGTCCTATTGTAGCATAATGTGTTGAAAGTAATTTAGACAGTAGCTATGTATCAGTTGTGGAAATGAGAATCGCATACTGAAATACACCGAGGCATTCACTGTTTTTGTCATTTATATAAACATATTTTGAAAGTACCACACGTATAACCAGTAGTGATCATTTTTGTTCTTTGTTATATACACTAATCATGAAAAGTAGGCTTTACTTTATATGCTGTGTGTAAATCACTAAAATGTTTACTGATTGCTCAGTGAGCTTTGTAAAGGTACTATTGCTAGTTTATACATATTTATTCAATTTATGATTATGATTTTACACAGCCAAGTGAAAATACATTACCCTAAATGACTGACTTTTTTTGTCAGTCATTTTTTAAACGTAAGTAAACCACTTAAGACACTGCATTTTTGTCTCCAGTAATTCTGCTTGGCTTAATTTCCATTTTCCACAATCTGGCTTCTTAATTGTCCAGTTGGAGCATGGATATCTATTGTAATATGGGTGGCAAAATATAATGTGTTTATTTGCATCTGTTCTGCATTTCTATGATGGATTGCTCACCCAAACTTTAGAGACACACACACACACGTGTACCTGTTTGCATTTATGACCGTCATTTCCTCTGGTTGAAAATACCACATGTTAATTATGTAAATTATTATTTGGAAATAAACACTAACCATTTTTCTTAAGTTGTTTGTGATTTGTTTGCCTGAACTGATCTTAAATACAAATATAATTTCGTGTCACTTTTTTCCATAAAGACATGCATATTATTCACATTAACATGGCAAATATTTGCATGTCATACCACAGTGCTGCTGAATACTTATATGAGTTAATAAAAAAAAAATTGTAATCACGAGCAAATAGCTGTGGTATAAGGGAAATAAAATACTTACATGTACTCTATGTATGTAGCATGTTGATGAATTTCCTATAAGAGTATGCCCTGTTGTTTATTCCTTACTTAATAATAAATACATGCATTACCAATAGGCATCAGATATACCCCAATTATACCTATAATTTAAGAGTTATATTATTTGAACAAACTTTGGTTGGGTAACACCCCCTAGTGGTAGACAAAATCGCTGCAGGCTCAAATTTTCCATCCCATCTTCTAACAAACTGAAATTAAACACAGCACAAGCTACAAAATGCAAATAAAGGTGTGTTATTTCTTGCAGTGACATACATTAATCTGTGTCTCTAAACAGCTTTTCCTCTAAAATCTTTACAATGCCATTTAAGAAAACACACACAAAAAAAAAAAATCCAAAATGTAGCACTTTTATATAAGTCAATATTTACAGAATGTACACCTTCACAAGGCTAGCTAGCACGCTAATACGAGTTCGTTGTTTATACTATAAATCAACATACAGTCAATGGTCTGGGGATAGAAGATTAAAAAAAAAAAAAAAAAAAAAAGTACAACATAAAAAACAATATATATAAAACCTAATGGATAAAATAAGGTTCAAGTATGTGTGTGTGTGTGTGTGTTTTGTGGGTCAGAAAAAAAAGACGGTGGAGAAAGTGTAAAAGGAGGAACATGATCACACTGGGATTTTAGCTTATATAAAATACTGCTGAAGTATAACCATAAAAACGGACAGTAAAAAATTCAGATTGCTGTAAGATTATTGGATGAAATAAAAACAATTCTACAAGGATTAAGCCTCTTCTTATTCAATGGAGAAATCAGCATGAACAGCAGAGACAGGATTAAGACCAGGCTTAATCGGTGTTTGAATTTTTTTTGTTGTTTAAAGGAGAGAACAGGAAATCCTTGGCTAGCTCAATTTATAGAATGTCGGTGTTTATACACACTTGCATCTACACTGACTTTGAGGGGGGAGATATCAGTTTCAGTTGAGGTTTAATTAAGTGATAATCAGTTCCAGTCCCTGATGGTGTGTTTAAATCTCTTCCATTTAAATTAAAATATTATTCAAAATCTTCCTAATGGATTGATTACAATCTTTTTTTTTTTCTTCATCTGGGAAATAGCATATTTAATACATGATTTTTCTAGCAGTAAACAGTGGGGTTGTCATTGCAGTATCTAAGGTTAGCAATTATCATTTAGATAATAAAGATAATAATACACAATAAGTTATTAAATATATCCAGCAGGATTGCTAAGTTTATGGTTAATGAAATAAAGTAATATGTAAAATAAAATATAGAAGCTGTTCAGTGGTACACTGAGGGGTCGCCCCCGGAAACGCTAAAACAGTAGCTAAATAAAAAGTTAGCAAGATATTTATCACTCTGTGAAATATACTAATACATAAAATAAATAGTACACTGGCTTGCTAGCATTAGACTGAGGAGTTGTTATTGGGGTAGCTAAAAATAAATAGCCTGCTAGATTGTTAACTAGCTACAATCACTGTTAAATAAATACACAATAAGTTATTAAACATACTAGCCAGCTAGTTTTATACCATGGGGTAGTTGTCAGTTGGTGAAGCTAAAAATAAAAATGCTAACTACATTTTTGCTGTACACTGTGTGGTCATCCTTGGAATAGCTAAAATAGTGGCTAAATAACAAGCTAGCAAGCTATTTATCATGCAAGTGGAAACAAAAAGCAATACATTGCATTGCTAGCATGACATTGAGGGGTTGTTCTTGGAGTAGTTAAAAAAAGTTGTTAAAAACTTATTGTTAGTTAGCCAAGATAACTCTATTAAATAAAGCAATACATAAAAAGTTCTTAACTATAGCTAGCTGGTTAGCATTAATCATGGGTTAGCTATCAGTGGCATAGCTGAAAATAGAAAGACAAGTCTGTAGCTTTTTCTGTCTGAAATAATGTCAAATAAATATAGTAACTGGCTAGTGGTACACTGCAGGGTTATCCTTCAAGTAACTAAAATAAATAGCTAGCTATGTCACGCTTATTTTATTCAACATATTACTTTACTTCGTACCTAAAATAAAATAAAACCGTGCTAGGTTGTTTGTTAGCTACTATCACTAATTTTATCCTACGCAATACTTTACTTCATAGATACAGGAGCTGATTATCTTTACACTGCAGGGTCGTCATTGGAATCGTTAAATATATATTGCTAGCTTACTGGATAGTTAGCTACTATCACTCTATAAGTATTACATGAACTGGTGTTTTACTGAGAAGCCATTACTAAACACTATAGATGGCTAACACTAACTTGTAACAGCATTTCCCAATGTTGTCATCACTTGGTAGTGTATAACGGTATTGGTACGTAACCTCAGCGGGACTGGAACCAAGAACCACCTTCATAATCACAACTAAATGTTAGCATAGTAGACTTACTGTGAAAGTTCCTCTGGAACATGAAGATAATATGGTCCCAAAATAACTGCTTGCCAATGACAGGTACAGAAATTTCATATCTTTATATAGAAGTCTATAACAATCGGTCCAACAGCAAGACTCCACTGGACAAACAGGATTAGCATCATTGTATAAAAGAAAAGGGACAAAAGAGTTCATAGGGGAATAATTACATCCTTTCCTGCGGTCCATGTGTGATGTATTTCGAGCTGCTTTGTCAGGTGTGCAAGAGAGTTCCGAGCATGAAGCAGTGCTTTCACACACGCCTCAGTCCCAATGCATGTCAGTGACGAGGATAAGAGGTCAGTTCATAAGTTTATACTGATTATAACACTCTGTGTGTGTTTTTGAGGGGAAATGCTGAACTGTATAAGGACACAAAAGTGTGTGTGTGTGTGTGTGTGTGTGTGTGTGTGTGTGTGTGTGTGTGTGTGTGATCACTTACTTAGTTCAACATTCCAGAGTGAGTGTGTGAGCCTCTATCTGTGTGTGTAGTCAATGGACACACTCGTATACAACCACTCACAATGTACAAGGATGCATAAGTGTGTGCGTGCGTGTGTGGGGGGGTCAATGGAAACACTGATGTATAGCAACCCAAAAATGTGTGTATGGTCACTTATTCAACCCACGATTCCAGGACTGAATGTGCGAGTAAGAGTCTCTTGCTCAGTATTTATGTACGTGTGTGTGTGTGTGTGTGTGTGTGTGTGTGTATGTGTGTGTGTGTGTTGAGCTAACAGACAGGAGCTCCTCCGCGTCCCTGTTTCTTCAGTAGTTGAATCCGGTTATGGCAGTAGAATTTAATGGCTCTCCAGTCACGCTGGTTGCTCACCAGTAGGGGGCAGTGCTGCAGACATCGCTCGCAATCTGCCTTCGCAGGGACGCGCAGCTCCACAATGTTTCGCTTCAGGTGCGTTTCCACGGCGACCCGCTCCGCTTCCGACCACGGCCTCTTCAGCACACCGCGCTTGCCTGAAACGTGGGGTAAACGTTCTGCCCAAATGCCATAGCACGTTCGTTTTAAAATCTTATCTTTGAACATATTGCTGAGAGGCTGAAATTCAATTTTCAGTCTTCAAGCTTACTGTAACATTTTGTTATTCACAATTGTTTGCTGCCTTATCGGCTTAGCTCATATTACCAAGCGGGTGTTCTATGTACAAGCGTGACGCTGAGCTGTAATTTCAACTTTAGCTCCTACCTGAAATTTGTTCCCGTTTACTGTTTCATCTTATCCTGTCATATACGTTTTCTCGTTAAACATGTATAGAGACATTCCGAAAAGGAAGCGAGCATGCAAGTAAGTCGCAGAGATTGTTGGTGTCTACGGTGATTGTACATAGTTAGGGCAGTGTTCCAGCGAAGCTAGTACGAAATCTAGCATGTAACATGTAAATCAAACAGACAATTTTCACACCGTTTAGTCACTACACAAACACAAGGCAAAATACAAGAGGTGCAAAATACTTGTCACTTGCTAGTGTGAACAAGGGATTACACACAAACACAAGTTTTCAGTCAGTGCAGGCAACATAATTAATAAGATAATTATATTGTCAAATAATTATAAGTAAATTTACTTCATTTGCAGATGCTCTGGAATACATAATCACAAGCCACTCTTACCTGATTTTATTTGTGAGCTCCGCCTCTTGTGAGAACCTGAGGGGGAGGGCGTAGTGGGTGAGGGGACGGGACTGGCATTGTTTTTAGGTGGCCCTCGGCCGTTCACTCCTGCTGTCTTTCCCACCTCTAGTCTTTCTTGACTCTTCTCTCCCTCTCCGTCCGACTCCTCTGAGAAAGAATCCGCTGAATTCCCGGACATTACTGAAAGAGAAAGACATTTTCAAAAATCTGTAGATTTCAAACAACTGAACCCAAGCGATTTTTGTGATGCATTTACGGTGCACATTTTCCGTTCCCTTTTTACGACTCTCACCGTCCAGCTCGAGGCAGATGTGTTTGAGGCTCATCCCTCTGAACAACACCCCATCTCTCTCCCCGTACAGCACGACACGGCCCACTCGGCCCATCAGCGCTGGGTCCTGGCCGATCCGGGCGCAGCTCTGGGTGACGTGATACTCGCTGTGCAGGAAGTGCTCGAGCCTCTCCTTCTCTCCCTCGTCCATCAGCAGGAGCTGGGTGAGGATGGCGACTTGCCTTCGGGTGCGCGGTGATGTCAGTGCTGCAGGGTTTTTAGCCCCGCTGGCACGCGCTAATCCACGCAGGAGGTCCGTGCCACGCAGAGGGGTGGCAGGAGAATGATACGGCCGAGAGAACACATAAGGGCTTTCGGGATCGACGTTCACATCCGTGGAAGTTTTCAGAAGCAAATCGAGGCAGGATTCAGAGTGAGGTGGAAGGATTAGTGGCTGAACCCGACCACGCTTTCCTAAAACGCCCACGCGGGGCCTGTGGCACAAAACTTGCCGCTCGAAAGGGGACAAAGACGCCTCGAGAGGGGAGCTGGAGTTAGAGGAAGGAGTGATGCGGCTGCGGTAGTCGTTTATTGTGAGCTTTGCCATCTCACACTCGCGATGGCGGTTATAGAGGATGAGCAGCGCCAGGCTGGAGTGGCACAGCAGGCGCCAGGCCTCTGCCGAGCTGCTCGAACGTGAGAGGGAGAGGAAGGACGTGTGCTGCTGACGTCGGAGATACAAAACCAGCGTGGAGAGAGAGGACAGGAGGGGAGACACATGGGAGCGGTGAGAACTGAGGGAGAGAAAGTTACATTAAGTACATTAAGGCATGGGAAGATTGATAGTAGATGCAGAGATATAAAGCTCAGAGGGGGAAAAAAAGGGGAAATAATCCCCTTCACTAATCAGTACCAAAAGTTAAAATCATTCTTCAGATCTGATAATTCGCTGAAAAATTATGTTAAGAGCACAGACAAGGGCAATTGTATTAGCCTACAAAGCTAACAATCACTAAACATTTTATTTTTTATTAGGGGGCCAAGTACTAGGCGCTTGGAACCCTTTTTATTTTGGTTAGACCAAGTCTTTAAATTAAGCTGCAATAAAGTCAGTGGGTTTCTGCAACAGTGGCTTGTCTCTGTACAAAAAAAGTCTTAACAAACACTACTGAATACCTTGCACCATTCTTCTCTTCTCCGCTGTCATCGTCCCTCATTTCGGTCAGATCCAGCTCCTCATCTTCCACCTCCTCCCTTTCCTCCTCTTCGTTTCGGCCCGGAGTGGGCGGAGCTTCCTCTTTCGCTCGTTCCATCTCCTCCTCTTTCTTCTGCTTCTCTTCTTTCTCCTTCTTCGACCGTCGCCCCCTTTTGGCCGGAGGACTGGGGGACTTTTTCACAGCTGCTGCCGTAGGTGCTGCGTTCTTTCTGGGTGGGGTGGAGACAGAGGCAGGGCTCTTTTTGGAGGAAGGGCGGCGTGAAGGAGGAGTGAGGGAGAGAGAAAATGACATGGCCGCTGAACCGGAGCCGGACGAGTCGCGAGAGAAGAGGTTGGGGGTGGCTGAGGAGGACGAGGAGGAGGATGCCGAGGGCTGCGGTGAGTTGAACGAGTGTGAGCCACGTGTGTGTGTTGAGGGCGGTGTCTGTGAGGAACGTGGGCCGTGTGACAGTTCCATGGCATTCCGGATTTCCGGCTGCTGATCGTGGTGCTTTTCGAGATGCCGAGCGAGAGAGCGGAAATGGCGGCCGCAGTGAGGACAGTGCTGCTTCCTGCTCGTGCTGCGGCTAATGTTTATGTTTATGTTATTGTTTATGTTTGTGGTGGGCGGAGCTAAAGGTGTCTGGAAAGGTGAGGAGGATGGAGGGAAGGAAAGAGGACTGGGTTGAGACTTTTTTTTGGCCACGTTGTTCGTCGTTTTCCGCTTCTTGCGCCTCCGCATCATGCGGCCCCTCAGCTCTTCGAGGTCCTCTTCCTCTTCGTCGTCCTCTTCCTCGTCTTCCTCTTCTTCTTCATCTTCCTCTCGGTCTGAATCACTGGCCTCGGAGCGAGACAGCGGGGAGGATGAAGGAGAGAGAGACCACGAAGGAGTGAGGTAGTCTGAAACTGTGAGAGATAAAGGGAGAGACGGAGCTGCCTCCTCTTCCTACAAAGACAAGCAGACAGGAATGTTGAAAAATGACTACACAGCAATGATAGTTATATTTATATTATAGTTTATATTTATTATTAATAATACATCATTAATTAATGGAGCATGAACAAACTGATGCAGAGGAAGAGCAAACCTTGAGATCATCGCTAGATTTATTTATATGACAAACTGGTATGAATTACTTATAATAATCTTATGTGGAAAATGGATTTATAATTATATCACTATATGGAGAAAGCTGGTTATAAGTATGTATACATGTATGTGTGTATGCCTCATCACCTTCTTAATATTGCTGTCTGGATTGAAGGCGCATTCAAATCCACGTGGTGATACAGATCGATGGAAAGCCTGGAAAAGTTGTAACACACAACAATTAGATATGCAATAAAAAAAAGGAAAGTTCTATCCTGAAAAATGAATAACTGAGTTTGACTACCAGCGCGTTTTCTCCCCACTCAGCCAAGTTGTAGTCCACTGTGATTTCCTCGCCCTTGGCGATGTCTCTGATCGCTATGACGACCAGTCGTACCTGGCTCCCACAATGCACCTCTCTAATCCTGCAGTTAGGCGGTAGAGGGGGGAAGAGCACAGGGCCTCGAACGCCACTGGCGCCTTCTTCGCCTAGCTCCGATACACTGTTAACGTAATCATGTACACCCAATTATAGCCTCGAGCTCAATTTCAGTTGTTGATGCATTTGATCTGAATAGACGAGCTGTAAGGAATAAAAGCTTACCAAAGCTGAGACGGATCAGCAAGATAGTACGGACTGTTGGGAGGGGGAAGCCGATCCTCTGCTTCGTCTGGGTACTGCCCTTCACCTGTAAAACAAAGGAGCAGGGTGGTTGCCATCATTGTGTACTCTTCATACCACACTGCTGGTTTTCGAAAATTCTCAAATCTGATCAGAAGGTGTTATTTTCTCCAACAGTAGCTCTGATAGTTGCTATCTGTAATTAATATTCCAGGTTTACACACTATATGGACAAATGTTTGTATGACTGACCATCACACCCTAATCTGTCTTTAAACATCCCACTCCAAAACGATGGGCTTTAATATGGACTTGGTTCACCGTTTGCTGTTATTATAATC